>WBNH01006455.1:58799-163361 GCA_013401255.1 Urocolius indicus
GGAAGATAGACAAGTCAAAATACACTCCAACACTGAGCCTTGAGTTCCTAAGAATTTCTTAGTTTACCTATCACTGATCACTGAAGACTTATTTGGAAGACTGGAAACAGATGATTCTTTCAGTGTTAACCTGAGGGATTAGATTTTTTCAAGAAACAAAATAAGACTAGACAACTCAAGATTTCAGGGTCTCCAGGAACTCCCTTTCGATATTCCAGCATACATTATCCTGGGTTTTTTTTGCATTGTTACATCTTTAAGCACATTCAGTGTATTTTGTTTCTCTCTGGAGTTTTTCATGTCCAATCACTTCTCTAAAATTCAAATCTTTCTGTAATACCTACTGTCCTCTTTCATTAGCATATGACAAATGTCATTCTTTTGTCCTCCTTCTTTGTTATATCCAGTCTCAGCTACAGTACAAAGGTTTTGGAGCAGGAAATCACCTGTCAGTATGTCACCTTTATGTATCCACAGACCTTTTGAATATTTTTGATTGAAACAAATTTGTGGGGATATAAATTTTCTTTGCTGCCTGCATCCTTAAAAGTACCTTTTACTTTAAAATTTGTAATTTACAGGAATGGAATTTGTGCCATGGCAGTTCAGTCATGACTTTCATTGCTATCTGCTCATTCAGGTGAGTATGCTGATAAGAATGTATTTTGGTTTTGATATTTTGATATGTTGCAAGCATCAATAATTCACTAGTCTTGATAAATAAGAAGTGATTTTTTTTATAGCATTCACCACTACACCTGAAAACACAATATTCTAGATTATGAAAGTCAGAAAAAGTGTTACAGAGAAGCAGCATTGAATATTCTCCTGATTGTAAATATATCTGAAGTTCTTTTAAATACAGAAACATATTTACAGCATCAAATTACTAGTCTCGGTTTCCTTAGAGAGAGTACTGCTTTGTCAATGTCATATTGCTTTTGTTGATGGGTTTTAAGTTCATTACTCTGGTAACAAGTAGGATTATTCTTAATAAAGCTCCTCTTCCAGCTTTTAAAGTCGATAAACATAGGAATCCCTTTTTAGAAAAAAAAAAACATGCCTTTTGTATAAACTGTCAATGAAATTATGTCAACCTTTTGTGTAATACACTAGTCTGTATTAAGCAAGACATTTTCTGTTATTACAGATTTGTTTTCCCAGTTCAAACAATAGTACTTGAAGACTGGAAGAGTTAATTCTTATACCCTATCCAGCTTTTAAATTCTCTAAACATAGGAACCAATTTGTAGGAAAAAAATGCCTAGCTTTTGTATGAACTGTCAATAAAATCATGTCAACCTTTTGTGTTGTGTAGTCTATATGAAGCAAGATAGTCTCTGTTATTACAGATTTGTTCTCTCAATTCAAATGATAATACTTAAAGATTGAAAGGGTTAATTCTTATACCCTGGCCCTCTGGGACCACTTCATTAGAATGATCCAGATGAAGCATAAAGCTTCATATTATAAATAGCACACATATGAAACAAAAATAGTCATTAGCATCTGAGTCTTCCTTGATCCATGTAATTAGGAAACATCTGTGCTGTAGTCAGTGTTCTATTCCATAATTGTTTAATATGAGACAGGATGATATGAAGCCAAACTATGTCTTTGAGAGATTTACCTCACCATTTTAGCATGCATATGTTTGAAATATTTTTAAAAGGTGCATTTTCATCATAGAAAGAAACCATGCACCATAGAAAGCTACTAAGATATGAGATGTCAAATTCTTTCAGCTTCAAAAAGCAGATTTTTTTCTTGATCAGAGGGAGTTTTTTAATAATTTTGTTACGAAAAAGTAAAGATAAGGGAAGGTTTGCATGGGTCTGATTTACATAGAAAAAAAATTCAGAATTTATTGCAATTACTAAGAGTGGAATTTCTTTCTTAAGAATGTTTTGTACCTAAGTCTTATAACACATGACATTTTCAAATCTCCTTAATTATCAAAGGCCTGTGAGCTATTAAAATACAGAAATGTGGACTAGGAAAGTTTAAAATTAAAGCTGCATTTCATGATTTTTTTCTGTTGAGGCATGAACACTAATAATTTTTAAATATACTTTCTTTTGTACCATGTCTTTGTTAGAGTTAGTAAAAGAAAAGAAAATCTGCATAATGCTGTTTAGTAATGTCCAGTGGTAAAAAAAAAAAAAAAAAAGGTAGTGCACTTACAAAATATCAAAAGAGAATAAAATCAGACTGAAGGGAAAGCTTGATTAGACAAACATGCGGGAAAATAGTTTATCTGCTAGTGTCTGGAATTGGCTAAAAAAAGACCATGTCAGGAACAAATCTTTTAAAAGAGTGGGTTTATTTCCTCCCTGTCAACAGTTGTAGGATGAAGTGTCTAGAAAACACTATTGTTTCATTCTACTCTTATGTCCTTTAAAAGTCTTTACAGAAATAAACTATGTATCTATGACCTAAGTATGAATGGTCAGTCTTGAGATTTAACAATTCGTTAGCATTTGAATTAGTAATTTTGGTTGTCAGATAATTTCTTTGGGTTTGTACTTGTTTTCTGTAGAAAAAAAACGTAGGTTAAGGAGGAATGTTAACCTTTTAGAAGGAAGAGACTGTGAAAATGAGCTTTTAATGCTCCTATCTTATCTCTTATTTTCTTCTGGTCTAGTCTCAATTATTAATTCCTATCCTCAGTTTTTGATCTGTGGGCAAAGTAATTGAAACAAACAAACAAACAAACAAATAAATAAAAGAAGATCATGTGACTTCTCATCTGTACTCATACTATTCTGTCAATAGATCAAAAAACCACCAGAGTGGAATGGTGGCAAAACTGGGGAAAGGGGAGGCAGTGGGAAGAGTGAAGGCAGAGAACAGAGGCAAGTTAGTCAGTCAACAGAGTCTGTTAATTTTGCAATATCTGTCTGACTGGTTTTGTTTTGGGAGTACAGACTTTCTCACTGTTAAGTGACCAAATTGTTTTTCTTTTTGTCCACCTTGGACTGTGGAATGATGAGGGCCCCCAGAAGAGTAAATTAGAATTTGATGGCTGTGGTAACAGAGAGGCTGAAAAGTCAACGACGTTGTTAAAATAAACCTTTCCTCCCATGCATTGCCATACATGCCAGCACCAAGTGTCCCTGACAGGAGTGAGAAAATAAGTGAGATAAAATTCCAATTAGATCAGCTTAAGTCAGTGATGAAGAAGATGTTCTAAACACCATGAAAAAGGAATGAGAGCAAACACCAAAGCTGCTGTAAGACAGACTCCTAGTATAGTATACAGATAATTACTTTTTTTTAAAATAGTGCGTTTTTTACTTTCCTCCTAGTTCACAAAAAGTCATTTTCCTGACATGTTTTCCATGTTTCACAGTCCTCTCAGATTTTAACAATGTACTCAGTTTGTGGCAGAATTAATTCTAAGAGAGTGACAGCTTCTGCTACATACAGTCAAAAGTCACTACAGGACCAGTAAAAGGTGAAGATGTTTAATATAAAGTCAGAGTGTGGAAGATAATATGTGAAAAGAGCAAAAAAAAATCATTGAATATTTAAATTAAAATTACCTTAAATTATCTCTCAGTTAAGAAATGTGTCAACCAGAAAAAAAAGAGAGGGTTACAAACCACCATATGAAATATCATAAGCATGATTGGGCAAGATATTATAAAATATTTTTTAACGATATCTTAGGTCTTGTTTCCTTCCTTCAGCTACACTCAGTTTACATTATGAAGACCTAAAAGAGTCATGAATAGTTATTTAATTAACACAGATTTTACTCTATCTCTGCATAAGACAACAATTCTCCCATAGTCAGGATCCTAAATATTTTCACACACTAAAGGCTCATCTCAGCTGATTATTTTATGATGGTAGAAAGGTCCATTAGAATGCAACGAGAACAGTTTCCTTGTAGGCCTGAAACTTTAGCACATGAAGTAAAAACAAAACAAGAACACATGGGTTTTACTGTACATTGTGCCTGGGACAGAGTTTAAAATCTGCTAAAAAGTAAAGAACAGGTGATTTCTCTCTATTGAGTATGCTTACTGCCTTTTATTTATATTTTTTACTAATCCTGGACTTTAGAATTTCTTGGTCTGCAGCAGAAACCAAGATGTTTATCCTCTTGCTTTACAGTTGAGAGAGAACAAATGGAAGAAACAGTGACTAATTATGTCCTTTTAGAATCAGAAACATGCCATACCTTAGACACATTCCATGGGGCAAGACTATTCCTTATTATTATTTCGAACCTCCTGGAGTTCAGTGGCACAAGCAAAACTACACCCTTTCCCACTGCAAAATCCTTTGACCTTGTCAATGTTTTTTGGTTTTATTTTGTTTTTTTTTTTCTTCTACTGTTTCACCATGGCATATTACAGATTTGGGTTTTTTTTGTATTTTTCTCTTCTATCCTACAAGTCTAGCAATACTAGGAAGCAGTATTTGGCACTGATATTCTTCAGATTTTCTAGATTAGGATTTTGCTTGTGATTGTAAGAGGACTTAATCCCAGTAAGGCATGTGTGGGCCACTAGCTGTTTCTTAAAGCTTTTGATGGATTTTCAATAAGAATGGTGATACCAAAGATGAAACACAGGCATAATAGCTGTGAGAATGTGGCAAATGAATTACAACAGCTGAAGTGGAAACCAAAAGGCAAACAACTTAAAGCATTCAAGTTGGGGGAACTCAATAATCTTGCAATACTGCATGGACTTGTAGATCCAGCAGGAGAACTCAACAGATCTGCTTAACCAGGAATGCTATAACTGGAAAACAGCCAACACAGGGCACTTGTTTACCAAATAGAAAATAAAGGATGATCTATAAATCACACTTCATCACACTTTCCACTGTTACAGTGTGGGGTCTATCCCATGGGAGACAGTCCATCACAAACTTCTCCAGTGTAGGTCCTTCCCATGGCCTACAGTTCCTCATTAACTGCTCCAGCACGGGACCTCACACAGGGGCAGCTCCTCACACCCTGACCCAACATGAATCATCCAACAGGAGAACAGTCCTTCAGGCACTGACTGTTACAGCCTGAGTCCCTCACAGGATCACAAGTTCTGGCAGCAAACTTGCTCAGATATGGGCTCCTCTCTCCCCACAGGCTCCCAGTGCCTGCCTGGAACTTGCTCCAGAGTGAGCTTCCCACAGAGTCACAGCCTCCTTCAGGCATCCACCTGCTCAAGCATGGGGTCCTCCATGGTCTGTAAGTGGATCTCTGTTTCCTGGTGGCCTCCATGGACTGCAGGGGCACAGCTGCCTCACCATGGGCTGCAGCACAGGTCACACAGGAGCCTTTATTTCAGAGCCTATGCACATCTTCTGCCTCTTTCTCCACTGATCTTGGAATATTTTCACATTCTCACTCCCTGTTGCTGCTGCAGTTTAGCAATTGCACAGCAATTTCTTCCCCTTCTCAAATATGTTATTCACAGAGGTGTTACCTCCATCACTAACTGGCCAGGCCTGGCTCAGGTGTGGGGTCCATCTTAGAATTGACTGGCCCTAACCCTATCAGCTACAGGGGAAGCTTCTGGTTGATCTTTGTTTAAAGAAGCCACCACTGCAGCTCCCCCCACTGCCAAAAACCTGATACAGGCAAAACCACTATAGTTAGTTATGTATAATGCTTTAGGTTACATCAAGAATGATTAAAAATGTAGAGGTAAACGAAAACAGAACACAGCATGGATTTACCCATCTTTCATTTTACCAAAACAATACAATGTCTTTTTTAGATAACTGGTTTTCTGAGACAAGGAGATAAAAATTATTTTAATTTCTTAGAACTCTAGTAAAAGCACAGACAAATTGATTTAAGAATTGTTTCACTTTACTGACTCTCTTTACTTAGACTATAATTCAAAAAATCATGGAGTAGCTATACTAGTGGCTTTGACACAAAAATAGGAATATACAATGATTTTTACTAACAAATTTAGAAAATGTTGTTAAAACGGAGGACAGGAATATTGTCTGAAGGTCTGAATAATCCTGAGCACACCAAAATGCCTATGTAATTAATGTATAATTGGGAAAAATTGAGTACTGATGAACTAAGAGGAATTTCTGCTAAGAGGAACTGACTACAACAAACAAGAAAGTCTTGGAGAAAGAGTTGATCATAGGATGAAAATGTGCCGTTATCATGAGGTATCAGGAAGCTATGAAATTTTTTAAAAAATCTGTTATCTTAGGTGGTATCTTGTGAAATATTTCTAGTAGATCTGACATAGTAATGCCAGAGATTTTTCTGAGCAAGGGAAATTTCAGAATAGCCTCCCAGTCCAACACAGCTGTGCATTATTCTCCCTATCTTTAGATTAATTCATACTGGAAAGGGAGTAGAGTAAAAGCTATCAGCAGATCAAAGTAATGAAGAATCAAGCATGTAAGAGAAGGCAGGAAAGTTTGGCTTGGTTTTCAGTGAAGTGAAATGAGTGATGCAAAAGCGTACTGTTCTCTATCAAATAAAGAGAGAAAAGCTATGTAAACTGAAGGATGCAGCTGATATCAAATTACTTGGCTGTAAAATAGCCAGTAATTTCTGTAAAATGAAAGATTCTTAATCAGAAGATTTCTAGCTCAGTCTTTCTAAATTATTAATGGATGTTAAAAACACCTCTGTGGTTTCAAGATACAACTTGGTAAATGTATTAAGAAGAATAATATGTGGCTTACGTATGTATTATGTCTCTATGTACTGCCTGGAAAATGGAATCCATCATTCATCCATCAGTCCTGTATTTCCTCAAAAACTTGCTAAATCATAAGCCCCTTAAGTTACAAAAGAAAAAACAAAAGTAATGCTTTTGATTTTTCTTTTTGCTTTCCAGATCTATTTTTTTCTCAGACATGTTTCCCAAAGTTTGAGAACTGCACTATAACTTTGTTTTCTGATTTAATTATAATTTCTCAAATAATAACAGTGCTTCAGTAATAGAATATAAGAATTAGAAATCTGCAGATAATAACATCCCCAAATCCAGCCAATTCTACATGGCCAGAAAAACCAAGACTTCAGTCAGTTCTTCTCTGACACCTGTTGACAAGGAACACATAACTAACAGAAAGCTTTTTTTATGCCTCTCCACAAATGCCTGATGTGAACACATTCTGAACACTAGTGTGCCATCCTGTTTCCCCTGTCCACATTAAACAAACAAACAAACAAACAAACAAATAATGTAGCAACAAGTAAACGTCTGAGGAAGGATGCTCAGGGATTTGGAAAGACATCCATCTGTGTGACGTGCAATGAATTGGGACCAGACTCTTCAATCTGGCAAGAGATGACTAAGGACCTAGATATGTATGTAAAGAACCCAGAACAGATATGTATGAAATATAGAGAAGGTGATTATGGATTGCTTCTTACATCTTCCAGGAAAAAAAAAAAAAAAAAAAACCACAACAATGAAGCCACAATGAGACAGATTCTACATAGAAACAAGGGAAGCTGGTTTACCAGTAGTGTGCAGTCAAGCTATGTAACTCCTTGCTCAGTATGCTGCCAGATCTGCCTCAGTAAATCTCTTAGCTGTCTGCTGCTGAAGATCAGCTGAGTATCTTGGAGAAGTATCATTAAATCTTGACCTGATGCTACATTTTTCCAAGCTTTGCTTTGACCAACATCAGGAGGTTGTGGTGGATATTTTGTTTTGGTCTGATACTTCTATTTTTGATACTTTGATACTCTCTTCTCTCTTGCCTGATCCATAGCAAGTTTGTGTGCTGACCATATGTATCCTGCAAGCTACCAAGGATTATTTCCTTTCTGACTGCCCCACAAGCAACAAACTGAAGCTGCCTAAAGATGCCACACAAAACCAGTAACACAACCTCTTTCCAAATTCCTTTTGATAAACACAGTCTAGAGAATATTGCAGGGCACTTCTACAGGGTCAAGAGCAATGACCAACCAAGGTTTCTTCATACCTCCAATATAATGCTATTCTTTGTAAAAGTGGCATCCTTTACAAATGTGCTCTCCAGTGTGCTGTACCAGCTACTTCTCTACTTGTCAGAATCAGTTCTAATTCTTGGTTTTTGTATCCCAAAAGCCCCACAAAACCAAGTTAGGAGAGAGCTGCACTGTAGCTAATTAGAAGGAAAGGAAAGAGATTTAATTCATCCTCCTATTTCATTGCAAATAGGATTGTTCCAGTCAACTTCTCACATGCAATGCTGGTGAATATGTGTGACAGAGAAAGTTGGACCTTTAACTCGTGATTATTCACAAGAAACAGAAGACTTGGCTTCAGAGGGCAGGCTGTGCTTCCAGGGCTTTGTGGGAAGAGAAAAAAAAATGACGTGTTTACTTGCAAGCTGAACATACTTTATGTGGAAATTATGGGGAGATAAACAGTGTGAAATCCCATGCCATGGTTTTCAGAACAAAACTACAATTTAAATTCATTAGGAGAAAGCTGACTGTGACTTTTCCTTACCCTCTTCAATGACAACACTTTTACTATTCTCACATTATTTTTAAGCTATAGGATTTATGATGCACTTGAGTTTTGTTTTGGGAGAGTTTTTTGGCATTATATGAATAAGAACAGTTTTGATCTTCTTAATCTCCTTTTCTCTTTTCATCTTTTCTGTACATTAAACAATATAAAATGGTGACTCAATGGAAAGATGTTTATTTATGACATGTCCTTCCATAGGTTCCTTAACTATAGCTTCAATAGTATTTGACACTTTGTCTTTGAAGATGGTCATTACATCCAAGAAGTGGAGACAGAACACTTTGTTAAAAGACTTTGAGAAATTTCAAAAGAAGATGCAAGATTTACATCCTTATTTTAGCGTTCGAATACCAGACACAGATTACCATTTGCTTAAAGCCATAGCTGGCAATTTATGCAGAAAGGTTCCCCTTTTTCTGTCATACCATTTGTAGCTGCCAAGATGAACACCTGTTAGTTTGCTTGATCCTTGGAGCATAGAAGTTGATTTCCCATGCATGTTTAAAAAATTATCAGCTTGAAGACCAAAACTAATCAGGCAACACTTTTAGTTCCAATGCATCAAGCCTTCATAGCTATCTGTTATACAACTGTTTTTAAATGGGATATTTATCCAGCATAGAAATCAGGAGCTACTGTAAAAACTCTTCTATCAATAGCAATGTTTGAAATATGTGCCTTGGCCTCCTGCTGTTCATGCATTGTAAACTGTCAAATTATATGTGACAGACTGATCATGATTTGTCTTTTTCATGACATGGAAAAGTATTTTTCCTCACTCTAGGGGAAAAAAAAAAAGCATTCAACTACATTAAGTGATTATTCTAATCCCATTTAGCTGTTATTTTGCAAAATGTTAGTTTGTTTTAACAGGCAATTATACATTTATCCCAAGATAGCATTCCATGATTGATGTAATCTTTTCATATTAATACAGTGTTGAATAAATGTTATTAATTTTTTTACTAGAAAGCCTACCTGGTGATTTACATTCATGAATGTTTTTATCTATACAGCTACAGGAAAAATAAAATATTTGTATGCTTATTGCCAGTACTGATGCATTACAAAGAGAAAGCCATTCCATGAGAGCTGCACAATACCTGACCTCACCTGTGAAGGAACAGTTGTCATTGTCTGTGGTGGCAAATACTTGTGGTGTGAAGTATGGTAGTGCAGTCCAGTGTGAATGCATTGAACGCTGGGGATAACTGTGCTAGAGGCATTTTTGGGTACCACAGTTCCATATAAGCAGCATAAGCTTTGCTTCTTAGGCACAATTATTCATCACAGAATGACTGTTTTACAGCTGTTAGAAAATATTCTCTTCTTTTTATCACAGTGTAGGATACACAACATCTGTTACAAAAATCCTAAAATGGAGCTGCTGTGAAATGCAAAGATCTTCTAAAAAAAGTAAACAGGAACAAAGAAACAACAATTTTCCAGACAAATACAAAAATTAGCATTTTCTGTATCAGTTAGCTGGTGGAAAAAATAGCTAGCAGTCCAAGAAGAAAAAATTAGCCACCTCAAAATTCATTACCCACTGTTGCTGGCACAAAAAAGTAGTAGGTAGGACAGAACAATACTAAAAACAGGCCTTTCCACTTTTTGGTTAAAAAACACTTGTTTGGCATCCCATTTTAAAAAAAAAAATATATCATTGAATGAGCTAAGCATACTATTTGCTGACATTTTTATTAGATAATTATATATTAATTATTCACTGTCCAGAATCCACAGCTGCCTGTAGCTGAAACTCAGCAATTGTAGCCAACTACATATTCCATAAAGAATACTGAATTAGAGTCAACACCTCTCTGCCTCAAATTGACTAGTGTGAGTAGCTTGAAACATGACTAATATCTAATATTCCTGATTCTATAAATTCTTCAGCTTGCTTGTCATTCGTGAGAACATTTGGATGGATTTCCTAGATACATTTTACATGTAGCACTTGATTTATATTAATCTATTACTTTATACATATATATATATGTGAGAAATAATGTGGAGGAAAAAGGCAAAAATGAGAATGAAAATCTCCTGGAAACTTGAGAACAGTAGTAGTAAAACTGAAAACACAATGTTGAACCTAATGAGGTTTAACAAGGGCAAGTGCAGAGCCCTGCACCTGAGGAGGAACAGCCCCATGCACCAGTGCAGGCTGGGGATTGACCTGCTGGGGAGCAACTCTGCAGAGAGAGACCTGGGAGTCCAAACTAACCATGAGCCAGCAATGTGCCCTCGTGGCCAAGAAGGCCAATGGCATTCTGGGATGCATCAAGAAGAGTGTGGCCAGCAGGTTGAGGGATGTTCTGCTCCCCCTCTACTCTGCCCTGGTGAGGCCTCATCTGGAGTCCTGTGTCCAGTTCTGGGCTCCTCAGCTCAAGAGGGACAGGGAACTGCTGGAGAGAGTCCAGCACAGGGCCATCAATGGAGCAGCTTTCTTATGAGGAAAGGCTGCCGGATATGGGACTGTTCAGCCTGGAAAAGAGAAGACTGAGGGGGGACTTTATTGATACAAGTATTTAAAATGTAGATAATGGGGCAACGCATTTTTCTGTAGTGTCCAGTGACAGGACTAGGGATAATGGATAAAAGCTGGAACACAACAAATTCCACTTAAGGAAAAACTATTTTGCTGTGAGAGTGAGGGAGCCCTGGCACAGGCTGCCAAGGAAGCTTGTGGAGTCTCCTTTTCAAAAGCCATCTGCTTGCAGTCCCATGCAACGTGATCTAGGTGAACCTGCTTGAGCAGAGGGGTTGGGCTAGGTGATCTTTAGAGATCCCTTCCAATCCTTACCATCCGGAGTTTCTGTGATTCTATGTGATTCTCTTTAGTGTGAAACTGATGTAGTTTAGACTGACATGCATGCCAATAATTCCACTCTCCCTTAATGATTATAGTACTCATACTATAAATATAGGATTTTATGGTAGTATAGATAATATTTTGAGAATACAAATCTAGCATTGGCTCTACTTAGCTTACTCTAGGAATAGTTGTTTATGTTCATTGCCTGGCCATTTATAAGCTACTTTCATCAATTTCTGGATTCTACATATTTTTTTAAACTCTCATTGTGTCACCAAATTTCCTTTTACCATTTTGGTAGTCTAAAATCAGACATTTGACCATCCTCCCTATGCCATCATCCTTGAAGTGCTAGTTATTTCACTGTAGCATGCACTGTACCCAGCCCTACTTCATGAGAGGTAAACATTCACTAAGGTTTCTGTAACTGAAGAAGGAACCCCCTCAGAGTGATTCTCAAACTGCCCTGCAGGATTACATGCATACAGCAGGGAAGTCCTTAGAAACCTTGCTGTCATTTCCTAGCCCTGCTATTTGGTCCATCACTTGGAAAGGGGATTTGATAAGACAATGTGGAGACAGTTGTAGGAAACCCAACTAGTCCATGGGGGAACCATTTGGAGATGCTGATGCCTTTCTGACACCTGCATCTACTAATCATCAGCGAGGGAATGTTTTACTTGACTGGGCTCAGACTGACCACATGTAACCAGGAGTATGTGAAGCTTTTGGTTGCTGTCATTTGGAGCACTGCTTGTTAAGCTCTCCTCAAAGAACAGTATTGAAAAATTATAGAACCATTGCTAGAGACAAGCATGTTCTATATGGAAAAAACATTTTATCAAATTTAAAGTGTTTTTAAATGGTGATGAATAGGACCTTGTAACAGTTTCTGTATGACAGCAATTACAACTGATCTACAGTGTAAAAGTAACTAATTGCACTTATTCATATCTTCTTACTGGTGTTTGCTCTTCTTGTCAATAGGGCAAAATGTAGCTCTAATAAAACAGTTCAATTCTTCACTGGGTGTGAAAGACTTATCAGGTGGAGACTGAACATTACATTAACCAGACTATTCTCTTTTGGAAAAAAATCCCAGCTACCTCTTTGGGATTATATTAGGTGTCATTCAGGCCTGCATATTGCTATTATGGCTCAGAATGTAGTCTGATTTAGAGAAAAAGCTATGCCAAAAGCCTATAAATTTCTAAGCATACTTCATATAAATTCTCCAATGTGAGAACTTCTCAGGTGATAATGACAAAAGTCCCCTTCAAATAGAAAATATTGTTTGTTCTTTTTCAGGGCAGGTGGTAGGAGATGCTCTTGTGGAGATAAAAATGGCTTTTATTTGCTTTCCCTATGCAGAAGATCAAAAGAAAACTGGGCAACTGCCAGACTTAACGAGCCACACTGAAGGGCTGCTTCCTGATGGAATTAATGCATCATTTATAAAGTACTTCATAGGAAAATGATTTAGCGAATCATATATCACTTTGATGTCTTTTAACACTCCTGCTTATTAATATTTATGCAATGAATTCAGCGGTTACACATGACAAAATTATGTATGCCAATGACTGGAAGAACACGTTGTGGGAACACTGGTAGAGAATGGTTACAAAAAGAAGAGTTGGGAAGAATCAGCACACACTGTAGGTTTTGGGATCTGAATAAGTGTCTTTCACTTAGACAAAAATAAATGTCACTCAGCATGGTGAAGAGAGATAGAGATGGTTCCTGGCAGGCTATATGCTGCTTTTGAATGATACTGCTCTGTTCATTCCAACTGGGGCTAAAAGGCTCTGATCAGAGACCTACCAAGCCTGCTCTTGCCAGAAGCAGGGGGGCCCTGCAATGTAGATATGCTGTAAAAAGAGAAAAAGAACTAAATGATGTCTTTCCACTAGACCTCTGTAAAGGGAAATTAGTACTCTCAAATTACCTATACAAATGGACTTGCATAGGTTCTGTTTCCAAAAGGCAGTGTTTTCTGTGTCTTGGGCCTCCTACTACATTGTAGGAAGATGCAAAATGGCTGAAACAGCACATAAGATGAGGAAACAAACACCTAAGTCCAACACATCCTTTCTTGTAATGGTTGGAGGAGCCTGATGTGCTGGTGGTAAGTATTTCCTCAGCAGAGAGAGAGAATACTCCTTTCTTTCAGTAAAAAAAAGAGAAAGCACCATAACCTACCACCTTTTTATAGGCAGGATCCTGACATCTATTTTCACTAGGGATGTCAGTCTTCTCTAAGTGTTGCAAATTGCTTAGGCCTACAGGCCAATGGAAGTAGCCTCTTCTAATGTGAGCTCTGTAAGGTACTAAACAGAGCAGCAGTTTTCAATCTTTTCATAGAATCATAAAATCATAGAATGGTAGGGTTGGAAGTGAGATCATCTAGTCCAACTCCACTGCAGAAACACATCCACCTAGATCAGGTCATACAATAACACATCCAGGCTGGTCTGCAAAACCTCCAAGGAAGGAGACTCCACACCCTCCCTAAGAAGCCTGTGCCACTGCTCCGTCACCTTCACAGTAAAATAGTTTTTCCTTATGCTTAAATGGAACTGTTTGTGTTCCAGCTTCCCATTACCCCTCGTCCTATCACTCAATACAACAGAAGAAAAAAAGGTGATGCCCCAACCTCCTGACATCCACCATTTAGATATTTGTAAAGATGAATGAGATCCCCCTGCAGTCTCCTCTTCTCCAGACTAAACAGCCTCGATTCCCAAAGCCTTTCCTCATAAGGAAGATGCTTCAGTCCCCTGATCATCTTGGTGGTCCTGTGCTGGACTCTCTCCAGAAGTTCCCTTTCCAGCTTGAGCTGGGGAGCCTGAAACAGGACACAGTACTCCAAATGAGCCCTCACCAGGGCACAGTAGAGGGGAAGGAGAATCTCCTCTTGACCTGCTGGCCACACTTTTCTTGGTGCATCCCAGTATGTCATTTCCTTGACACACAGGACTGCAGAGTGCTCAGACCTGGGCCTCAGGTTTTTCAGGTCCTGCAATGGCTTAGGCCTGTGATTTGCATCCAACTCTAGCAACTCTGGCCTGTGGCTTAACATCTTCAAACAGAATTCAGCAAGCAAGCAATGAATATAACCTTAGCAAAATAAGTTTTTAACCATAGTTGCTTTGCTCTTAAAAAGTCAGAGAGCTCTGAAAAAAACCACACAAGCCCTAAAGCAGAGCCTTGCTTGACCTATTCTTCATCTTTCTGTAACTAGTATTTCAGGCTGGGCAAAGTTCCTTTTTTTCTGTCTTCTCTGGCAAATTCCTATTAAGCAAAGGCATACTGAAAGTAGCACCTTCTAAATGTGATCTCACTCCTCTACCTCCTTTCTTACTCCTCTACCTCCTTTTATCCAGACTGAGAATCTGTAGGTGTACAAGATACATTGTTTGGTTCAGTAATTAAATGTAAACTCCCAATCCCTCTGTAAGGCTTTGACATTCACTGTAGCTCTAAAGCACTCCTCCCGGGCAGAAAAAATTTCTGAAGTACTTCACAGCACCCTGCTTTGCCTTCAAATAGACAAGAATCCAGCACTTAGCAGATGGTGGGATTCCTACCTGGAGCCAGAAATAACTTGGCATGTTACAGGGGAAATCAGGCACTAGATTGTGCCTGAATTCATGGTACATCACTGACATTTGTTCTTGAACACATGACTCTGCCAATATAATCACTTTTGTGTAAACTTTAGCTAGAACTAAATGTACTGACAGTCCTGGCATGACAAGTTCCCAAACTCAGTTTTGTTGGTTGCTTTACTGCATCAGGAATAGCTTAAGAGGGACTCTTCCTTCATTGTTTTGGTTCTTTGCCTGAAGATAGAAAAGTATTACCTTTCTCATCTTCTCTCAGGGAATATGGGGATTTATATCTTCTTTGGAAGCATCTAGTTGTTCTTGGAGACAGCTTAACAAACATTTTTTTTCATTTCCTGTGGTCTGCACTACATTCTTTAGGAAAAAGACAAAGAAAGCTCTCATATGAAAAACCCCAGGTTTCTGTTATAAAAATACAAGATCATTCTTTTGACTACCTGCCTGCTGAGCAACAGTGAACATCAGGCTGTGGCACAGTGACTCAAGGGACAGAGGGTAGAGGGTCTACGTGGCACTAGTGAGGCTACACCTTGAACATTAGGTTCAGTTTTGGGTCCCTCAGTTTACAAGAAAGACATTAAGGTGCTGGACCGTTTCCAGAGATGAGCAACGAAGCTGGTGAAGGGTCTGGAGAACAAGTCTTATGAGGAGTGGCTGAGGGTGCTGGAGTTATTTAGTTTGGAGAAGAAGAGGCTGAGAGGAGGCATGATCACTCTGCAACTACCTGAAAGGAGGTTGTAGGGAAGTGAAGGATGGTCTCCTCTCCCACGTAACAAACAAGAGGAAATGGCCTCAAATGGCACTAGGGGAGGTTCAGATTAGAGATTAGGAAAAAAGTCTTCACTGCTTGGTATAATTAGAATTTCCAAAGAACTTATTTGCTTTTGCACATGCTTTTAGTAGATTACACAGCACCTGAGTTTCATGTAAAGCATAGAGGGGAAGAACAAGATTCTGAAGTGCCCCAACATGCAACAAAATTATGCATCTAAATACCTAGAAATGTAGGAAATGAGGGATCAAAACCTGTCCACACCTAAGGAACAATGAGAAAGCTAATCCAGCCATTCTTTACTGTTACATAGGATACTGCCTCGAAAGATTTTTCTCTGACTATTTTCTTATTAGGAATTCAGTTCAGAAGTGATCAGTGCAGACTTCAGCAGAGGTAAATTATGCTGACTGAGTGAAGCACTGTTTAGTAGGTCTTTATTATTCCCACATAGAGCCTCTTAATAACCTAGATGGCACAAAATTAATGTATTTCAGCATTCTTTACAAGAGGAAACATTGCCATTACCTGAGTTGTATTACGGGTATTTTAGAGATACGTTAGACACAACATCCTCTACATAGATTAATGATGAAAGGTACAAAGGGACTTTTTCCTCGGTGCACGTGAATATGACTGGGATGTGTGAATTAGGTCTGCTATTTTGATCTCAGTTTCCTAGCTAAAGAATGGGGTTATTTTTCAACGAGTACGACCAGAATACTGATATAATATTCCATGGGCCATAGATATTTCTGGAGAGCGCAGAGACTGCTCTGACAGGTATAGCTGCAAATCTGTGATCAATAATGGAAGATATATCTCAATTTATGAGAATTTCTTTTATTTCCTTGATATTCATTTCACTGCAGCTAAGGAAATTCCATTCAACTCTATTTTGGCAGATGGCAGGATAGGAAAAGTATTTCTAGTGTGCATAATTGATTGAGGAATACCATTGTTTATGGGTTTTAGAGAAACATAACTGTATCTATTTAGATGTAGGCTGTTTTATAACTTAATTACGACTAAATCAGAACAAACTTGGTTTATTCAGAATGTCTTCATCGTGCAATGTTTCCTAGAAGAATCAATCAATAAATAAATGTGTCTTACAATGTAATATAAAAGTTTAATCTGCTATGATATGACTAAGTGATTTTGAGAATTTAATTTCAAGCACTGGTTGTTTATTAAAAGCTCTTCACACTTCAGTAAAATTTACACAATGTGGCTTTCATTTAATTCCACCTTGACAGGTCAAATGTAAATATGCAACGCAGCTATTGGATATTTACCTTTACTTTTTTTTTAAAAAACAATACAAGTGTTATTGTCTTTTATTAAGACTTGTAAGTGAAAAAAAACCTCAATAATACAATTCAGACAGCTAAGGAGTATGATATGTATCTCTGAATTAATTTGAAGATTAAGTACTTAGATATTACAGCTATAAAAATCTATTTTGTGTTAACAATCATATTTCCAGACAACAGTCACTTAACTATTACCTCTAAGGAGTACCATTGTCCTGCATTCACAGAAATGCATCCTGGCACAACATTTCTCAAAATGACATTATTTTTTGCTAAAATTGTTCTGACTAAAAAATCTTTAAATATTACATAGGTTTACACTGGAAAAAAGGGGTAAGTAAAAAAAATAATAAAATAATACCTAGTTCAGAAGCACATTACTACTGCACCCTGCACAAAAGTTACATTTTTTTCCATTTCCTTATAATTGTACCTTTATTTTGTTTTATGAACAGAGTAGTATTTTTAGACAAAAAACTACCAATCGTTTTTAGAGAGCTTCTTTCATTTTACTCAATAATGGTAGTATTTAGAAATCTACTTAGTAAATAATGCATATAATTGAATGAAGTGTTTAGAAGAGCTCATGAAGATAGCATTTCTGTTGGAAATAGAGTATGCAGAATCTAGGTTTTTTTAGGTTTCACCTAGCAGAGAAAGAGACACATTTATTTCTCTGTCAGCTTTGTTGAAATATATGCAGAACAGGCATGATCATATAAAGAGGCACTCAATCATTCATGAGAAATAAGAAACTGAATCTCACTCACAACTTCTCTGCAGCTCCTGTATCTCACATACTCTCCTGTACAGGTCAGCAACAACAAGAAGCTGTCACTTTGTAAGAAAACCATGGAAGGCATCCAAAGTGCGAATACTAAAATATTATCTTCACAAGTTTATTTTGGAATTTAGCATTATTTTCTTAAGGGCAAAATGGAACTTTTCCAATATTTATTTAGGTTGGTTTATTTAACTAACCAAGCATGTTACCGTGTTATCTGACACCAAGAAATGGAGCTGTGAAATGTTCCTGTGGTAAATTGTTGCCCAGAATGGAGTAAACACTGTGGAATTAAGTGTAAAACTGGAAAATTCAGAGTCAGTGTCAGCTGGTGTAAACCACACTTCGTAACATTCACATAATGTTGTATATTGATGAAATATTAACCACACAAAGATGGATTAAGAACATATGAGGAAATATAAAATAAAGGGTCCAGGTCTCATTCTCACTCTTAAACCTTCTCAAAACACTCTGGCAAGAGAAGGAAGCCTAAAAGCATGTAGAATTATACCTGCATCATTTTCCCTTATGCAGTGGATTTTCTTACTCAGGGCAACTGCCAGAGGCTGCACCAGACTAGTGCCTAGTATGTGGCATAGCAGCATATAATAACCACATTGGTACTTGGCCAGAATGACTTGTGCTTGTAAAGGACCCACGAGCAGCAGTGCATGAAACCAAGACACTCTGGGATATCACAGCTTTCACTAGAGGCAGGACAGCCCCAAAAGATAGACAAAACTGGGGCAGTTTTAACTGCTCTAACATACCTTTACATCTAGTCACATGCACGTTTCCATTTCCCATCCCACAGGCTGGTTAACAGCCCCTTGGGATTCAGATCCCTTCATCTGAAGGTGCTTCAACCCACTTTGCTATTCTTTCTCTTGATTGGACCCTAAAGTCAGAGTAGTTCTAAAATATGCTTTTACTCCCCTAGAAAGAGTTTCTTTGAGCACATGACTAAGCTTCAGGGATTTCAGAGCTTCCGTCAGATCCTTCTGACCATGCAGAGACATGAAGAAATCTGAGCTTATAGCTTTTCCTTTGTATTACAATTGCTGGAAGGTAAGGAAGTAAAAAGATGGGAATGCCATGTTGTTTTCTATCCAGACATTTTGTTTGCATTTTGGGCAAGACCTTCAGTCTCTCTGCAGTGCAAAGAACAGTCATTCCAATCAATTTTATTGTAAAGATGGCATTTCCAATGGACATATCATTCTAGTTGGAAGTTCAGTGACACAGCATCTCTATTGGCAAGTTACTAAAGAGGATCCTAAGAAGGTTTATGCTCATCAGAGTTCCAAAACCACAGATTATGTCAATATAAGAGTAAGTGCAGAAAGTTAAAAACAAAATTAATTCTTACTCCAGAGTTAGTTTTCCTCAGAGTATTTTTCACTTTGGGAGCTGGTCCTGACTGTCTCTCAATTCTTGATCAATTTAAGTATAAATCTGTGCACCTACATTGTGTTCTGTCATTGTAGACATCACACTAGCTATAATTAAGATGCAGCATAAATCATGGACAAAGTCAACAAAAGAAAATGTTTTATCCTAGAGGTGACAAATATTAAAGACTAATAGACATTGCATGTTACTAGTGGGCGCAAAGTTCACGTTTCAGGATATATGTGATTACGATGTAAATAACCTGAGAAAAGCAACCTATACAAAACCTATACTGTTCATGTTTTTTAAGTAGTCATATTTTATCCTATGTTGCAGAAATATTTTATTCACTTGAGCCTGAGATGCAAAAATGTATTTAGACCTTAGAAGCATGAATACAGTCACTACAAACACAGTCCTATTAAACATATGTTGCAATTCTAAAGGAATAGTGTCTTCTACCCATCCCTCTCTAAGCTCCACTTTTATTTACCACCAGATTGCACATTGCTCTTTCCTGCAAAAACTGGTGAGTACAGTGGTCGTGTGCAGCTGACCACTGGTGATGTGAAAGAGTTTTGTTAGATTGTGTTGCTATAGAGTCTTTTAGGATTAAAGTAGCACTATCCAAGGTAGCTACATCCCTCCTATCTTCGGACAACTGTGTACACATATTGTGGCCAGTTCTTTGAGCGTATTTTATCTTAAAAGACTTGCTTTAAAATTGGAGGCAATTAAGTCAACTATCACCTAATTTTACCAAGTTTTAACTCTTACATTTTTTCTAACTAGGTCAAAAAGAATAAATTAACACAGTGTCACTTCAGTACTCTGATCCAAATAAATCTGAAGTACTGCAGTACTTCAGTGGTTTTGCCTCGGCCAGGTTTTGGTAGCAGGGGGCTACAGCTGTGCCTTCTTTAAACAAAGAGCTGCTAAAAGCTTCCCCTGTACCTGATAGGGTTATTGCTAGTTAATTGTTACATAGATCTGCTGCTGACCAAGGCTGAGTGAATTAGTGATTGAGGTAATGCCTCTGTGAATAACATATTTGAGAAGGAGAAGAAGTTTCTATGCTGTTGTAAAACACCAGCAGCAGCAACAGGGAAAGAGAAGGTAAGAACAAGACCCTCTGAGACACCAAGGTCAGTGGAGAAAGGTGAGGAGGAGGATGTTTAGGCGCTGAGAGAAAGATTCCTCTGTGACCTGTGGTGAGGACCATGGTGAGGCAGCTGTGTCCCTGCAGCCCATGGAGGCCAGCAGGAAGAACAAATCCACTCACAGCCAATGGACGACCCCATGCCGGAGTGAGTGGATGCCTGAAGGAGGCTGTGACTCCGTGGGAAGCCCATGTTGGAGCAAGTTTCCGGTAGGACCTGGGAACCCGTGGAGACAGAGGACCCATGCCAGACTAGGTTTGATGTCAGGACTTGTGATCCCGTGAGGGTCTCACACAGGAGCAGTCAGTGCCTGAAGGACTGTTTCCCCGGTGGGTGACCCACGTTGAGGCAGGGTGCGAGGAGCTGCCCCTGTGGAGGGCCCCATGCAGGAGCAGTTCATGAGGAACTGTAGACCATGGGAAGGACCCGTGTTGGAGTTTTTCAAGGACTGTCTCCCATGGGAGGGACTCCACAGTGTAGCAGTGGGAAGTGTGATGAGGCCTCCCCCTGACAAGAGGTAGCAGCAAAGTCTGTCTATAATGAACTGACCAGAATCCTCATCCCCCATCCCCTGTGCCACTGGGGGAGAAGTAAGGAGAGTCCTGGGAAGGAGGGATGGCGGGAGGTGTTTTTAAGATTTGGTTTTACTTCTCATTTTCCCTGCTCTGTTTTGATTGATTTTTCCCCCTGTGGTTGTTTAGCCCTAATTGAACAATAACCAAACCATATTGATGCCGGCCTTAGCGGGGATGCCCGCTCGGCACAGCGCACTGCAGCCCAGAACTCCTGGGCTCAAGCCATCCGGTGGGCTCAGCCTCCCAAGTAGCTGGGACTACAGGCACGCGCCACTGCGGCCCAGCTGCTGCCCTTATATCCGAATCATGATGTCACATGGGATTGAATAGCCTGGCCACTCCCCCCAGCGGTAGCTGGGGAGAGTTAATTCTATCCTGGCCAAACCCAGGACACCCCCCAAGTTGAGTCTGTTTTGTCCATGATGCTAATTGCTGAGTGATCTCTCTGTTCTTATCTCAACTCATATTTCTCTTTGTCTTCTGTCCAGGTTAGAAGGGGGAGTGACAGAAAGATTTGGTGGGCTCCTGGCACCCAGCCAGGGCTAAACCACCACAGCATAATCACTTTGGAAAGTTAAAATGAAGAATCATGCATTTCAATTCCTAGAAATGACCTATTAAAGGCATATTAAGCATCACACATCATAGTGCAGCAGTACGTATATTTCTAACTAGCCAATGTGTTGGCTTCTTCCTTGTAATAAAATTCCAGGTTCAATGTAGCATGGCCTTGGCTTCATTTACCAGCCTCTAGCTTTTGAAAACAATTGAATGTAAAGTCATCTTCACTCTTTTCAGGTGGAAACCAAGTAACAGCTTAGTTGATGCTCTATGGCAAGAGGGAACACCATAGCTGATGGTTTTTATTCTACAGTGTGACCTGGTGCCTTCTCAAAATCAAAATTAATTTACCATATTGAAATTGAAGAATTTTCTTTCATTTTGTTCAGATGAAACAATTAATTTTCCTTCCTGACATTTATGTTATAAATGTATTGACAATCTGTCCATCTGTATAAAAAATATTAAACACAGGACAGCTTTATTCTTATATTCCTAATACAGCAAACTTTATAGATGGCAATTCTGTCTGTTACCATAGCATTGTTTTTCATCCAAAAAACTAAACAGAGATAGTCACATGCATTTTGTTTAATTTTGCATACAGTAGAATGTATCCTATCACTTAAGATAATACAATGCTACCAAATCGAACCTCCAGGAGAACACCATTATTTTTCTAGGGACATCTTTGTGTTTTACATTTCCTGATGATGTGAAAAGTTTACCCCTGCCTTGCCCATTGAGAACATATACCTAGCAAAATATAATTAAGGAAAGCAAATAGATTGTTTTAAATATTAGTCTTTTATAACCACAATAAAAGCTGAAGACTTCCAAAAACTAAAGAAAAAACCACATTGTTTTCTTAAAGCTGAAGTATTACAATTCCCCTTTGGGGGGAAAAAAAAATCAGGGATCTTTTACAAGTCCTAACTTTGTGAAACTTCAGCAAGTTATTTTAAATAGGTCTCTTATTTTCCTCCACTTTGCTGAGTATTGAGATATTTGAATCAGTTAGCTTCTTTAACTGAATTATTTCGCACAACACAATTCAGATTTTGCAGTATCAACAGCTCATCATGAAACAGAGCCAATGCAGCAACAGGAAATAGCTAAAGCAAGAGAATAACAAAATTTCTTTAATTTTACACACATATTCCTTAGAAATCAGTGAAGCACTTTATGTTTGGATAAAATTAATTTAATATTTATAAAGTTTTCCACAGGCTATTGAAGGCTTAGTAATAACTTACCAAAACCTTAATTTCAGTCAATTTTTTCTGCACTTGACTTACCCTTAAATGCATTTTTCAAAGAATAGATTTAGAAGATAGCAAAATAATCAGGCTTTGAAAGCAGCAGGAATCGTTAAAATATCAACACCTTTTAACAGCACTATCTGAGGTGGTGTTTTCTTCTCTTTAAAAATCCCCAATTAAACTTATGAATGATGGATACTGGGCATATGTGTATATGTTGCATATATGTGTGTAAGTCTATAAATAGAGACAAAAAAAATCTCACACGCAAAATGCCTTCTGTCAGGCTTTCAGGAACAAAATACAAGCCAATCTTCACATTGCACTTTTGTTAGGAGTATACGGATAAGAGAGGATTTGTCCATTTGATAGCTCCCAAGGGCGACACGAAGAAGATAACGTATGTAACTTACATGTGAAACTCTTTTTGCTCTTTCAACTGCCAGTACTGAGGGCTGTTACACTTAGAATATCTAGTTACTTGATTAAATATATATATATATATATTTCAAATGATAAAACTCTTACCTTTCTGTTTGGAAAATATAAAATGCACGTTTTTCTCACAGGTAGAAGGTTCTTCTCATAGCCATGGAATGGAAATGTCATCTTTGCATGATTTCTCTCAGCTTCCTGGAAATTGTTTATTTTATGTGTGTATATCATAAATGGAGTATAAGTTCCTTTTCTGTCTGCCAGTGTTCCCTGGAATACCACATGGCTAACACTAAATTTTAAAAAGCTTTTTTTCAGTTTAAAGTGAAATAAATGCTCTGGAGTACTATGGACAACATGGAGATTGAAAAGTATTTAACAGTTACTGCCATGTTTGCAAAAGTCAAAGACCACTCACAGATGGAGAGGTTTTTCAGTGTTTAAAGACTTGATTGTCCACAAGAAAGAAAAGAAATATTTCCGTGAAGATGTCAAGGGATAGAAGGATGGTCATTAATACCAGTGTACTGAATGGTGAGAAAAAAAATGACAGTCAGGAATGTCTGTAATGCTGCAATGCAAACATGACCTGTAGAACAGACCCCAACAGCAACAGGGAACTCCACAGAAACTGTGCTCATGAATTAACTCCTTTTAGCAGTGTTAAGTTAGTGATTGGACTTGATCTTAAAGGTCTTTTCTAATTGAAAAAATCCATGATTCTGTGATTTAGCAGTGCTTTCTGACACAGCAACAAAGCACCACCAAAGATAGCCACAGTCAAGTAAGTCTAGTTTTTACTGTCAAACATTGAGAATATTTCAGATATGTGACCTCCAGGGAATCTGTGCACCTTAAGAATCAGATCCAAAATGTCTTCTGGCCTGGCCAACAGCTTCTGTATGGAAAACAGTAGTTCACAACACCAAGTATTTAGACCAAATGATAGCAGTTACTTCAACCAAGAGATCTGTTTGATAGACAGCATAAAATACAGAACAGCATTAGCCAAAGATTAACAACCTGGTGTTTCTATGAAAAAGGACAAGTGGGGATGAGTGAGAAAGTTTTACTCACACAGTGTTGTTTTTCGCCTTCTCCTAAAGACCAGAAACTGGAAAGATTTATCATTTCAGGTTCTTAGGAGAAAACTCTGTTTTCAAGTCATTGGCAATCAGCTCCTTTGGTACCAGAAGCATTCTTTATCAGTCAGGTATTTCTTGTCTAGACCTTTTTATATGGGTTACAGCTGTTCTTTCATTAGCATGGTTTCTCAGTAACTGTCTCTATGACTCCAGGAGACATGAGTGGCATCTGCCACATGGGATATTTTTTCTTCTTATCATCTCCACAAAGCAGATATCATTCCTGATGTAAAACTGTTTTATCTGGTAGATTTTACTTCATTGTACGTACGTGCTGCAATGTGTTTGTGTTAAATGGAGCAAGGTCAAAGAAATTATGGCTCCTAGTTCCTGTGGAAGTGCATTTAACTGTCTGAAAACAGAGTTGAAAATCTGATGTCTCCTACAAAGGCTCTTCCCCTTGGGGTCAAAAGTTGTATTGGAATTAAGGGTTTGACAATAACATAAATGACAACATACCTATTTAGTAAGACCTAAAAATGTTTCATTTACTGAATCTATGATGATTTTTTCTTTTGATCAAAGCACCTGAATGATTGTCTACACAGTGATGTAGTGAGATTTTACAACTATTCAAGGCTGTCCTGCAGAGCTCCTGGTCTGTCAGCTCATTGTACTTTTTTATTGTTTTACAACTTGACATTTATTTTAGTTTCTTCTCTACTCTTTCCCGGGAGAAAAATATGCCTCCTAAACTGAAAAGGCTGAAAGGACCAGGGAAGGAATGAGTATCAGTGTTATAAAAATACAAAGTTGACCATAGGACAAAAAAGATAAATGAATAAAAACATTCACATTAGTCCTGCTTTTTGCACCACTTTTATCCTCAACATTAATTTACCTCTACCTGTTTACTTACAGTTCTATGTGCATAAACTAGAAGATTCACTTCAGCATGGAGTATTTAACACAATCAGTAAAGATGGATATCACATGCTGTTAAGACAACTCTATAGTAAAACACAGGGGGATCACAGCTAATATACTTCACTCTATATATGAAAAATAAGGCAGAAGCATCAGATTTGCTTAGCATGGTCAGAGAAAGCTGTGAGGCTGTGTGATATATCTTAATATGCTTATCATACAGAATCACTACAGCACTGTAAGAGACGTCTAATCCAAAATCTGATCACCTAGATGCATGCTTTTCTCATCAGAGATGTTCTAGACTCTATAATAAAGGAGTTATGCATTTCCTTTTTCAACGTCTCTAAAATAGAAATTGAAACAGTGAAATAAAAATACATTGTAGCCACATATAAAATTGATTTTAAAATTCTGAGTATTTTAGTGGTTTATGAATTTATACTTATTGCATTCCATTTAGACTTTGGGATAGGTAATTTTGGATTAATAAAAACATTTTACTGCCACTGTCTTTTAAAATTTGACACAGGTCACTTTCATGTAGTATCTAGGGAAAATTAAATAACAAAGTTTTTTTTGCTAACTTCAGATAGGTTATTCATATACATAGATAGGAGTCTTAGTATTGCTATAGTTGAAGTCAGACTGAGATCAGACAGCTACTCTCATATGTAAGAAGTGATACTCATATCAAAATCTGAAGTCAGAGTGCTTGACCACCACTTTGACCACCCTGGGGTGCTTGACCAGGGAGGTTCATCAAGGGCTCCTGAATCTTGCATGGTGTTTGGCTACCTGGGCGATCATATGTATGGACACCACCCTGGGCTGCACACTCAGCCACCCAGACTGAGCCTTGCTGGCTATCGAGAGCTTGGCTTCACATTTCCCTTTCCCTTTCCTTTTCCCTTTCCTTTTCCCTTTCCTTTCTCTTCTTCTTCTTTTTCTACTAAATTTCTTTTTTTTTCTTTAATTTTCCTCTTTTCCTCCACCTCCTTGCCCAGTTCCTGCCTCTCTGGCCGAGCACCCCAGGGTGTTAGCCAAGAAATGCAGTCTGCTTAGGAGGGAAAAAAAGCTAGGCAGAAGCCTTTTCTGTCTGATGTTTTATGTACATAAGAGAGGAAGAAGACAAGAATAACAGACATAAAAGAAATGAGACATAAAAAAAAAAATCCCCAAAAAGCAGTAGATATTTTTACATTGTGTTTTGAGAGATGTCCAGATAGAGAACAAGGCAATATGTTTCCAGGTATTTTTTCTGTAACAAAATGAGACACCATCTCTTCAATGTAGTTAGTGGTTTAGTATACTGTTGACAGGATATTAACTCAGCATTAGGCAGATTGAATGCTCTCAGGCACACCTGCATGCCATATCTGTTGTCTGCCTGCAATCATTTCTGCAATCATTATGCTGCCTAGGAGTTGCCTGTGTAAATGGCAGACAAGCAGAGCTGGAAATATGCCATGCCTCTGGCTTTTTGGATACTCCTCCTTAAGGCTGCTGGTGGCAAAGCCAAAGACTCTAGTAACATGATCCTGAAAAAAAACTCCAAACCCTTCTGGAGAAAGTACTTGTGTGAGTGCTAAAAGCCAGATATTTGGTTTAAATGATAGGGGATTTTTAAAAGGAAAATCACCTGAAATGAAAACAAATCTTTTATGACAAGAAAATCTGAGGCCAGGGGAAGTAAAAAAGTATGTAAATACCAGTAAGAGTAGTAGATGCTTTGAGATACAATAAACACTTCTTCTTGCCATCTCTCAAAAGAAATAATCAGTAATAACGTTTAACTGTCACAAATAATGTCTTGTAATACTTGTATGCCGCAAATTTGTCCACAACTGTTCAAGAAAAGAAAACTATATCCTCAGCAGTGCCAGGCAGCCTACAAGGCATGCAAGACATACCTTGCCCTTCTCAGCTTTGCTCCTGCTTGTGGGTTAGCAGAAGACAAAGAGATAGCCTTGTGATTTTAAGGCGTGTAATTAACCTGCCTCTATTTACTGGATACACAACTGCTCCTGTGAGAGTGAACTGTGGTCTTTTGAGAAGAGTAACAAATAAACAAAATGGACTGGTTGTTTAACCAAGTAATTGCCCTAATGATGCCCTCCTAGGCACAAACACTAGTGGTTTAAGAGAGAGCTTGAATGTTGTTGACTTTTGGTTGTGTTACAAAGGCCATTTATTTACTTGGATTTCTTCTCAGAGAAAAGATGAATGGACAGAGTTGTTTCCACTGATCATGGGGGAGAGTTTTGGACATTCTGGATAATTTGATTATATTTTATTACTTTGTAGTTTTGCTTAGTTTATTTTTAAAAGTAGTGTCTTTTAACATATATTCCAACTTGCTAATCAAATAAAATAATTCTAAGAGAAGTTTAGAATTGTTCTGGGTTTAAGAATTTAGTCTATAACCAAAATTCCCCCTTCCTCCAAATTTTAAGTATGAATTGCTTAATTTCATATCAGTGTGCTGTGTGGAGTCCCATATTTACAGTGAGTTCACTGAGCCAACATAAACTTGTGGCCAATTGCTTTCAAAAGCAAAACTGAAACACACTCAGGAGAAAAAAAAAACTGAAAATATTGCTTGATAAAATAATACGTATTTAATTATGAATTTATTATCATACTCTTAAATAAAATAACTTTCTTTCCAAGCTTTGGTCATCTTGATAATTCTTTAAACAGCTATAGTCATAATGTAAGCAGTCCTCAGCAGCTACCCATCAATAACACGACCCCAGGAGAAATGTAAACCCAGATAAAGTAATTCTTCAGACCTGCAGTTTGAAATTATTATTTTATGGAATAAAACTGGAAACTAGCAGGCAGGTTCATAAACGACAAATCAATGTGGTTAGTGAGTGAAGAGACACCTTAACAAGATGGCCACCAATTTCTACTCCCTCAGAAGCTGGTGCCCCATGGACTTCTCACTACTCATGTTTTGCAATAGGTTGTTGTTTCAGTGTCTAGATCTGGAAGAAAAGAGGTGCAACATCCCATTGTTGAAAGCTTATTAAACCCCTCACATTGCTAATATCTTTCTAGTAAACCTTTGACTGCCCTTGCTTTCTGTAACTACAGTATATGGCTCATAATCATCTAATAATTAATGACCATACACGCTGATCCTTCTTCAGCTCACGAAAAAGAAACAGCTACTCCTTTAGATAAGAGCAATGAGATGAACGATGATGTTATCCCCAAAGGGGCAATGGACACAAGCTGGAACACGAGAGGTTCCAAAGAAATACAAGGAAGAATTTCTTCACTGTGAGGGTGATGGAGCACTGGAACAAGCTGCCCAGATGGATTGACATTCAAACTCCACCTGGATGAGCTCCTGTATGACCTACTCTAGGAGGTCCTGCTCTGGCAGGGGGTTTGGGCTAGATGATCTTTTGAGGTTCCTCCCAGCCCTTGAGATTCTGTGGTTCTGTGATTCTTCTCAGACAGTCATTGTCATTTTCCTCATATCTCTGGAGTATGTCACATCTACTGTTCCATACTTTGAGGTGGCAGACCTTAGAGGAACATATGCTTAAAGTGGACACCTGCTGAGTATCTGGGAGAAGTGGACTCTATAGGTAGGTAGGACCCAGACTTACAGCTTTTGCAGCTCTTTGACACATTTTAATCATTCAATTTCTAAGTACTGGAATAGAGTACCAAGCTGTCATCAGTCTTACTCCCTTAGGACCAGGTCTATGTTTGTTTTTAATCACCAATGTAGTGTTTTCCAATGTGTAGTCTATTGTTTCTCATCTGACAGACTATTGCTTATAATTTAGAAGTGTGATAAATCTACCTTCCTGGTAAATGACTTAGCTAGCAGTTCATCCAACCAGCTGAACAAAGGTGCAGCTAGCAGGGCAGAGACAGGAAAATGTGTTGTGGGTGTTTTAAATAATGTGATTATTTACTAATGATCACTGCTCACATTCACTTACATAATTCATCATGGAGTCCTAATTCACAAGTGTATATGAAAGGGGATAGAAATATATTTTGTCCTTAAATCAAGACTAAGTATAACTCACAGCAGTGTGCCCCAAAGCTTGATCTCATCAAAATTTTTGTTAGATAATGTGATACAAAGAAAACAATGCAAACCAACTGCTTGACATTGTTTGCAATTTAAAACAAATTAAAAAAAAAACAACAAATAAAAACTTCCTGTAGCTTTTTTGAGTGGAGATTTTCCCTGTACATACTCACAGACTGAATTAAAGGGTCTGTCATTGGCATAAGGATTGAAGTTATGGTCTCTTCTGAGTTGTTACGCTGGCTGTCCAACAGGGAATAAGCTAGGAATTTGTACTGCACATTTGCTAAAAGTTTATGGATGAAATCTAGTGGCTTTCTCAACATTCCCTCTTTTACCAAAAAAAAAAAAGTTGTTACGACAAAGGTTATGGATAAGCTGTTAATGAGGTCATGTAATGGTTGCTCTGGTTACTCTTAGATGTTGCAGGAATCACAGTTCAGTCTGTCCTTTATGTGGTAGTTTAACAGAGAAGGCACTATGTCTGACTAAATTTCACATAGGCATGGGAGAGTTATAAAAAACTATAAACTTTATTTGTAGTAGGAAAACAAAGTACATTGTTCTTTGTGTATCCATTCCTTCTTTCAAGGAGACCTCGTGTCCGAGTGACATATATTTCACCATCCCTCTTTTTCTTAATTTGTTTATAGTTATCTTATAGTACTTGCTGAGTGTTCTAGCAACAACTCTCAAATAAAAGTAATCTAAATATCATGTGAAAGTCTTCACATAATATGTCACCTATATTTGTGTTGCTCAGAGATGTGTTAAAAGAAGTGGGTGGTTTTTGTTGCTTATAACGGGCTCCACTCCAGAGGATCAGAGGAGATAAAATGTTTTATTTTATTATTTTTTTTTAAAAGAGTGGAGGTTGCTAACCACTTCAACAAACCTACTGCTTTGTTCAACAACTTGGCACAAACTTCAAGGGGCTGTTCCAGCTGCATCTGATCGACCCTTACCATGAGGAGTAGAGATGAAATAGACTTTCTGGGATTATGGGTGTCTGTCTTCTTTCATTCCTATTGGACTACACAAACTGCCCTTCATGCTGGCTAGTTTTCAAACATGGAAAGACAAGGTGTGAAATGCATTTTATCGGACCTAAGTATTTTTGTTATATAAGCAGAACAAAAAGATCTAGCGAAGAAAATAAGCAGATACTGTATTTTGTTAAATGATCTCGATGTGAGAATTTAGTGTATCAAAGAGAAGCTTTGTTTACTTCCTTTTACAAACACATTCCTTTAAAGTCAGCAAAAGAGAAGATATTTTACTTGTGTCCAATATTCCCAGGATAATATGTCAGTTTCCACAATCTTTTTCACATTATTTCTTTTAAGACACGTTAATGATTCACATTCATTGCTCTCAATTATGTTTTATGATGACATTTCAGAAATCATTTTGTATAGCTACTAGTTTAGGTTCACAGCTCTGCAGGGACAGTGCAAATTGACATCTCTATCATGTCTGCCAGGAAAATGCATGTTTGCACAGCATATATAAATTTATTTACAGTCAACAAAACAACATAATAAGATATATACCCAGTTGGGTAGGATACTCAAAAAATACGTTTACATAATGAAAACGAAACCATGCCACTCAGAAGTTCATTTGCATAGCAGATAAGTTTAAGGAATACATTACTGTCTTAATTAAATCCATTTGGAGGATTGTAGAGTCAAGGTGTCCCGAAGGCAAATGTGGAACTTTAACTTAATTTTGATAGCCTCCAGAGACAACACTGGAGTCCAAACAAGGGAGAAGGGGATCTGAGGGTGTCAAGATATTTCAGACACAAGTCTTTACCACTGTCTTTAATTCAATAATTGTTCAGCTCCCTGTGCCTCCCATTTGACCACCTTCTTCTCACAATATTCTTGGCTTTTTCTTATAAGCCCATGTGTACTACTTTTAATGGACCCTTGCCTTCCCTGACTTTCACTGACTCTCCCATGATTTATTAGACCCATATCTTTATATCTCCTAATATTAGTTTAATTACACTGGCAGTATTATGAATGGTACAATGTCAAAATATCCTTTTTTCCGATTGATTTCAATTACCTTGGACAGAGCCTAAATACAAATGAGAAGAAATAACAGGGATTTAATTTGCAGTAAAAAGCATAGTGAAAGGAAAGAAAGCACTAGACAAGATCAAGATTCGAAATATTCAAATCAAAGATTCAATTTGAAAATATTTTTTTCAATTTTCATGCTCTAACTTTAAAAAAAAAAATTCAGACACTATTTTTCATAATTCTTAGAGTTCATGCAGCTAAACAGAGGTCATTATTTTTGTGCATTTAGTCACAAAGTACAAACAATGATTAAGAATTTGAATTCTACATTTCATTTGAAGTTGTGAGCAGTTTCTTATGGGTAATTTTGAGGTATAGTTTTATTTATCTGTGGTTAGCTTGTGCTTGCACAACTAACCACAATACATAAGAGTTGTACACAGGCACAAAATTCCCCATAGACATTAGGGACCAGCTCCCCTTTTTTATCTACCTCCATGTGTCTTTTCTCACCTGAAGAAATCTTAGGAATAGCACTTTCTTTTCATCCTGGTGGTTGTAGATATTCCAAGGTAGTTTTAGTGTCTTCTTTGGACTTTTAAAGGCACCTTCTCCAACTTCTTAGGGAGACAATGTAACTTGTTTTATTTTGTGATCAGTTGACATTCCCTTGCACAAAAAGCTGTTTGCTGCAGCTGAAAGAGTGAGCAAGATAAGAGCAGGAAACTTTTTGGTTTTAAAATATGAGATGAAATACACTTCAAACTATGTTTAGCACACTGTTAATCCTTTAGACTGAGGCATGTCAGAAATGGTTCTTTAGAGCTGTGGAGGAGGAAGAATCCAGAAGCAGTCAGCTAAGAGCAAAGAAGTTACCTGAGAGCAACAGAAAGACAGTAAAGACAGGTATATTTAAAAGACAGCAGACTTATTAGGATGAAATAACCACTGGCCAGAATAGCTATTGGGAAATTTTTTCCCATATCACATGACTGACCGTCCCTTTCCAAGTACAGGACAAAGATGGGAGGACTAGTTTCTAGAAAAAAAATTTAAAAAGTATTTTCTGAATTGTGAAACCTAATTCATCTTCCTGAGAGTCATAACACAAGCGAGGTTACACAGTGGTCCATTAAGCAAGACCTAACTGTAGCTAATGCCAAATGCTGTCTGTAACAAAGGACCTTGTGGTAGATACATAGCTACTAAATACAACAGCTTTAAACAAAAAGTTCTTCTTGTAGGCATTGAGATAAACTTTAGTGTCTGCTTCCAAGCAGAAATTTTATTTCCTAGTGGGTAGGCTTGCTTTTTTCCCCATTCTTTTGCATTTAAGTCAGGAAGTCTTTCACCCAAACTTCTTTTAAAATTCTCTCAAGTTTTTTACCTTAATGGTAGCTTTTAGTGGCAAGCTCTAGTGATTGACAATGTGTCTTGTACAAATTGAATTGTTTTAACTGGTTTCATAGAATCATAGAATGTCACAGTTTGGAAGGCAACTTTAGAGATCATCTAATTCAATCTTCCTCCTAGAGCAGGTCCATCTAGATCAGGCCACACAGGAATGCTTCCAGACAGGTTCTCCTTCTCCAGAGGAGACTCCACAACCTCCCTGGGCAGCGGGTGCCAGGACTCCCTCACCTTCACAGTAAAATAGTTTTTTCCTTATGTTTGAATGGAACTGTTTGTGTTCCAGCTTCATCCTATTACCCCTTGTCCTGTCACTAGATACAACAGAAAAAAGGTGATGCCCCAACCTCCTGACATCCACCATTTAGATATTTGTAAAGATGAATGAGATCCCCCTGCAGTCTCCTCTTCTCCAGACTAAACAGCCTCGATTCCCACAGCCTTTCCTCATAAGGAAGATGCTTCAGTCCCCTGATCATCTTGGTGGCCTTGCACTGAACTCTCTCCAGAAGTTCTCTGTCCCTCTTGAGCTGGGGAGCCTAGAACTGGACACGGGACTCAAGATGAGGCCTTACCAGGGCAGAGTAGAAGGGGAGCAGAACCTCCATCGACTTGCTGGACACACTCTTCTTGATGCATCTCAGGATGCCATTGGCCTTCTTAGCTACAAAGGCACGTTGCTTGCTCATTGTTAATTCATTGTCAACCAGCACTCCCGGGTCTCTCTCTGCAGAGCTGCTCTCTAGCAGGTCAATCCCTACCCTGCATGGGGTTATTCTTTCCAAGATTCATGACTCTGCACATGTCCTTGTTGAACCTCTCTGAGCTTCCTCTCTGCCCAACTCTCAAGCAGGTTGAGATCCCGCTGAATGGCAGCACAGCCTTCTGGTGAATCAGACATTCCTCCCAGTTTGGTACACTCTGTCCCCTTATGCAGGTTGCTGATGAAGATGTTGAACACAACTGGTCCCAGAACTGATCCCTGTGGAACTCCACTGGCCACAGGCCTCCAACTCATTTTCATGCCATTGATCGCCACCCTCTGGGCTCTGTCATTCAGCCAGCTCTTGATCCACCTCTCATCCAACCCATACTGCTTGAGCTTTCTGAAGAGGATGTTACGTGAGACAGTGTCAAAAGCCTGGCTGAAGTCAAGGTAGATGACATCTCCTGCTCTCCCCTCATCTAGCCAGCCAGTTATGCACTCATAGAAGGCTATCAGGTTGCTCAAACAGGATCTTCCCTTGGTTAATCCATGTTGACTCCTCCTGATAACCATCTTTTCCTTCATATGTTTAGTAACAACACTGAGGATGAGTTGTTCCATCACCTTTCCAGGGATGGAGTTGAGGTTGACCAGTCTGTAGTTTCCTGGGTCATCCTTCCTGCCCTTTTTAAAGACTGGAGTGACATTGGCCTTTATCCAGTCCTCAGACACCTCGCCTGTCCTCCATGAATGTTCAAAAATGATAGAGAGTGTCTTAGCAGCCATATCAGCCAGCTCCCTCAGCACTCTTGGATGCATTCCAACAGATCCCATTGACTTATGAAAGTTAAGCTTGCCCATTAAGTCTTTAACTTCTTCCTCATCCACCAAAGACAAGTATTCTGCTGTCCAGGCCATCCTACTGTCCTTGCTGGACTGGGCTTCCCGAGGCCTGGCTTTAACTGGAAAGACCGAAGCAAAGAAGGCATTCAGTACATCTGCCTTCTCTGCATCCTCTGTCACCAGGGCACCCTCTGTGTTCAGCAGTGGACCCACTTTCCCCCTCATCTTCCTTTTACTGCTGATATATCTGAAAAAAAAAATCCTTCTTGTTTTCCTTTACTTTCCTGGCAAGATTTAATTCTAAAAGGGCTTTAGCCTTCCTAGTTGCACCTCTGCATGCTCTGATAATACTCATCCCAAGAAATCAGGCCCTGTTTCCACCTCTCATAGATGGCTGCTTTCTCCCTTGGTTGTCCCAGCAGATTTTTTTTTCATCAATGGAGGCCTCTTGCCTCCTTCTCTATCTTTTCTACACGTGGGGACACACTGATCCTGGGCTTGGAGGAAGTGGCATTTGAAGATGGAGCAGCTCTTGTGAGCATGCAATAGGATCTAGGATCCTATTGCATAAGATCCCTTCAAGCTGATCTTGAAGTGACCAAAGTCAGCTCACCTGAAATCCAGGGTCACAATCCTGCTTGGTATCCTGCTTCTTCGACACACAATCTTGAACTCCATCATCTTATGGTCACTGCCATTTCTTCATTTTTCAGCACAAGCAGCACACCCCTCCTCTTTGTTTCCTTGACCATCTGTGACAGGAAGTTGTCATCAGCATTCTGCAGGAACCTCCTGGACTGTTTGTGCTTGATTGAGTGACATTGCCAGCAAATATGAGGGTGGTTGAAGTCCCCCATGAGGGATGGAGATGGTGAGGCAGCTCTCGTATTTAGAAGGCCTCATCCACTTCCTCCTCCTGATCAGATGGCCTGTAGCAAACTCCCACAACAGCATCACCTATGTTACTTCTTTTTATTTTTAAATTCAAAGGATACCTTCTTCTTCCGTGGAAATAAGAACTCTCTTGGCTCTCTCTAGCTCCATTTAGCCATTATTATTTTGAATCACTCCAAATGACCCTATTCTGTTTCTCTCTTTTCTAAATAAAGGACTAGGTTATTTCAATCACTCTTCATATGGAAGATTTTCTGCACCTCTGACGCTTCTTATCAGGCACTTCTATTAATAGAGAATTAAGGAACAGGAAATTTAAACTAAAACTAAACTCTGTGTCTGAGTTCTTGCTTGTAAAATGAGGCAAAAATAATCTCAACTTGCTCAAATATTTACTTATAAATCTGTGTTATTTCCTATTTTGCTTTTTTTTATTTTTTTGTGTGTGTATCCAACAGACTGCTGTCTTCATTCTCATGCACAATCAATCTTTGGGCAGAAGCTACTGGGATAAAACTAATCCCAAGGGATCAATTTTCTCTCCCCTTTTCTATTTCATAACTGTCATAGCATCATCAGTGTTTGATAGCTGACATTGGTGTTTTGTTGCTCTCTACCTCAAAGATTACCAGACAAGTCTGTACAGTCATTGCTCAGTAGGTCATATAGTCAGTAGAAAATTGCTGGAGCGTGATATTTCCAAATTGGAGGTGTATGGTCCACTATAGCCATGAGATTTTACGATCCTATCCTCTTTCAGCTTTCTTTCACCCTGCTACTGACATTAGTATTGGCCATGAATACAGTTAAAAGCAATGCTGTTATGATCAGATTTCAATATGTCACTGCTTATTTTATCAAGACCATACAAGATCAACAGAAGAAATTCAGTCACAGAAGGTAGACAGAATCTGAATCCAACACGGAGTTTCTAAACCGCAAGAAAGTTTACAGGGCAAAATGGAGGGTACCATTTAATACAGATGTAATCCACAGTGTTGCAATGAGCAATGTACTTCCTCAGTTCCTTGAGATCTGAGTCCAAGTTTTTCTAATATACTGTGGTGGTTTAGCCCTAACTGAACAATAACCAAACCACCCAGTTACTCCTTCCCAACTCAGCAGGATGGGGAGGAGAATCAAGAGAGAGTTGTAGAACTTTCTGGGTTGAGATAAGGACAGTTTAATAGAACCCCACAATGAGTAGGCAGTTACAGTGATGGCCAAAGAAAAAGGAGCAATGCCCAATATAACTGCTCAGCCCGACGCTCAGCCCACTGGCAGAACTGCAGTGGCTGCACTGGCCACAGCACCACCAAAGCCCAGCTGCTGCCCTTATATCCCGAGCATGATGTCACATGGGATTGAACAGCCTGGCCACTCCCCCCAGCTGCAGCTGGGGAGAGTTAATTCTATCCTGGTCAAACCCAGGACACCTGGCCAAACCCAGGACGTATACCAAATAAATTTTCCTTTGACCTGGTGGCCCACCCAGGGATTCTCAAAATATCAAGTTTGTGAGAAGCATAGTGCCAGCAATTTTCTTCAACACAAGTAGTATGGACAGCATACTTGTGACAAAGAAGTGGATATGTTTTGTGGCACAGCCAAGATTTGATTTTTACCTTAATGTCTGCTAAATCATGCAAAACAAAAGGAGGCAGATAGAAAGACTTCAAAGGAGTACTGTGAATGAAGTAACTCAAACTGCAATATTGTCCTGCTTAAGCTCTTTGAGTCTAACAAACATAAAATATATAGCTTTTAGGTCAGCCAGGAACTTCTTTGCAAAACTATACATGGAAAGTTGCCTGCTCATTGTAATGTAACAAGATATTTAGAGATGAGAAAATGGTATGTTGTTCTTTAATTTTGGATGTTCATCTCTTTAAGAGAGAAAAGTGTACCTTAGATATGAGAAGAGATACCGTAGGACAAACCAAAAGAATATATACTCTACATTGATATTTCCTTATTGTATTGACTTGTTATCAATTTCTTGTACATTTTATTCCACCTACAGTTATTAAGTATTGAAACTACTAGCTTAAAGAAACAAGGAGCTGCATAATTGAGACCAGAACTAGCCAGTTTCTTTTTCTCAATGCAAAACATTTTGACATTTGATTGTATTCTAAGTTGAAATAAAAAGGCATATTTGTCTGTTTTGAGGCAACGCTTGCTTAGTCACTAATTGATTAAACATGCTCCCAGGGAGGTATGATACTAAAATACAATTGGATTTGGTGTCATTTAACCATATTATGTAGCTGTTTAAAAGAAGAAAAGTCATAAGATTGAGGAAAAAAATAAAAAACCAACTGGACTCTAAGTGCTTATGCTAATCTGTCAACATAGCCTATTGTTCATAGCAATGTCTCAGAACAAGTAAGGATATAAAGAAACCTAAAGGAAATAGTGTTTCAGCTTCAGCAATGGCATAGGATAGGGCATGGGACAGTCATTGGCAGAAGGGACAGACTGAGATACTAGAGCACAAAAATACATCAAGCACATCAAAAAGCTGCTAAAATCAAGGAGAAACTTACATTTGATTGACAGGTAGAGAGGACCGATAGAAGAAATCAAAGGAAACATGTTTTTGAGCAGCAAGCAAACAGGCAAATTAATAGTTACTGTTCACTTCACCCTGTTGTGCAAGAGCTGAAGGAAAGGTCCAAGGACAGTGAAGTCACAGTAGCAATGTACAAATGCCTATATATGCACATATTCATAATGGAAGCATGCACAAACATACATGTGGACACATATTGCTTCTTTTCCTTATTCTCACATGTGGCTGTTTCAATAATGTTGCAGGCCTAATAATGAAAAGCCTTCTGTTACAAAGTCTGGGAACTTTGTAGTTGGTGTATACTAAGTGTTATTTCTGTAGAAGAATGAGAGGTGAAGCTAAATAATCAGTTAACCTTATTTATGAATTTTCCTTTGTCATACCTGTAATCTGCAAAATTGACTCATAAGAGTTTTACAATGAAGTAATAGACCTTATAGCAGCCTTCCAGGACCTGAATCTGGAGAATGACTTGTTAAAAGGGCACATACTGATGGGAAAAGGGGTAATGGCTTTAAACTGAAAGAGGGTAGATTAGCTATCAGGAAGCAATTCTCTAGCATGAGGGTGGTGAAGCACTGGAACAGGCTGCCCAAGGAGGCTGTGAATGCCTCATCCCTGGAAGTGTTGAAGACCAGGTTGTATGGGGGCTTTGAGCAATCTGGGCTAGTGGAAGGTGTCTGCTTATTGCAGATGATCTTTAAGGTTCCTTACAAAACAAACTATTCTATGATTCCATGATTTTCCCATCATAAAATAGTGCAGACTCACCCAGCACCAAGCATATTTCCAAATTTATTTCATTCTCACAGAGAAATTTGGTTTTCATTATTTTATAACTACATACACTAAACCAACTTGGGAAAAAAAACAGATTCAGTATTTCCACCAGCCTTTTTTCCTGTCAAAAACTCCATAGTTATAGTCCAAAGTTAGAAACTACTAAAAGTCTTTTAAATCCTCTGAACCCATTTTGTGACAGGTGAGTAGGGAAATCAACCACTAGGCTTTCACATATTTCCTGTGTCTTTTAGGAATGGAATAAACAGGGATCATAAAATGTTGTCTTAAACTTGTGTACATACACAATATGCTCTGTCATATTCAGCAAATTGCCCACAGGATATAATTAAATTCTTTAGATTTAGTAATAAACAGAGTTTTTACTAGTTCCTCTGGAAAAAGAAAAAAAAAAAAAAAAAAAAGTCAGGATAAAAAATAACCATGCAGCACGTTTTATTTGATAACCTTGCTTATAGGCTCTTTTAGCACCACATAAATCCAGCAATTGCAGAGGATTATTTGGCAGCATGAGTGTGAGGAGATGGCCAGGCTGGTACTGAAAAATAAAGTCTTAGGAAAGGCTTTATAAGATTTATGGAAAGAAAGGCTGCCACTGACAGAGAGCTCTACGTGTCCTTCGACTAGTAAGAAAGGACAAAGTCTGTCAGGATATTTTGCATCTCTCCTACCAGCCTTGGAAAAAGTCCAGCAGGTCTGTTTCATTCAGTCATTCCTCAGCTCCTCCTTGTGCCCAGCCCTTTTCATAAATGAAATCAAAGGAGAGTCAACAGTTGGGGATGTTGATTTCTGGGTATTTTACACTCCCTTAAACTGAGATTGAGTGCATGGACTCAGAATTGTTTGAAAGGAAAATGGAAAACTCTGCAGCTCTTTACATGTATGTTTTTTTCAAGCTCGTTCTTTTCCAGGACTAGGAGAAGTGAGAAGGTTTTAAAAGCAATATGGCCTTCTGCCAACATCAGAGATGTGTTTGAGAGTCATGGGATGACCTGGTATGATGCTGGGAAGTATTTGGTTAAGCTCACAGGACTGTTCTACAGCAGGTGCTGTGGCTGGGAGACAGGCATGACAGACAAGAGGCTTTGCACATGTAAGCCAAATGGGAATTGGAGATTTACTGTTATTCATCAGCAACTTGTCAACGTTAAGGCAGAAAAAAAATAAAAAAAAAGAAGTCATATGAGCTATTTGACTCAACAGTGTGGGATGTCCTCTGGAGTGTTTCTAGAACAGATCAAAATTAATATAAAACTGTCACAATTATCTGCTTAACTTCTAGCCAAAAACTTCTGCATAAAAAATTAAAGATGAAAGTATATACATCTTCAGAAGTGAAGACTTTCACAGATCAAGGGCAGATGCTTTGCACACATGGATGTTACTTTATTGTGCTTTAATCAGCATTATCTTGTTTTTATATGAAAAATCATATAAATCTGTCTGAAGTCTTTCAAAATCTGTTTAGCTTTAAAGAATGAGGAAGGTTTAGAACTATTTTCATGAAGTACAAAAGATTAGAAAGTCTAAGTTCAGCATGTATCCTTTCAAATGATTGCCTCTTTATCCATCCTGAACATTTTACAAAGCATTACTGTGATCACACTTTCACGAAGGGGATGATGGTTCTTCTGGATATCTTCTAAACATCTCTAGCTTTTTTCCCACATTTTCTGCATCCAAAAATTAAGGGGTCCACTGAAGTACAGCAGCATTAGACCAATGTAGGCAGAAAATCAAGCTCCTACCAGTGTAAGAATGACACTGATAGTCAAGGCAATATCATGCATGTATAAGTTTTGTGCTAATGACTATGCGTGAGTTGTATGTGTTAATAAGTATTCCTCAAAAAGATTTAGCTTATTGAGGGACAATGATCCTTCCAAAATCCTATAAGTCAATAAATAGATATAGTTCTGCTTTCCTCCCAAGGTATCTGAGCAAAACTATGTCTGTGGGAGGTGGGGAATGAGAATATTTCTTTGTTTTACAGCCAATGTTCGTTGAAGTATCTTAGTCCCCATTATGGGGAAAGATTTCTGTCTTATTTTTGAACAGCATTAATTAATATTGGTGTTATAAAGTCCAAACATCATGTACTTATAGAAACAACTCTACTAATAAGCCTTATATAGACAAAAGTTTTCAGAGATTGACTATTGTAACTTTGATCTCCACTGGAGACTTTAAAAACAAACTCCTTAGGTTTCAAATTTACTGGCAGTCTGGCACATCACTGCCATAAACACTAGGACAAAAAGAAAACATTTTTAATATGTCTGCATATAAAAAGATATTAATTATAAATAATGACTCGAGACTGCCTGCAGAGCAGCTGTGGTTCTTTTACTGAATATTGTCTTCCAATGGCTGAAGTAAAATGTCAAGACTAGTGGAGATTTGCAATTGGAAAAGCTAAATAAGCGATTTATAAAAGCAAATCAACAGTTAAAATTTATTTACTAAACAGTTATGGCTTCTGTAGTGCAGCTGTACATTGAATTTCTTAGCAAAACATCTATCCTCATGGCTGGAATAACTTCCCAGCAGTAATGTACATGCAGTTTACTTGGTGAAGATGAGAGCTCTCTCTTACAAAGCTGGATAATGTCTTTGTATTTTTTATAAAGATAAACCCAACAATATCAACCATGTTGATGTTTTTTAAGGGACATATTAGGAGGTAGTAGACTTTGTAATTTACCAAAAGATTTTGCCAAAAGTTATATGAAAGTGATCAGGATAAAACAGCTTCATAAAACAAACCTGTTTAAGAATTTAAAATTTGATTTAGACAAAACAAACTCATTTGAAAATATTTAATTTTAGGCAAACTATCGTATTTTTACAAAAATTCATCAAGATCCACCTTGACTCCTTAGAAATAAAAGAACAAGCAGTATCACAGTGAGAGTGTCCAGTGCTTCGGTGTATCAGTGGCAGGCAGGACACAGATGAGCATCGTTGCTTTGGGCAAGGCAGAAGCCAAGGAAGAGCATGGCTCTTGGAAGCCTTTCTGTAACCTGCTGGAAGTGACCAGAGCTCTCTTCGATCTGGCTTTGCTGCTTTGGGAGAAGCTATTCCTTGTTTCGAACTTCCTCTGCAGACCTAATTACTCGCCTCATCTGCCCCTCTTCCCACCTCTCCTCCACCACAGGAGATAGGGTGGCAGCATAACCATGATGTACCCTCAGCCCCACTCTGGCTCCACCCAGGGCCAGGGGCAGGCCGAGGGGGTCACGGCTCACAGTGAGGGTTGCAAGTGGAGGGGCAGAAAGCCCCACGGGGAGTGGCAGAGCTTTGACCTCTCAGAGCTCCACTCTGCTGCCACTCCTAGCCCTGCCACAATCATTTCCTGCTCCCCACTGCCTTCCCCTGCCAGGCTCTCACCTCCACCTCCCACATGCCTATCCCCGCACATCCACCACAAAGAGACTCCACCTGCTCTTTCCTCAGCCATGGCTTTCAATAAAGCCTGTGAGATGTGTCCCTCTGCCACAGCAGCAGCAGCAGCCATCCCTCCTTGGGAAAGCATGTGTTTTGGGAAACAAATCAGGCCAATTTCAGCTTGCAGTTGTTACGTGTTTCTAAAGGAATTTCCCAGGCAAAACAAGCAAAAACAAAGAAAAGCGATTATGTTAGCTTGACGTTTTTAATCATCCAACTGAAAATGAGCTTAAAATAACACACTATGGTAGCAAGAGAGAGGATGGAAAGGAGAAGGAGCACTGAGGGAGTTTTAAAGAATTGGAGGAACTCATCTTCATTGTGGAGGAAATGAAATGTTTCTGCCTTTTTGTTGTTATTTGTTTATTTGTTCTTTTTACCAGTAAGTCACCAACAGATACTTCATGAAGTTAACCACAGAAAAACACTCTGTTGGAAAAAAAATTTGTTTCAGAGCGGATAAAACACTAGGAGTGCAGTAAACATTTTAAACTTAGAACTGTAACAGATAGTAAATCACATGTTGTTTACATGTCAGAGCAGGAGTCCCTGGAGCTGCACTCTTCACAGTAAATTGACCTTGGGACAATTCCCCAGAGGGTCTTCAGCTTTTGCAAGGCACCTTTTATGGTCCCTTGTATTTTCCCTCTGACACGTAGATTGCAGTACTGGCTTAGAGGTAAAACTGGCCAGATTTTAGGCACCTGATTTGTGCCAATCATGGGAGGTGAGTAAAAGTGAGGTGACTGGGTTCCTCAACAGTTAATGGAACCAAAAACCAAATCCAAGTGTGATTTTCTCTCCAGATCCAATTGTGGAGATGTGTCTCTCTGATGATTGCACAAGGAACCTGCACCCTAATTGAGGCGCTGCAGTTTAATGTCTCACTCGACATCTACCCTGGCTTTCGTTAACTCAGTATCCTTGTCTCCTGTGGACAGCAGCTATTGCTGGTGCACCTCCCAGTCTGACCACTGTCAGTCAGAGGACATTAGCCAGACAAAGAAAGCAGTAGCTGTCTCATTTCTAGATGGTAAATAGAATTTAAAGAAGTTGAAAACTTGCAGTCCTGTATGTTATGGGTTTGGTTTTTTTGTTATCTCTAAGCTGAGTTCATAAACTCAGTTACCATAGCTATTACAGAAGTATTACCTAGCTCCTGATGGGATGGGAGGTAGCCCGTTATCTGTATGGGAAGGATGTGGTCTCCTTTAAAAATGGAAAAGTTTGTGCAAAAGGCGTTATCTCTGTTCTGCTCTTTCTTGAACAGGTGCCCATATTACAAGCACCACCACAATTGGCAGTGTGAGTAGAGAGGTTAACAAATTGGTTGATCCCAGCTATTCTTTCTAAATATCCTCAAGCTCTGAAACATAACAGTTCAGCTCAGTGAGAACAGCTCAGTAAGATGGTGGCCTGCCAGCACTATCACCTCTTCAGTATGCAGAAAAGCTTTACTATTTCTTCTTCCTTATACTACTTCTGTATCTTTTTGCATTTTGGCTTATAATAATGGAGACACAAAGGGACACTTCACCAAGTTTTAAACAACTTTTCTGATTTTGCACATAAACTAAGATTGTGTCACACCATGGGGACAAGGGGAAGAGGGAATAGTCTGTGACAAAGCCAATTTAATACAACCATATCTGTGTAGAGACTGGCAGGAGTAAGTGCCTCAGAGTCTAAGCTTGTTAATTAATTAAGTTATTAGCAAACTTTTAAAGTAACCTGTATACTCAGGAAATTAAATGGCTGTAAAAGAATAGCTGGAAAGTGATCTTGTTTCTTCCAACTATTCAAAGAAATTGCAGGCCCTTTTCACTGATATTCACACATAGTGAAAATGGAAGTTTCCTCCCACTTTGTTTTCAGAGTGGGAGGTTTTCTACGTGAATGCTAAACTAGAATTGTTGTCTTCATTAATTTGAGTGTAATACTCATACAATTTATTTTGAAATTAGTTACTATTTAACTGCATATAAACACAGTGGTTTAAGTGTGCTGTTCAGTAGACCCTGAGTAGTTTACAGACTGAAAAAACAAAAAAGTCTTCTCTGACTTTTCCAAATAGGTGATCACAAATATCACTGCATTTCTGTTTATTCTGAGTGCATCCACTGCTATTGGAACATCTTTAGATACACTAATAACTAGTGTTAATGCCATGTCTATCTAACATAGTATCGCTTTTCTTGCTTGCTTGCCAGAGACAGACATGTCAGAACTGTGAAAGCCATTTATCTTAATATTTTCCTTACTGAGACTAAATGGGATTCACTGGAGTATTTGGGATTCTATGATACTCTCCTTTATATTTTTTTAACAAAGACAGTGGTGTCACACAGATGATGCTGCAACTAGAAAGAGATAAACATGGGAAAGGGAAAAGCTACTTGTTCAAAACTACTGGCATGATATTATCTATAGAGTAATGAACTCTTTGGAGTTTACCAGGTGCTGTTTCTAGCTCCTATTGTAGGTATCAGCTTTCATGATCTTAAGGTAGTGTCTAGATTTGTGTTCAACTCTCAGATTCAGTAATAATAGTAACAATGATAGACGTCTTTCCTATTCTCCTAAAGGCCAGGCATCACTATCATTTTCAGGAAGGAAACATATTTCTTTTCAGGTTGAATTATAGAAACTCATTCTTTCACAATTATGGAAAGTAGAGCCAAAACAACTAATTATGGAAGACAGAGCTAATACAAATGACCTTCTAGTGAACACTCCCATGGCAGTACTTTGAAGGTTTCCATTTCTATTTCTTCCTTAAGCAATACTGTTTCTTGTGTTGCTTTGAAAATACCCCACTGGCTTCCCTGAATTTTAGTTTGCACTTTTTAGGACAATCAAATAAAATGTGTATCCATTAATTAAAAAAAAAAAATATGAAAAACCAAACAAATATATTTAAGAATATTTTATCTTTGATTTTGTCAGTATAGAGCACAACATATACATTTCATAAATGTTATCAAGTGTAAATGATATTATAGCTCTGTGGTAAATGGAGACAGGACATTAGACATAAACACGGAGGTCACACAGCACCGGAAAGAACTGCCAGACACGACTATAGCCAGAGGAAGGAACCAGCTGATACTGGAAACAACTGCTGAAATCGGTATCTAACTATATACATTTCAGGCATGAGTAGCATTCAGAGTCATGTGAAAGCAGTTGATGTGATATTTTGAAGAAAATGACATTAAGGACAAATAAAGGACACTTCAGAGAATTTGCTAAAACATTCTTTTCTCTATTTTTATAAAAAGATTCATCAGTTAAAAATAGATCACAATAAATCAAAAAATAACTTTGACAGTCAGAAGACGTTGGATGAGCTATACAGATCTGGAGGCTCAAAGATGCCAAGCAGAGAAACAAGAAAACATAAAATTATATGACTGCAGTAGGTGCCAACACACCTAGGGAGGTCATAATTTAGCTGTCTGGTTTCCAAGAATACACATTTGAGTAGCACATGGTTTCTTGTTTCAAGACAGGCATCAAAGTAGCAGTTCTGATATATTAGCAGACATGAAGATGGAGGATGTCAATAAATGCAGCAATCGTTCATGAGATGCATTTCTCAAATGTGGCACATTCATTAATATGCTAATTAAAAGTGAGTGTATGGAGCAAGAGTGATCCCGCTCTTGTCTACCCTACAACTCTACCATTGCTGTAGCTGGCAGAGCACCCCGCAGCACGTACCATTCAAACTGACAGAAGATTTTTTTCTGGCATAGTTACACCATCTCCCTAAGTGATGTAAGTTGAGCCAATATAAGCTCTCCCCTTCTGGCAACGCTGCGTCTACACCAGGAGTTCTACAAACATAGCAATATCTGCTGGGGATCTGAATTTTTCACACTGGGAACTGACATCGCTATGTTGGCAAAACATTATAATTTATAACAGGCCTAGAAAAAAATGCATTTATCACCCCATCCTCAGCCATTTGTAAAGCATTAAAGAGTCTTAAATGCTTCTCTTTCTGATAATGGTTATACCTTAGACAGTAATTCTGAATTTGGTGAGAGGGAAGGTGTTTAACATTTGTTAAAAATGTGCTTCTTAATTCTTAAAAATTTCTATCATCAAGGCATCTAGTAACTTTGCTGACATTATCTAGGGTATTTATAAAAGATGTAAACAACCAAATACAGTTTAACTGCTCTACAAAAGCAGAACTCATCAAGTGACTGTCTGCATTCCCTGTTGGGCTGGAATCCAGCTCTTCCATCCTCAGTTGGGCTAGGCTGGAAGGACAGCACATACAACCATGGTTCCTGAGACCACACAACCTAACTGTGCGTGAGTCTTCATTTTGGAGTTATGGTCAACACCTGTAGTGAACCAAAAAGGATATTGTTTTTAAAAGAAAGTATTTTTGCTTCAAGTAAACTTATCAAACTAAGGGAAGTAGCAGATCTGTTTGGCAACACAACCATGACGACATTTATGCAAAGCTCAGGCAGGCCTCGTTTAATCGAGCACCTTCAGCCTGTCTCCTTGCAGTCTATAGCTTTCTTTTACCACCAGTCCATCCCAGTTTCCACAGAGCATTAGGAGCAGAGTGACAAATGTAAATGTTTGCATTTGAATACTCCCTTTCTACTGCAGCAAAGGTTACCACCAACTTGTTGGAGGTTAACCTCTCTGCCATCAGCTAGAGGAGATGTGGCTGGGAGGGCTGTCTAGCCCTTGTCAGCCAGAAAGAGATGGATAAGCAGTAATTCACTGTTTAAAGAGGCTTTAAGTAAGCTGGCTTATTTTAATCAGCATTTCTAGCAATAGCTCAGCCAGAAAATCAAGAGTGGGAGTGTGTGCATAACCTCTAGCAAGAGGGTGGTGACAAGTAGCTGGCTGAGGGCTGCATATGGAAACCACTTCTAGTGGCAAAGCAGCAGCCAGAGAAGAAGTATGACTATACCCACTATAATACTGCTGGCAGCTTGCTTGGATGAAAATCCTCTCGATCCCTCACTTGAAAACTGCCTAAAAGTGTAACGACAGGGCAGGGGGTAGAATTTCTAATATTCAAGAGGTATCTCATATCCTTCACATGAAAAAGAGAAGGCAAGAAACTTTCTCAATCAAAAGAAATAAAGGGCCAACTTAAGCAGGATATCAAAAAGTGTCTCTGCCAGTGAAATCCATTAGCCTTGAAGTAATCTCCTAAGGGAACTGAAGACATTCCCATCACTTGGGATATTTAAAACTAGGTTAGACAAAACTCCAGGAAGTGTACAATGGGGGACAATCCAGAATCAGCAGGGAGAGGAATTAAGCTGTCTTAATAAGCCTTCAACATAGATTCTGTGATTTCCGTGCCAAGAATTCACATATCCCCAACTCTCTCTCCTCTCTGCAGCTGTCATAAGGGGACATTATGAAATCACTGCAAATGTGGGTAATTAAATATTCTAATAGAACCTGATAATGTAATAGTGGTACATTATTGTATCTCTTAGTCTCAACTAAGACTCTCCTACAATGGATTTAAATTGACTGTTAGTAGAACTGTTATAGTCTTGCAATACAGAGACTTAGTAAGATTCCTTTGTGTTTACAATAAATGGCTTGGACTTCATATAAGGATTTTGGTTTTAGCTGAACCTATCATCTTCCCCACTTCAACCTCCAAATTACAAGAATTCTAAGCTGTTTATCTAAAATTGTCTTTTACTTCTGTGCTTAATCGCTTGTTATTATTATCCCATATCCTTCTAAACCTGTAGTCTTTTGCGAGCATAGCAGAACCAAGGTGTTCACTTCAGCAAGAAAAATAGGTAAAAGATGTACTTTGTGGCACAGAAGTGAGATAGTATTTATATTTCTGTTCTGTAAGTGTTAGGTCACTGCTGAAGTATTCAGACCAACAATGTATTGCTTGTAAACATTGTCTAAGAATTTATTGTTTCAGAGATACCCCAATTTGCTGTCAGCTCTGATAATTTTTCAAATTTTCCTGGTATGTTGATTTGATGATTCAGACAAATGCTTCAATTACATTTATACTGGATCAGGTACTTTGATTAGCTTCACCAGGGGAAGAGCCAGCACATTGTGGTTTAGAGGTTCTACCAGTGGACATAACTCTGAAACCTTGTTTTATGGAGTAAGTAAAAATACTTGCAATTCATACCACCTTCAAAATAATTTTGATTTATGCTCTAATGGAATTCCTATGAAGAACTACCTTCTATGTGCACCTCCAAAAAGCCAAAGTCATATTGCAGTAGGATGAGATTTCAATAACATGTTTAATTATGTGGTTTCTTCATGTAATTTTGTGGGATAAATATTGTGATTGCAAATCACTGCTAGTTCATTTTGGTCTTTTGAATATTTCACAAATTCTCAAAGTAACACATGACATTCAACTTGGGTGTAAAACTGTCTTCAGATAGCTGGGAATTCATGCTAGAATGAGAATTTTATACAGACAAGTGTCATTAAAGTCAGAAAAATGATGATTTATAAATGACTTTCTAACAGAGAGGTTTTTATAGGTCTATGTAGCTACAACTGCTAACATGAATGATAGATGTTCCAGAGGGGAAGGAGTGTAATGATTGGAAAGCAAAGTGAGCTCCATTTTCTTTTTCACACCCAAGAGGTGCTTAGAGAGACAGATTCTGTTCTGTACCATAGTTTTCAGTGATACTGAGCAGATTACAAAACCAGAAAAAAGGTACACACATAAATCTAGAAGAAACCCTGACCATAATTCCATGATTCAGATTGAATTTTCAGCAGGTAACAACATTATAAAAGAAGCTCTATGCCTGGTAATTGATTTTTTTTTAATGTCTTGAGAATTCATTTTCTCCAAGAATGTCTATGTTAGCATTTTTACAAATGAAGTAAACAGCTATGTTATACTGCAGGAGCTAGATCCTGACATACCTATCCATCTTAAGAGGACTCATTCTTCTTAAAGCTCTTCTAATTTTAAACTAACTTTTTAGATGACAAAGCATTGCTAAAAGGTTGTGGGAAACTTATTCTATGTTACTTGCCAATATTTTATTAATATTGATCTGACATACAAATAAAGGTCAGTGAATTTAGAGCAAGGATGAATTTAGCCTATAAAAACTGCATCTATAACAATATGATTACCAGCCTATTTTTCCTTGCAGTTTAAATGTCAGTATAAATTGACATATTGGCATGTATATTTGTTTTTAACTTTTTGCATCCTATTCTTTTGACAAAGATAAAAGAGAACACCTGGCTACTAGTTACACTAGTAAATTTAGGAGTGACAGCAAATGCTCTCTCATACTGCAGAGGCTGGTATGGAGCATTCCACATCTACTCAATTACATTATTTTCTGAGAAGTGATCACCTGCAAACTGCCTGTCTTTGCACTCTGCCAGGTCCCAGAGTCTGCCCAATAACTGCTGTGAGAATTCAAACTGGCCCATGTTGAAAGCACTGCAGGGACTGTTCTTATAGTTTAACAGTATACATTTGTGTATGCTGTTTTTTCCATGTCCAGAATTAATTATGAGCTGCCACCGTGTCTTTAAGATTTATTTTGACACTTGGGAAGTGATATCACTGATACATTTAAAATTCTTTCTTTCTTTCTTTCTTTTTTTTTTGTGTGTATTTTGTTTTGGTTTTATTCTCTTGGTATTTCAAAAAAAATCTCCTCAAGATAAAAAATTCAGCCAAAACACACAAGTGTTCCTTGGCAACACTCTGGATGTATAAAAACAATTACAAAGAGGCATGTAGTGATAACTTCTGCCCCATTGCTGTTCAGGCAAGCGACAGCACTGCAAATGAGTTGATAGATAATATTTGTTTATTGTAAACAGGCTGTTCAGTTTCTGGTTATGTTCTCAAGCATGAAGCCATAGGATTTTCTACTTTTCTTAGTAAAATGGAAGCTGTCTTTCCCCAGATAAAGTAATTGCTAGAGAATACATGTCAGTGCTCAACACCAATTGGAGTTAGCCAAATTTTCTCCTCTGAATTCAGTCATTTTAGTAAATAAGGACACTTGAGAAAATATTTTATATCTCACTGGTACTTTTTTGCCGTAAGACTCACTGTCACCTTTGGCACCATTGCAGTGATTCAAAGACCACATGAATATTTTGTGGTATCTAGGAATCCTTTCCCACTGGGAAGACAATCCTGCCAATAGCCTTTTTCCACACTTACAGCACACAGCTCTGGAAATAGTCCTCACTAGTGTTACTGTTGTACTATTGCCATAATGTAGTAACTTCTTAGAAGACAGATGCTTTTTTGGTTCAGGTCAGGATAAGGCCCTTAGAGAATACCTCCATGTTTAAAAAAATGTAGAGATGTGAACTTTAACAGGATTCCAAATAGCTTGTTGATTCTTTTTTGAAACAAAATATAGTTTTGCATTTAACTATTTTATATTGTTGTTTTAGATGTGATGAGAAAGTATTTCTAGCTTAAAATTATTCTGTCTAGGCTAGAATTTCCCCTGAACTTTATAAAAAATAAAACAAGAGCAGACACAACTCGTGTCTTCTGGAGAAAAGCCCTAGTGTTGGCATAGATGCACAAATCCTTGGGAATTGCCGTAAGTTCAGGTGCCTCCAGGGTACAATGAAGAACCTGTCCAGGCACACACTTATTTCAATTGGATGGTTTTGCTTACAAAGCTAGGATCCCAAAAAATCATCCATCTGGAAAGCATACTGAAAGCTTAAGGAAGCATAAACAGTGTTCTTGATGATCTGAGAGAAACTGTCTCAGGAAATTTGGTAAGGCTCCAACTCACGTTTATATTTCTTTAAACTCTTTTGTTTAAAAAACTGTCTGGTTGACTAAGCCAATAAAAAAAAATGAGCTGGGGTACTCTAAGAAATTTCCTAGATGTTTAATTTGGGTCACTTGATCGCAAAGCGAGCCTATGAACTTGGTCAAGGAAATAATAATGGAAGTGAGTTAAATAACAAAATGAAAAAAGTGGATTCTAAACACAAAATGTTCACTGTCAATTGATGAAACAGGTGGAGAGCAACTGTATGGATCATAACTATATTTGCACATGAAAGCTCTTAAATTGTATATGCAGTTATAAGCGAGGTGATATGACAGTAAGGTGATAAAAAATTTCAGGGAACCTTCATTCTCAAGAAATTGTCTGTAATACCTTATTGAGTAAGGCTGCTTTGGACACTGTATCTTTACTGATAATAGGACATAGCCATCTGCTTATGTATGAGGATTTTTGCATGATGGGACAGATTAGGTCTGCCTTGATGAGGCTATGCAAAGAACATTCCCTATCTGAGTAACTGGAAGGGTGCTCTAGGCTTCTCCTAAGCATGTGTCCCTGATTGACCTCCAGTGCATAGCTCTTCCATTTAAACACAGAGGATACTTTGTCCCAGCAGCCCTGCAAGCCTAGTCTGGGAGCTAAGAATAAAGCTACTGCATTGTGTGCTCTCTTTTCTTATGAGATATCATTCTGCAACCCACACTATAATTATACTTTTTTTTTTAATTGTTATACTCTGTCACACTTGCACATCACAGTTATCCTCAATAGGATTTATATAAATATCTGTTAAAAATGTGGCCTTCAAGTAGAGTCTTCTTTCAATGTGAGAGATGTCAGAAGATGCTAAACTTATTTTTTTATTATTTTAGCTATGTTAACTATAGAACACGTTAACTGAAGTATTAAAAAATGTTTTCCCCTCCTATTAAAAATATACAAATTTGAATACGTTTAGGAACGGAATGATAATGAAGAGGTGTCATTTTCATATAATCCATTTTTGGAGTAAGAGTCTTCTTGAAGCAAGCTGATTATGAGGTTTATTTTATTTTTGCTAAAAATCCTATGCCTACAAGATGTAATATTGTGCTTTTAATAGCTTTAACACAATAAAACATGCTAAATAAAAAATGGAAAAATGGTCTCATTGTGTCATCCATTTACTGAAATAATACTGCTTTTAATATAAGTAGCAAGAATCTTTGTTTCACTGAAATCAGTGGGAAAACATGACTTTTAAACTGAGCTGTGGCTTAGATCCTTTTTCTGATTTAAATGTTTTTCGAATTGCATAACAAGGATTTACATTTAAGAAGATCCTAATGTTTTCCAGTTGAACATGTATATATTTATACACATGTGTTTGTCTGTGCAGAAGCAGTCTCCAAGAGAGTTATCTGTTTGCATTTCTGGAGACAGCCATTAAAGTGTCAGTGTCTGACAATGTATGCCACAGAGTTGGTTCTGATTTCAGTGGCTAAGACATCTCTGGTATTATAATACCACTACCTGAGTAATTCCTAGTAAACAAATGCTGGATTGACAAGGAATGCTCTCAGTTTACATAACATGCCATATTGCTAAATTACTTAACAATCCATTTGTATCATCCATGGAAAAGGCTTCAGGCACAAGGGTGAGGTTTTTGATAGCATCACACCGGTTTTCCTCTACTCTCACTGAAGCTAAGGACAGCATTACTCATGCCTTCAGAAGAGCAAGCTACTGCTCTCGTCCCATGATTCGCTTCTTCTCCTTATTCCAAAATGAAAGAATGCCTTGACTGATGCATAACTTTCCTGTGCTTCATTTGCCAGCTGGTGATTGTCACATGTTTAATTTGTGCAATGTAAATAGCAATCTCTTTAATAGTTAACATTTTCACCAACAATGCAGTCGCTGAACTTAGACAGCTGAGTGCTGCTGCTGTAAAGCTAAGTCCTTAAATATTATCAAATTAATACCCTTGTATGGTCACACTGGATACAGATTAGTGAAAGCCATAATCCTATTTAATTTAACACAGTCCTAAGGGATTTTCCTTTACAAAGAATTTGGTCACATGCATGCTGCATAATATTTTGCATAGTTCTGAAATATATGGCCTCTCTCTAGGAGCAGGGCTGCCTGCCAATTTTAATGGCACTTATTAAATCCCATTGTACTCTGCACCACAGTCCAGATGCAGGTATCTGCTAGAAAAAGCTCCATGGTTAGCAAGAATTTGTTGTGGCTCCAGGCTACGCCACAGCTCATTCTCTCAAGTCGGCTGTTTTGCCCTCTGAGGAGGAGGTTATCCCTCAGTAAAGTTAAGATGATGAGGGACTACAATTAATTTTGCCCACAGTGTAACCCAGCCAAGTCCCTGTCGTCTAAGAACTCAGACATATAAAAACTGATTGTGCTTCAACTGTCACGGATTCTGGGTCTGTGGTTAAGCAACTTATTTCTGAGTCATAGGAGAGGCCTGAATTTTATGTGCTAGGCACAGTGAAGCCTATATGCCTTTAACACTATGCGATATCTTCGACAGGGCCAAAGATTATAGTCACAGAATTAGGGCTACTCTGTGTATTATTATTATTGTTGTTGTTGTTATTTTGTTTCTCCATGTAGAAACATTTTCTATTTGGAAAAAGGAAACTTTGGTCTTCTGTCAAGGTCTCTTACCATTGCTTACCACAGACCAGTTGTAGATTGCAAGGACTTGGCATGGCACAGGTGCAATGCAGACCTCACAGGGCAAATGTGAGTACATGTCTGTTGGATAACCCTGGGCAGAGGTATGGAACTCTCAAGGAAAGGAGATGTGTTGAAAGCAGTAAGCTACATAGTGAGCCATGAGTTCAGACAACAAATATCAAATTCCAACAGGCTGAAACCAGAGGATGCTTTGTCACCTAGTCAGCAACTTGATTTGCAAGTGCAAAGTTAAAATTTATTCCTGTTATGCAATGTTTGGAACATTTTATAGGCTTTCAGCATTTATTGCAGAGAAATAGTGGTGAAATTTTGATCAACAAACTGCTGTGTTGTGAAGCAGCTCCAGACAAAGAGCAATCGCCTACCTTCATTTTCCTGACAATTTCGGGTCATATTGGTACAAATACATGGCCCAAGTGATTCCCACAGGAGAGCGGTCCTGCTCTCTTCAACACTGCTTGGTAGATAAAAGCAGCTCGGGTACAAATACTTCTTCACTTTCTCTAACACCATGTTGGAGGTAGAAGCCTTCGCCTCTGGGAAGAAGAGAATGTAGTTCAAGCTGATCAGGTTTCTATGTTATTTTCAATACCTTAGTTACCAGTTAAACGGCTGTTGGCTTAATGCACAGAGTAATTATTAGTATTATTACTACTATTACTATTAATAATAAAATAGTATTTCTTCCAAAAATGCCTGAGGAGGAAGCTAAGGTAAGCTTCTTCTTGCTAGGCGCTCTGCAACTTTGGGCTTTCATAACAGGAACACAATAAATCCTGCTTCAGGGCTCCCACTACTGGATCAAAAGCACCAAAGCCACATGAACCAAAATGCTGACACTGTATGAAATAATTCTGCAAATTCAACTGTATTTTTAAATGTTGGTAATTTAGCTTTGTTGACTTTTTGCCAGCTTTAGTATCATCTTCCCCCAGGCCTTCGAACTTCATACCAAACCAACTGCAGACTGTTTTCTCAGCAATGGCACAAAGTCAGCATAAACCTCAGATCAAGTGCTACCAGAGCACAGTTGTGTGACCTCTTCTGGGGCAAATCTTTAATACTCACAGATCTGGTTTTAGTTTTCATGGCAACATGGTCTCAGAAGATCAAGTGGTTTTCTCCTAAGAGCATGCTAAGTACGCAGATAAGGGTGCTGTGAGAGGAGAGAAGAGAATTAGTGGTAAAGTGAAGGGGACAGAAAGACAATGTCAGATTTCATTGGTCATTTTTTTGAGGAGCAGTGCAGAAGAGTGAAAGATTGTAAGGAGAATAGATTGGAAAAGTGAAGAAGGATGAGGGCACAGAAAAGCAAGGAGAAATATGAGAAAAGAGGTGGAAGGGTGTCATGGTTTAGTCCCAGTCAGTAACAAAGGACCCGGATCAGCCACTCACTCACTCCTCTCTTTCCTAATAAGACAGGGAAGAGAAAAGTACTGAGAGCTTTTGGAACTCCCTAAGGACAGGTTGGACTCTCTTGCTATTTATGATCCCAGGCAAAACAGGCATGACTACTCAACTTGGAAAGAAAACAAAACTTAATTTAATCCACCAACAATCAAAAACATAATAAACAGAAATATACAACAAAAAGCAATACAGAGTAGGTTGAACAATGAAAAGTGCAACCAGCAATCTTAAAGAGGTTCTCTTCCCCTCACCCCTCCCCTCTTCCAAGGCTCAGGGTTCTGATCCCGGTGTCTTTACCTCCTCCCCTCCTGAGCAGTGCAGTGGGCAGGGAATGGGGGTTTCAGTCAGTCCTTTCCCAATGGTTTCTGCTCCTTGTCTTGCCTCGGGGCACAAGGACTACTCACCCGTCCTTCCTGCTCCAGCACAGGGCCCCTCACACGCTGGGCAGCTCCTTTCTGCCTCCTTCGGCATGGGGTGCACAACACTCATTCCCTCTGCCACTGAGTCTCCAACACTCACCCCCTTTGCCACAGGTTCCTTCTGGAGCTGCTGGCAACTATTAGTCCTGACATTGTCCTCCCTGTGTTGAAGAGAGATATCCTGCTCTCTTGCTGCAGGCTTCAGTGGGGTTTCTAGTCTGGCACTCCCTTTCCTTTCTCCCTGAATGCAAGGTCCGTGTGGCTGCCTCCAACTTGCCTGCAAAAGCAGCTCCATGCAAACTCATCACAATGAGGAAACTGTTAAAAGATCCATCTGAGTAAGAAGAGAGGGAGAAGAAAAAGACAATCAGAAAGGAATTGGAAAGTCTGAGCATAACTGTGGAAAGTTGCTGTACAGTTCATATCCCTTTCTTGGGCCCCTTCTGCTTCTTTCCATGTTTCGCTGCAGCTTTTTAGCTTCACCCCTCTGGATTTCCCCAGATATCTTTCTGACAGAAGACCCAGAAGGCAGTCCTCTTGTTTATGTGTAGCAGAAATACCTCACTGAGCTTCAGGAACTAGTCTCTGCCACATCCAGAACTGTAGTCCTTCTTTTCATCTACTCTTCTTGGTACCTCTGCTAGTTCCTACAAACCTTCCTCTAATCTGGTGGATGTGTAAAGGACAGCAGCTTCCTGAACAGTTTGTTCCTCACAGAAGGATGAGCTACACTGTCTTCTAAAACTGACGTCTTACCAGAAACGCAGAACTTGATGACATTTAGCTCTCGTTACAAATATTTACACATACAGTTAATGTGTCAAGTTTACTGCACTCATTTATGCATAGCAGAATTTGGCTTATTTACAGTATATTTTCACATGTCATACATCTTCAACCAGACTGGAGCATGGTCTGGTTTAATTTTTTTCCAGTGACGTTTTCTGCCTGTAGATTGGAAGAGTCATTATTGCTTTGGCTTATCTACTGTCACACCGTGGAGAAATAATTGGCAGCAATAATTATTATTACACCCTCCAGCTCCTTGATTCTGAGTTTGAATCACTGACGTGTTTTGGTTGCTGCATCTTTTTGTTCAGTATTTCATGTGCAAACTAGGAGGCAGTGGTGTGTGTGCATCTGTGTACTGAAACCTTTTATCGTAAGCAAGGTGATTCCAAATTGGAATGGTATCATCTGATATGAAGAGTACTAGGCATCATTATACAGCTCTGTCATCTGCAATACCAATCTTCTGTCCTTTTCTGGGCTTCTCTTTCGTTACCCTCTTCCACCACTTCCCTCAGCTGGAGGTCATGCTACAGCTGCAGCTCTCCAGAAGTAATGGAGAGCAGATCTGGATATTATAACATCACCGTGAATATCTGTATTGGAAAACATTAAAATGTTACAGTCTGGATCTACTAAAGGCCACATTTTCCTACATACCTTGTTTTCTCCCAATGACCTGCTGACTTTTGTATAACTTCTAAAGACTTTAGGCCTGCCATCCCCTTGTCACAAGAAAAAAACTACTGGTGTCTCAGTATTTTCACTTGGCATCTTTTAGTTTGTAAAATGCTGAGGTTATAACACATCACACAAGAACATAGCTCCTGAATTGTCCTCACAAGCAAACTGAGGGAATGGCCTGTGAGGAGAGAGGAGGAAGGTAAAACAGATCTGGCAAACAAATCATGATGTATCTACCACAGTTGAAATATCTCTAGTTTGCTAAAAAGAAGATGAATTTAATTTAGAAAAGCTTCCAAACCTTTTTGAGCAATTCTAAAAATCTGAAGTAAGTAGATACTTAAAGAAAAATATTTTACTAAGAAAATAATAAGCAAGTTATTATGGATGTTACAAGACACACAGAATATTACACTGCAAATATCTTCTGAACCTGTGAACTAATAGTAAGATCATTAGTCATATTCTTTCTTTCCTGCTTTTGAAAATGCCTCAGTACATAAATGTTTCTTTACATTAACAAAAGGATCTGTTTTACTGACAATGCCAACAAAGTATTAGTTGCTACTGGTGTGACTTGAAAGCTCCAGAATTATTTTTTTCTGTACAATGGAGTAAATTATGAAATTATAATCTTTGAAATATTTATGGATTGGTTTGCATTATCTAGACACTGATTTTACAACCCTACTTCTATCTGAAGTGAAACAGAACTCAAAAAGGTTAGAACCAAAGGAGATCTACAAGTTAAGAATAACCTCAGAAAAACTACTGCATTCAGTTTATCTGTTATTATAAGGTATGTTTATAAATGCACAGTGTATTCTACCCCTCAATCCTTCTGCTTTTTTAGGAACTTTTTTGAGGAATTTTCAGAGTGGTTGACCAGAATCTGCAATTCTGTGGGCTTCTTTGCCTTCCTCCTTCCAACTTTCGTGTTTTCTTCTAGAAAGCCTATTTTAGAAAATAATTCAAGCTTATGTTCAAATGTGTTTTGAAATGTGTGTGCAAAGTTGGGAGTGCTGATAAAGGAGCCTGCAGATGCACAGGGCAGCAATGGTGCTCTCCACGGGGAGGACAGATATCTGGTCAGCCTCATGTACCACTGTGCTGCACCGCCATGGGGAAGGGAGGCAAAGGGCTTCCTTCAACCTCTTCATCTTGTTCTACAAAGCCTGTAAAAACATCTGGTCTTTACAGATTTGAAAGGAAAAACTTTTACATAAGAATACAAATTGAGAAACATATTTCTTTACAAGCCCTTGAAAATGGATGTCACCCACCACATACGTTATGTCCTTAAACTCAGCTAAATTGAAGCCAGATATATATTTCTCTTTGATGACTCTATCAAGGTATGTTTTAACTCTTCTCCCCAGTCCTTTTAACCTCTCAAAAGATACATGTGTAGATAAGCGAACAGCCTCAAACCCGTGCAAAGTAACAGCCAGCCAAAATAGCGGCTTTAAAAATAAGAATCCAGCTTTGTAGTTCTCTTTTCCTGCAAACAATTTCCTTTTCCAGTAATAAATTTCACCTCTTAAAAAAAAAAACAAATAAACTGGAAGAGACAGAGGAGACAGGGATGTAAGCAGTGTTTGAGTAACTCTACATATTCTGAAAGTGGAGAAACTTCACTCAAATTTTCCAGGCATTTTCTCAGATGTACAGATGATCACATAATGTGCATCTCTAATTTGCTCACTTGCATGGTTTCATTCATAACTCAGACAGTTTTGGCATTTACATGTATGTCAAAGATCCAGTGGTGTTTGACAAGCTTGCTCTGCAGAGAGTTTGAGAAGTGTACAATTCTTAGATAGCATGGTTAGTGTTAATGAGAGATTACCTGAGAAATGATTCTTATTCTCTATTATCTCTTACCGAGTGTCAAAACCAGCTTACTGGCTTATCAATTTTGGCATAGACATCAGGTCTAAGAATGAAAAACTATTGCAAATTATACCTCAAAAAAAAAACTGGGGAAAATACACCAGATACCCTCATTTGAGGCCAAACTGAACTTTGCTTTTGCAATTGCTCCCTCAGACATCATTTCTTCAGAGAGAGATAAATGACTATAATAGCCCCTTACAAGATCAGGAAGACTGGTATGAATCAGAAGGAAAATGCACTTCCTCATCAATTCCCATCTCCATAGAAACTCCATGACTCTGCTCTGTCTTCTGCCTATACAGATTAGACAGCTTGGTTTTCCAATAACAGACAGTAAAGTCTGATGCTTGCATTGTCTCACAGAGACGTATCTTGAAGAGCAGAATTTAAGTATAAAAAGAGAACTTTTCCAAGTGCTTAGTATTACTTCCCCCAACTTTCAAATTTTTCCTGTTGCTTTTAGGTTCCTAAGAAAATTTCTCATGAGAATCACCAGTATTTGCTGCCGTAGTACCCGCAATTCTGACGATACTTTTGACAACTATTTTGGCTTCAAAGGATACAGGGTTATTGAAACAGTAGTGCACATTACCCGGTATCACAATTCATGTCACTTATGGGGAAGACAGGGAATCATCAGGAGCACACTGTGGGATGCTGATTTAAACATAAATCTTGATTTTCAAATTCATTTAATAGTTTATACATGAAGGGAAGTGCTTTTTCAGTGCTCAGATAGGCAGATAAAGATAGTACTCTTTTTTTTTTTTAATGTAGTGAAATATATGCGAGAACATATTTATTGATTATTGTTAAGAAAATAAGACATTATTAAAGTGGAGTAGATAAACATCAGCATGCAAAGTTCTTTTGTTAATAAGAATAAATTGATGGATTTATAGACTTTAAATTCTGGTGATATCGCTTGATTGTCTCATCAGATCTGTAAATCAAAGCCATTAAATCTCACAGTATTACTTCTGAGCTGAACAGAGCTAGACAAAACATGTTGGTAAAGCAGTACATGAAACAAAAGACACAGTTCAGATTGACAGAAGCTTTATAGCTTTGGCTCAAAATTACCTTGTTTAAGTTTCAGAAACAGAAAGAATAACTAAAACTGAAGGATCATTTTCCCCAGCTTTTTGGCTTTGGCTCAGTATCTTAGTTTATCTGTGAAAATGGCATGTCTATTTTCTTTGTTCTAGACTTAGTCCCTAACATACACACGGTTAAATCACAGTCCTCAGAAAAAATACCATTTTGACAAGTGGATTTCAAACAACAAAAGTTTCTAAAACTTCTGTTGTTTCAGAGATTGATCACTCATTCTATATGAAAACCAAAAGTGTATAATTTCTTACATAAATATGTCCAGCTACAGTATTCAACCTTCGTCAACCTTCTTGACTGTTAAAGAGCCCTCTGTTTTCTTCTTATACATGTATTTATGCACTGTAGTCAAGTGACTCTCAGTTTTCATTGTAATGGACTAAACCTGTTGAAGTATTTAAATCTCTCCTAGTAGGGTATTTTCTATGGCTCTTGCACTAGTTTGTGACTCTGCTTTTAAGAGCTTCAATTTTTCCAATATATCTACCTTTCTAATGAATTCATCTTTGCTACAGAAAAAAATGAAGCCCTCTCCTATTTTTCCTACATTTCAGCATTCACAGACTATATGGCCCTTTGGCCACAGCATCATAGTGGAAGCTTATGTTCTACTGCTTGCCTATTTTAACCCTAAATCTTTTCAGAAATGTTGCTATTCAAGATACTACTCTAAATAAAATTCAGAATGCCATTCTAACTTATGCCTTAAGCTTATAAGTCTGCCATAGCCAAAACTCATAGCAATTTTGTCTTTTGAAAAGAATGTTATGTGTAGCAGTTGAGATCACTTTATATGCATGCTCTGTCTTCATTAATGTATGTTAACATTGGTGTTACATTCAAATTTTATCTGCAACACTTTGTATTTGCAAATTATTAATTGAGACAGTACATGGATGTAGGGTACATGCTAGAACAAACGTGGCCATGCAGTGGAGACTTTTTTATCAATAACTTGTTGAGATTTCCACTTTAGGAACAGGAAAGTTACATATTTTTATTTCTCTACGTATATGTATATATGTATATGTATATTTTATCCCAATACAATTACTGCTGCTTTTGCTTTGTTTTCACCAGCCCTCCATGTCCCTCCATCAGATGCATTCCCTATCCCATGCTTTCTGATTCAGCATTCGTGTTATCCTTAGGCTATAGTTCTTCCATGAACTCCATCTCAGATCCATTTTCAACACAAGTTCCCTCACTTTTTTTCTCTTGATGTTTTTTTAGATACCTTCCCTGTGACATAGTTGAAAGTAAAATAAAGAAATAGTATTGATGGGATGAAAGATGAAAAGTCGTGCACTGTTCTCATGCTTCACCTTTAAAAGATTTTCTCTCAGCCCAGAGCCTTAGTGTTGTGCAATTTATACTGTATTGATTCCAAGGAGGAAGAATTACTGTCTGAGAACTACACCACGTCCCTTATTAGCATCCAAAGTAAAGCTGGGATTTAGCTAATGAGACTTAATCATCTCCTTTTGCCGGTCCTGAAGAAGTAGTCACTTTGGATGTGCAATTAATATCAGGGCTATGTCCTCTTGTCACACTTAAACATCTGAAGCACATTGTCCTTGGAGAATCTGAGCCCTTGCCTAAACACCATGTGAGTAGAGTTGCAATGATTTCTCTGTCTCTGCTTTGTCATTATTTCAGCCTAAAAAAAATACAGAGTATTTTTATAGTTTAGAAGAAATTAATTGTTCTTTTTGTCTTTGAATACACATTTTTTTCCTATACTTTCTGTAATGCCAAAATAACTAGGTAGCTATGTAGTGTTACATGTACTAGGCACAGATAGAGGTCCCTGAGGCATCCTGACCCTGACTGTTGACACATCCGGTATACTCAAACCAAATGGCGTATATAGTTGTTTCCATCAGCAGCGATTGGACTATGCTCTGTGCTTATTTGCCTGATAAGAAATTCTCTCTGCATAATCATACAATGTAAGACAATACGACAAAATGCCTTCCTTTGTGATTTATGAACAGCACATGATAGAAAGTATTACAAGGCTAATATCAATTATTGTAATAGTCTGCTTGACTCCTTTCTTGACTACTTAGCCTTTTAACATTGCAAAATGGCTGTGGCATGACCTGTCAGAAAAAAGTACACCAAAGTCACTACCACACATGAGGCTGTCTGCACACATTAATAAGGGATTTGTCACACTGTTAGAAATCCTTGCTCACATTCTTTTTTTTTTTTCTTTTTTTTTTTTTTTTGTCTGCTTAAAGAGCTGTGGTATCACTAGTTGTTATCATTTAAACCCACTCCTTCTTTGCTCTGTTCATCTGCCTGCTCAGGGAAATGATGTGAATATTAACTTTGTTATTTCTCTTGCACAGCCATGGATCAGCCATAGTACTCCTTGCAACCAGGAGAAAACATGGTATTCGTCACTTCCATATAAAAACACTGAGCTAGATACATAATTATGTGCCTGCAGTAGAAAGTGGTATTTTCTCAATCAGTCTTATCATAAACTGTAGTTTGATGTTTGCTTTTCTGTTCGACTTTCTCTCTCCATTCTGTGTTTGGCTCCATCAAGGAATACTGTTTTATTTTTTTAAGAAATACGCACAGAATCCCTTTATCCCTACCACGCTCCTACACAGATATCATGTCAGATTATCCCATAAATCATTGTTTTTTAAACTGCAGGGGACAAATCAAAGTGTAAAAAGGAGTTAGGAGTCATCCTCCTCACAGAGCTGGAATGCACACCTTCCTGCTGACAGGGAGAAAAATGGGAGGGCTTTGGAGGATGATGTGGGAGTGAAGGAGAACCCTTCAGACTTAGACTGCCTGTGCAAAATGAACATGTAACCTGAAGTAGCTATTCAAGTGTTAGTTTCATGGGTGATTTTTTTTTTTAACTCGTTCTATTTTTCTCCCGTTATCTAAAGGCAAATAAATGCTAATCGTTCCTTCTAAGGACCATTTTCCCTGTTCAAAAGGGTAAGCAATGGAGGTGACATCACTACTTAATTTTTCAATAAATATATCTGGGTTTTTCATGGAAAATTTTGAACTCCTGAGTCCAGTTTTCCATAGAAATGAATGTATATAATCATTGCCACAGTGATGGGCTAGGACAGAGGGCAGAGCTGGCCATACTCTTATCGAGTTCAACGGACATTCAAGTGCCAGGTATGATTCCAGGATAGATTTAGGGAAGATGTTAGGAGCTTCTACTCATGACTGAAAGTGATAGATTACATAATTGCAATGGAAAATATCCTCATTTTAAAGGATTTTATTTTGAACTGTTTCATGACTCTGTAAAAAATTGACTTTTCTGTTTCTTTTTCAAAAACATTCTTTTTCTCAACTTCACTAGTGAAAATACAAACTGTCTTGCTTTCCAATATAAGATGTCTTCAAATGGATTTTATCCTCTAGAGAAAGCTCAAATAGCAACTGTATATTGGTATAGGTAGATGCTTCAGTGTCTCAGCTGATGCCTACCACTGCCCTTTCCTCCTGTTGCTACTCCTGTGCTCTCCAGGCCAGCTTTTTAATTTGTACCTAGCACAGAGCACAGGCAGTTACCAGAAAGATTTCTCTAAGGGAACCTCAGCTATAATAGCTCAGTAATTTTACAAAGAAACCTTTTCAGGTTCCCTTTCAAGATATTTAGATTTATTTTGAAATTACATTTTCCATGTATTTTTCAACTTCTTTTAATTCCTGTTCTGGGAAAAAATAGTCATCGAGTTCATTGATGCATATATTTTTATCATTATTATTCCCAGTAAACATTTAGCACTGAGTCAGTTATATCTTTTGAAATATTTATCTTGAAAATTATTACAATGCACAACCAGAACTTGCTCTGAATATGTTACAAAGAATTTCTTTTCTTTCTATCTACAATTGAATCCTTCTATTGACTGGTCAGACATTTGTACAATTTGTAATTGTTTTCTTTAGGGACACATTGGTAGTATTAATTACAGCTGAGGGGAGGAAAAGGTTCATTACTCTACTTAAACGTGAGTGCCAAAAAAGATGACTGTTAGATGTACCAGAGGTTGGCTAAACACAGCCTCTTCATGGCAGAATTTCTTGTATGTTACTTCTCCCAGAAAGCCAAACTAAATGCTATATGCTCGATTTCCCACGTGTTTTCATTCACTATGACAACTAGCTAAATGTGACCTTGACTTGTAAAACCATGTGTTGCCATCTGAAGTAAAAAAAAGTTGAAGATGAAAAACTCCTTGTTTGGGGTTTTGTTTTTTTTATTTCCAAAGGAAAAGTAAGGGTATTATATGATTTCGTCTACCTTTGGACAATGTGCTAGGAATTAAAAACAAGACAGAAAGAAAAGAGATGCCTGGGAGTAAGGGTAATGAACATAAGCTGGAACACAAAAATTTCCATTTAAGGAAAAACTTCTTTAGTGTGAAGACTGCACACTGAAGGGAGGTTGTGGAGTCTCCTTCTCTGGAGGTTTTCAAAACCCATCTGGAAGTTGTCCTGTACAACCTGATCTAGGTAGACCTGCTTTAGCAGGGGAATTGGACTAGATGATCACTAGAGGTCCCTTCCAACTCCTACCATTCTGTGATTCTGTAATTCTGTGATTTGTGTTTAAGGCAAGAAAAGTCATAGCCAATGTTAAGGTATATTTTGCTTAGGTAGTTATTAGGATGTTAAAACATTTTCCATTGACACTGTTTTTCTATGGAAAATAGGTTTTCAATTTATTTTTTTTTGTGCCTTTTAGAAAATTCTCTCCACTTGTGTTTTTTAAGGTTGTCAATTATTAAGTTAGAATTAATTTTCCAATCAGATATGCTGAAACTATTGTCTCTTATGTCCGATAGGAAATAGGTTTGCAGACAGATGCCACCTGCTGTGAGTAATCATAGGGACCCCCAAATTGCCTAGGAAGGGAGCAAAAAGGAAAGGAAAAAAGTTTGGGATTTAGATTGAAGATAACAAAAAAAAGAGCCTCTTTTTTTTTTTTCCTAGTGCCTTTTTTTTCATTACTTTTGGATTGGGGAAAGTTTTCAAGAAAATAAAAGTCAATGAAGGGGAATATTAAGACAATTAAATGGTTTTTTTGGTTTTTATTTTCCAGAGAGCCCACCAGTTAGGTCTTTCATTCAGAACTGGAAAGCTGAAATCAATTTTTTGACCTTCCAGAGGATTTTAACATATATTTCCCATTTTCTAGAGCAATGTCCCAGTCCTCNTGCCTTTTTTTTCATTACTTTTGGATTGGGGAAAGTTTTCAAGAAAATAAAAGTCAATTAAGGGGAATATTAAGACAATTAAATGGTTTTTTGGTTTTTATTTTCCAGAGAGCCCACCAGTTAGGTCTTTCATTCAGAACTGGAAAGCTGAAATCAATTTTTTGACCTTCCAGAGGATTTTAACATATATTTCCCATTTTCTAGAGCAATGTCCCAGTCCTCAAAGATTTGTGATGGAATGTTCTTCAGCTAAAACTTTTCTACTTTTCTAAAACAAATATGCTTCTCACATAGGGTATTCGGAGGTAAACACTACTCCATTGTCCATATGAAACAATCCCATCCTGTATAATACAAAAGAGCATGCATTTCTGACACAGGGTGGGAGTGACTCAGGCTAGCCTTGTGTCATGAAAGGGCTCAGCTATTCTTACACAAATCTGGTCAATTTTTAAGCCTTTTAAAATCATAGTTTAAACAGTCTTTGTAAGCTTTCGGCAACTCTGATTCCAAAGAACATTTTTACATTTGAGTTGGATGTGTAATTGAAATAGACTGGTTTAGGCTGTTAAGGGTATCAAATCCATTAACCATGTCCTTAAGGATTTCCTGCCAGATAGTGGCAAGATGGAAAAAGGTGTTATATTTGAATGAAAAGGAAACAAGGCTTGTACAGGAGAGCAGCAACATGAAAACTAGAAAGTCATGGCAAGAGGAATTAAAGAGGGAAAGAGATTGGATGGAAAATAATGCTGCAGGAGGAGCTAGGGTAGGAAGGGGATTTGGACCTAAGATAACTGGGCCTGATTGGGATGCTGTGTATATCAGTGATGAATAGACAGTGTGCCCCAGCACACCTTTTTCTATAAGATAAGATCACAGCATTTCTGAGTCTCACTTGTCTGCAGACAGAATGCAGCTCTTACATCCCAAAGTCCAGTTGCCTGTGCTGGATATCCTCTAGCTTGTGCAAATCCCATCACAGCAAGCACTTTTCCATACCCACAAGTATCAGAAGTAAATGTGATGGTGATAAGCCTTCCATCTCTGGGAAAGTCCAGGTTTTGATATGAGAAAAGAAGGGAAGAATTATATTTTCTATCAAAGGGTTTGAGAGTAAATTCCCAAAGTATTTTATTTTTTAAATATCAACTTTGAAGAATATAATGTTGCACAGCTAAACAGAAGAAGATTTAAAATGTTGGTAGTTTGCCTGCAAAAGTTCTTTCTCTTGTGCATCATACTCTTGTGCCTTTAACCCTCCTCCAATTCAGTGGGCTCATAGGGGCATGGAGGGGCAGTCACACTGACTGACACCAGCCATCCACCCCACGATGGTATCAGCACTGTGCTTTGGAGGTACTTACCTTTCTTCCTTGACTACATAGGAGCTTGATTCCCAACTTTAAGGCAGATGCTTCAGTGTGAAGGCTCCCTGGTGGTCTTTACTCTGCTGTTATCATCCTTACTATGTAGCAAAGGCAGATTTTTTCTGAGAAATAATCAAAGCTATTTAACAAAGACATTGCTGTTTGTGGGACTCCCCTGTTTGCTAAGGGCCAATCAAGTAAGAATGGCAAGAAGGTGAAAAACAACCCTGTCATAAAATTTTGGGTTGATCTGTGATTTGTGGCCATTGAATGAAACGAATTTTTTTTCAGATGGTCACTTATTTTTGGCATGCCTTTCTGCAATGACATGGGCAGATTTGTAGAGAAAAAAAATACTCTTGGAGCTGAAATAAACAAAATTATTCATGCTTTGAATAGATGAAGTTGTTCTTAAAGAGAAGCACTCTTCAAAATATCAGGTCCTGGTTCTTTAAACTACATGTCCAAAATACTTTTGGCCTTTTGACCTTAAGTTCCCCCTCTATGAAATCATGATAACACTTGCCTCTTGCAACGTGTCCCTGTCCTCAGAAACATTCTGTAAAAATAAATTCATTTTGTTCACAAAGCCCTTAGATACAATATTATGAGTAGAACTATGAAAAAGTTCATGGGGAATTTAATAACTCTGTCTTCAGAGCAGGATATGAATTGTGTATAGTAAATAAGGCCTGCAGGCACAAATATTGCGTAGCTGCTCATTTGAACTCTGCCCATCCTGTGCATTGAACGAGAAGAGATAGATGGAGAATAAAAATTATTTTACATTTTATATTTCCTTTTACTTAGACAATTTTACTTTTGATACTTCTCAGCATCTGAAATCTTGCCTTGCCAGCTCTCATGGACTTTATCATGCAATTAAAAGAGTGTTCTTCAATCAGCAGGAGATTTTCTGTGCATGTAGCTCCCAGATTGCTCCTGGCTACATCCATGTTTTGATTCAGATCAGATTCTAGGCAGATGAAAATGGTTCATAAATATATCTGTTCCTCAGAGTGAGCCATTTCACTGCTCTCCCATCTTGATGTCAGAAAATCTCAGCTGCTGTCAGCAAAAAACCTGTGCTGATAAGAAAACTTTATTGTATTTTTTGGCACTGAAAATAGATACAATTCCTCATAGAACTGATGGCTTAAAATAACAGAAAATTGATTTGCAAAGAACATGTTTTTATTCCCCACTATTTTTATATTCGTTTTCTCATGGTTTTTATTCACTCTAAAGTTTAACTTATAGATTTTTGCTTGCATTGTACTCTTGTCTCTGAGTTACAGTGTCTGCTGTCCTGAAAACTCTACTGTTCATGGTGCACTCACTCACATGAAATCAAGGACCTATCATTCCTCAAACATAACAATGAAATAAAACAAATAAAACAAAACAAATACATCAAATGAGTCATACAAAAACATAACTACAACAAGGTAAGATGTTATTTCATGACATTCTTTTGTTATTTAGATAAATATCTTTACATTCTCCATGTGTGTATAAAATGGATAGTACTGATAAATGAGCTCGAGTATGGTTTGCACACACTGTCTTGCTTATTTTTCACCTTTTTTTTACACTAAGAGTCAAAGATATACTTCTCTTTGGTCCCTGAAAAGTCAAGGAGAACCCCTGAACTACAGAAATAAGTGGCTGATATGATGAAGTGGCCTGGCTGCCACAAGGGTAGCCAGAATGACTGAGAGTGAGCCTTGCTTGGGCTGGTCAGAACCACAGAAAAGTCAGTCAGGTTTTACTTGTTCAAATTTGAAAAGATAGCTTCCAGTGCAAGTTCTTATCTGGGATATTCAAGTCAACAAATGTAGGCTGGTTCTCTTGAAACAGCTGCATCATGTCATGCATCATCACACACGCACTTCTCTACTGAAGGCAGAGGAATTTCTGTTAAACCTAAACCCCTGCCTATTATATACCAAGTTTACTAAAGCCAAAGAATATCTTCCTCCTGGAATCCTTTTTTTCTCAGTTAGCCATTTCAGACATCTTCAGAAGTAGCCATCTGTAGTACAGATGCTACAAGTTAAAGATCAAGTGGTAGACTTAATGCTGAATTTCACTTTTATGTTTAGACTTGTATGACCAGGTCTCATTCTCTAGTGGATTTATATGAGTCTATTTTCCTTTTAAAAATATACGAGAAAAATGCTCACAGACCCTTAAACGTAGCAGTATGAGTACGTTGCTATAATTAATGCCCTGGTCTACTCCCTTTTTTTTTTTTTTTTATTTTCAGTGTACAAGTCCTGTGGAGTTTGCAGATTGATTCAATTGCAAAGTTAGATTCCCACTGTGATGGCAGTTTTCAAACCACTGCGCCTTTCTGCCTGTCCTGCCAGCCAAGGAACAATGGGTGCTAATTAAAACCCTGCTTAAAAGGTTCCTCTTTACTTCAGCATTTGAGGCTTTCAGGGGGCAGACAGGGGAAGGATGCCTTGTTCTGTTTATGCATATGCAAGCACTTAGTGAGCTGGGTGGCTGACTGTGGGTTGAGAAAACACTACAAAAGCCTGGTGCTTATAGGAAAGGGCTGGATTTCAACCTGATGAGGTTAGTTAACAGACTGGGCTGAAGAGGGCCCAGCTGTATTTTCTTTCCAAAATTTGAGGCACATTTCAAAATAGGGCTTGCTTTTTTATCATTTGCTTCTACTGAAACGTACAGGCCTCTGCCTTCCTGTATTAAAGGTGAGCAGATTTCTTAAAGTGCAAGGATAAGAAGTAATAGATTTTCCTTTATTTTTACCAATAAGATTAGTATTTCAAACAACTGGGTTTCCTAATCAACAGCACTGTCCATGCCAAAATGTATATATGGAATAAAATTATATTTCTGCATCAAGAGTTTGTTTATTGAGCTACTATCTTTTTTTTCTAAAATGGGAAAGATCCCATTAGACATTTCTGTTGCTCTGTGATATAATTCAATTCTAAGAAGTATGCAGACTTCTGCTGTTTTTGAGGAGGGAAAATGAGAAATGAAGAGTTTTATTTGTAAATGTATCTAAAATTGCTCAACACCAGAATATGGTTGATAAAGCATCATCTTAATTATGTCAAGCAAATTCAATATGCTTTGGTTTTCAGCAGGAGCAAAGAACTGAAAACACAGCATTGCAAATAAACTCATCAATAAGCCACATAGGTTTTTGTTTGATGTCATTTGTAACTGACAACTTGATCAATCTTACATAGAATAGTCCCTTAGAAATACAAGTTTAACAGGAGCAGAATTTGTCTCATGTCTTTTGTTGAATAGCAATTCTCTTGGTGGCATTCACAAACCTGTCCTAGCCTTCTTCAGTTGTTTTTCTTGTATAAAGCTATCTCACCCATTGAGATAGCAGAAATATTTCATAGGATAAATTACATGTCATTGATAGTGAATGGTCAAAATGAACAATTCACAGATAACCTTATAGTTTGACAAGTATTATTGTAAACTCCTTTTTTTTTTTCTTTCCAGTCTCTACAAAGAATGAGACCTTGTGGGGAAATCAGGAGTGCCTTGCAAATAACTCACCAAAAAAGACTATTAATTTACCTTTCTTCCTGTCTACACACATTGTCCAAGAGATTGGCTGTATAGCTATTTTAATTAAAGGACCAATAAGGTATTTATCATTTTCATCATTACAGCCATATGCTGGAATAATTAATACTGTTTAATAGTGCTGCTTGCATGAAGACTGCTTAAAAGACTAAAGATGTCTAGGATTGGGGCATATGGCCTTTGTTGTGAACCACATGCACTGAGGAATAAAGGCAGTACAGCCCAACCTCCTGCTCTTACTCTGTCACTCAGTGGCTGTTCACACTGTGATTCCTGCTGTGGGGAGAAGACAACTGCTTTTTTTTTCTCGTTCTTTATCTTTTTGTCCTTTTTTTTTCTTTCTTTTAATTGTTTTAGTTCTCCATAAAAGTGAGGAGTGAGACTGTTTGGGAGAAATCTGCCTCTGTCCTTGCATTTTCTTCCCCATTTACCCAGCTGGGCAGGCAGAAAAGAAAAGTTCCTAGAGCAAAGGGGGACAGGGCCTGAGCTAGCATGCCCCCCCACTAACCCTTCCCATGGGCACAGATAAATCCATACGAAAGCAGGGTGCTTCTGACAAAACAACAGTCCAAAGCCCAGACATGCACACCTATTCATCGACTGGCAGGAGCTTTACTGGTGCAATACTCTACATGGCTATGCAGGTCTGAAGGAGAAAGGCTGGCATGGAGACTCCAAGGCCTGATTCCGTTTCTGCATGTGCTGCTCTGCCTTGCCAGGACAAAGAGACAGGAACCACCAGAGTAGCTTCTCTGTACATCTCAACTCCAGCTGCCTTCTGTCTCACCTGCTCATCTTCACATCTGACCCTGCCACCTCAGGAAAAGGTGATGCCAGCTCAAGGCTTCATTTCTCACCAGATAAATAGATTTTAATCATTTAATTCACCTCAGCCCATCTATCTCCATTTCAGTAAAGGATCATTCCATCTGTTTCTCTGCTTGATGCTAGCTAGCCAGAAGCAGACAGGAAGATTTTCTCTGGAACGTGCAACTGACTGCCTCTGAGAAATGAAGTCAGGGATTCCCACGAGATTGCAACAAGCTATGACCCACTGCAGTAATGTAAAACTGGGTACCATATCTCATTTGTCCTGTGATCTTCACAAGGATACTGTGTGAGACAGTAGCAAGAAAATGATTTTCACCATTATCTCACCTATTTCATTTACAACAATTGCACTGTCTTATCTGTTGTGTCCCAATTGCCAGTGGCATAACCTCTTCTGCTCTAAAGCCAAACTAGCTCTGTTATGGATGCTCCTTCACTGTTGTCTGCCAGGAATGCATAAATCCAGCTTAAGCCTGAGCAGTCAGCTTCTGGAACAAACAAAGTTGGAGTAAGGTGGGAGAAGAGAGGCAAAGGGGAAAAATATTTCTGATTTTGGGGACAGTGAATACATGAAGAAATTTCATGATCTGAGAGCAGGTGACCAAGGTGATGACCCAAGAAGTTTCTCCTAGACAGCTATAGCACGTAAATTTGTTTGGTGAAGAAAAATGAACAAACCATTAGCGTTGGATAGATCCAGTTCTTTTTTTTTTTTTTCTCAAACAATAGCTTACACATCTTCTGAACTTTAATCTTGAATGAAGAGCATGGACCCCACAATTAACATAACTATATGCCAATCAATTTCTTCTTATCCCCTGGTCTATCCATTATGACTAAACTTTAATACCACCTGTGAGACTGACGAGGGGAGTCACATATGCTCTTGTACAGGACAATGTGTGCTGTGCAGGACTGATATAGTCAGGGATCCTATAGGATCTTTCTCTCATCTCCAATTACCTCTGACTCTGAGAATCAGTGTGACTACTTAAATTGCTTGATGGCAGAAAGGTCAAGAGTGTATAGAGCCTTCTGGGAGTCAAGACAGCCCTGCAACACTTCCTAGTTGAGCTCTGACAATGCATGTGCTCACACGTAAGCCTAGTCCTAGACTCTAACAAACTAAAAGTTTGTAATTACTCTAGGACATGTTTTAGCCTAGATTTGTCTAATTCAAGCAGGTGGTTAGATAACCTATCATTTAACTCAGCCTTTGCACTCTGATGGAGTCTAGCTAGTGGCTAGATACACTGGATGTTATTTGAAGTTGTCATGGAAATGTCCTGAGTTCAGTCAAAGACAACCTCATTAGCCTTATTCTGGTAAGTGTAGTCCACATGAGAGACAAGCTTCCCTTGGAGTTTTCATGATCTTTGTTCTCAGCGAAGGATCTGGAAAAAAAAAATTCTTAAGGGTCTCTTTGACAATGGGAAAGTATTAATCATCATTTCACTCTCTGTTATTAATTTTTACTCATTGCCATGGAAGCACTCATATTTCTCAGCAACCGACATTTTGGCAGGTGACAGTGTTGTGTTGTGATGTTTGGTTTTTTTATGTCTCTGGTACCCTTTGGAAGCCCAAGCCTGAGATTTTAAAAACAACCCAAGAGCAATTTTTATTTATTCTACAATTTGCTACAATAATGCAGAATAAAAAGAGCTTTTGCACTGGGGCAAAACATGATACCATTTTGTGTTTTAAAATGTGCTTCTCAAAGTATATGTGGATGAAGTCTCCAGCAAGGAGTGACAGCATGTGGGTGGATGTTGATCAAATAAGTGGATAATTGTAATAAATTCACACCTAGCACATCAATTATAAGCATTTTTTCAGTATGCCATGAAGAAATATTTTCAGAAACTGTGCCACTTAATTTTAACGTGATTTCAATACAGTGAAGTAGATTCTACCAGGTTTGGTAACAATATGCAGGTGATACACATAAAAAAACCCAAAAGCAGTGAAGTCATACAGTTTGCTGACAGTGGAGATTTCACATATCCATACCTTATGCTGAATTTTATTGTTTCCTGCTCTGGGAAGCCTCAGAAAATGTATCAGAGTATTTTGACAATTCAAGTGCATTTATACATTATGATGAGACAAATGCCCATGTTTATAACGTCTGCAGAGCTTTGCATATTGGAAGTTTGTTCAAAAGTGAAATCAGTGTTTTTACTAAAATAACAAAACATGCTGTCTAAAACTGGTAGCAAGATCTCAGTCTGAAAAAAAATCTAACCAAAAAATAACAAAAAAGCTGCTCTCTGTTCCCTGTTAGTGCTGAGGACCTTAACATTGTGCACCTAGTATATAAATAAATCACTGATCAACACCTGAGAGCTTATAAATGTCTGAAATGTATGGTGACAATTTGCAGAACTTCTGCATTGCTCCCTCATGCCCACTTGCAAACTATTTGGATAATCTGGAACCTGTTAGGCAATACTTTATACCATTGTTTGCTGATCTCTTTTAGGCTTGCACAGTGCAATAATAAACACTGCAAGGAATGCTTCAGTTTACGTAGGGGAGCAGCAGAGACATGCAGCTTTCCTTGGCTTTTTCTGATGCAAGCGTGCCTGATAAAACGCGTTGCAATTGAACCATCTTAGCCACCTGATAAAAATCTGCCTCTTTTCACCTTAGTAGTTCACTGTTTTCACCCAGATATGCGGTATTCTTTATTCCATGTGTCTGGGTGTTCGTATTGTTGTAGTTTTATCACTCAGGATCTATTTGCTGTGGGAAATGAAGTCTAGAAAACTGTATACACTGGGCTCTGTTCACCTCGACTATAACACTATGGATTCAAGCATATTTGGCGGCCAAGTTCCCCTGAAGCTGTTTGCGGCAAGCAGATGGAAATTCCACAGAGGTCTCTGGACCTCATTCAGAACTGACCTGAATGATTGTTACTCATCAGGTGCAACTGATCATTAAAAGGCTTTTAAGTGTTTCCAAACTGTTCCCAAATTTATCATAGAGTTTGGATGCAGGAAAAAGAAAATAAAAATAAAAAATAAAAAAATCAACTTTCAACTGAAGAAAAGAAACAGCAAAAAGAACAGAGAAAGCTCTCTCTTTGCTCATTTCCTGCTCTTTTCCCCATCCATATGCCCTTCACATATCCCGCCCCTCACTAATTCCTGCACCATCTAAAATGCTTTTGAGTCTCATTTCAGTTCTGGTGTTCAATAGATGTGAGTCTCATTGATTTATGCCAGGGCTGAATTTCACCCCATAGCATACCAAATTGCTTCTGCACAGGCATGGAATGCCAAATCAGCACACGGGTATACTACTTTGTAAATACTTTATTAGTCATTTACACCTGGCATGACATTTATATCCTTATTTTTGTCACTGCTCAGTCTGGACTGTTATATAAATTTGATCCTGTACAAAGCTGGCTGATACAGAGGACTGGCAGTGTATACAGTACCTATTCTTTCTAAATTATCAGCACAAATGTTAATTGAGTCATTAAACCAAACGAGCCAAAACTTCTTTCTGTGTGATGCTGTTGCATGGGGTTGGTCTCCTCCTCGTTCCCAGTACACGTATGTCAACACCGCAGTTGACCCTAAATCAGCACCCTTGCTGGCTATGAAAGCTCCCGAGCCAAGGACTTAAGCAGGCAGGGAGACTGAACTCTTTGTCCTGGCCTCAGGTCACAGCAGGTTGATGATCAAGCAAGTCCTACTTCTGCTTCAACTATAGCTGCATTCTGTTTTCTGGGACTAGTTGCCTGGCACCTTCCACAAGCATGCTGTTTTCATAAAAAAACATTTCACTCTAGTCACACTTTAGAATGTAGATATTTTCTCTCATTTTTAGGGAAGTTTTAGAGTTAATAGGATTTTTTACCCCTCTGGGATATTTGTCCTAGATTTCAGCCTTGGCAGGTGGAGCACACTGTAACCAGTTGACATTTTAGTGGCTACTTTGTGAGTCAAATATCTTAGTTTATGTTTTCCTTTTTGGTTTGGATGAGTTTGTATGGGTTTCTGAAGTATTTGGGAAAATTGCATGAGCTTCATGGTGCCACTGCACCTTTCTTGAGCCAAAGAAGTCTGTTTTCTCATTGAGAAATCTCACTTCAAAAGAAGCTGTGATGTTTTTTTAAATTACTGATTCAGATGTCTTTTATTTCCAAATGTCTGCATCACTCAGAAAATCCGGGTTTCTCCTGGTTTGTGGTATTTCTGATTTATTTTTCCTATTTAGAGGGCTCTTTTTTTACGCATGTGTCCGCTTTCTTCACATACAGATACACATACACACAAAAATTTGGAGTGACCTCTGGTTTTATTTCAGTTTCAGGAAAGAAAATAAGAACGCAAAAAGATTCTGGATCTCAGCCATTGCAATGAAAAACATCTGTTGAGGCCTTTGCAAGCATGAATTTATCTTACCATGGGCATGATTTTTAATTAAAATTCAGATTCTTTTTTCTAATAAGTGATTTCAGCTTCATTATCTGAAAAAGGACAGGTAGAAACCTGTTGCACTTTGGTGCTACTGTAAAACAAAGATGACAAAATTTTATTTTATACACTACTCAATGGTGGTCTGGAGAGCTGGATGATCACATAATGCTGGCTCCTTCACTCTCTTTGTCACTACTAAATTACATGAAATAGTTTCCTACTGTTGTGTTTCCATGTAAGCAACCAAACAATGTACTATGGAGGTATGGTGAAATCTCAAATCGGAAGACTGGCTTCAAACGCTGCAAATGTGAAAGGCGGTTTGAGGTAAATCTGTAAAACTACTATTCATATTTCAACAAATTTATCATATCTGAGGAATGCAATGTCTCCAGACTTGAAAGGACACCAGATTCCTATGTCCAAGGTTAGTTTTGGCAGTTTGGCTATGAATGTGTATTACACAGCCTTGCTGGGATACCAATCTGTTTCAGGATCTGTATCCGAGTTGGGACTTGCCCTTGCTTGAGTCATAACAGCAGATCTGAAGAGTCAGGAGCGGCCAGACCTGGAAGGGTGTCAGCCCTCCTCCTGAGCTGGGAAGGAGCCCTCAGCAGAGGCTTGCCACAGAGGTCCCTGTGCTCTCTCTCCAGACAAGTTTTGGTGAAGAAACAGGAAAATACTCTTTCCCACAACAGATCCCATCACACAGCTTTTTTCAATGTGGAATTTTTATATAATTGGGCTGATGAAACTCCTCCCTGTGATTTACTTTCCAGGATTGCTGCAGGTTGAACAAGGAAAGTGAACTGTGGTGAGTGAGCAATTTGTATAGTTCTCTTCAACCTAAATAAGGATCTTCTACAGAAAATCCCTTCTTTGTGCTCCTGTTTGTTGTTGTTTTTGTTTTTTTAAATTCTCCGAACCCATACCTAATCTAAAGACATTAATCACTTTCCAAGATACAGTAAATTCAGTGGGTGTGTTATGCTGCCTCAAACGGTTAGCTAACAAATCTGGTCATGGTCTTACTTAGCAATGCTTGATAGAAATTGTAAATTATGCCCATTTTGATTGGAGTGAAGTAACATTTAAGCATAGGTAATACAGATGATAAACTTGCAACACTAGCAAACTGAAAAACACATGGGACTCGTATGTGTGCCAATTCAAATACAGTTTTATTAAATGCACCTGATTTTAAGCTACCTTTTAGTATTCCATTTAGCAGCTTAATGAGAACCAGTTATAACATAGTTGGAGTTTTTTTCTGTGTTCAGAATTCAGCAAGCTACCCTGCTGACATGCATATCAATTTAGGCAGACAGCATCAGAAAAATCCAATGAAGGCCCTTAACTGTAAGTAAATATAGGACACCTATCTGACCTTCAACACATCATTTACACAGTATGCTGAGAACATCTGAAGCAGAAGCTGTGTTTCCTTGAGACCTTTTAGTATAAAGACTGTTTCATGAATTAAAGAGCTCAAGCTGTTGACTACAAGGACTCTGGCATTACTAGAGAATGGTACCTACCAGTGTCCATTCTTACATTAACATCTGCAGCCATTGAAATGGCTACTTACTCCTGAAGGCAGGGGAGCACTCTATTATGGACACGTTACAGAGTCCTCTTTCAGCTGCTGTTTTGCTGAAGTGCCAGGTGCAAAAAGATGTGCTCAAAAGGAGACTATAGAAGAGGGTAATGGTCACATCGATTGCAAACTGATAATTGCTCACTCACTATTTCCTCGGTATTCAGTCGACTAGCTGTTTCAGCAATTATTTTCTTGTTCTTTATTTCTATTAATGGTGCACCCAATATTGGAGACTGTTTCCCTCTTTATAGCTCTAACCCACCATTGAAATCCTGGAAGTGTAATGTATAGCATTAACTCTAGTGTGTATGATTAATGTAATCACAAGCTTTGCCCTTGAAGGAATCCACTCTGTAGTTTACGTTCTCCTCTTTCTTCCACCTCTGTGCAAAGAACTGGTTACATGTTTTTACATTTCACTCATTCTTACGATTCTGCTAACTCTGGTGAAAGAGCTGACCGCCTGCCATTTTCCACATTCGCTGTAACCTTATAGTTCAAAGTTTTGTTTTCAGATGCACAGGGATGATGAGGGTCACAGAGCACCATACGTCTTTGTTAGTTTAGCTACTGCATCAGTGGCTGCTGATGTGTATAGGCTAGAATAGAACCGTTAAGAAAGATATTCAAAAAAGTCTTGTTTTCCGGATGACATATTATGAGCAGTGACACCCTTTGTACAAAGTAATCAAATCAGTGCTTTTTAAAGACAGGCAAAGACGACCATTCAATTTCATTAGTTATCATTTCGCTTCTCAGGTAGAGAAAAATCGGCTTATGTAAAGATTTCAAGATCAAATGCAAGTTCACTGTATTTTAATTAGGTTTCAAAAATGTAGATTTTTCTTTAAAAAGAAAGTTACAGAGAATTAAATTCCATGGCAGTTTATACCAGTTAGTTAGAAAGGCTCAAAGAAACAAAACCTGCAATTTCCCATTCTCAGAGAAGAAAGTGAACTATTTGAAGAGGCCAATTATGGAAGCTGAGATCAATATAGCATTAAAAATCAGTTAGGATGAAATGCCAGATGATGACAGATTATCATATGAATTAGATCTTTGTTAGAAGGAACAATTATCACAGCACCTGTTAGAAGCTTTCTGTTGTTATTTCAGTACAGCAAATCTCCTCTTATCAATGAACAAAAACCTCAATAATATTGACTAAAAAAAAAGTGCTGGCAGATTCCCTACTGTGTTAAAGTAGTCAGGGAGCAGTGTAACAGATAAAGTGCCTTCTAAAATGTGTCAGGTTGCAGGTGGGGAGCTGGAGATGAAAGTGATCAAATTATTTTTAGCAGATTTATCTAGAATGTGAGGCTACTCACAGTTGTCCACAAAGCTGGTGATATTCATGAGCCCAGAGCAGTTTTCTTAATAACTACAAGGCTTTGAGTGGAAACAGCTATATACTACCCTACAAAGTTTTGAAATAAGAATTAGATTCAGATTCAGATTCAGAACTAAGATACTATACAAATCTCCAACAGCAACTGGAACAAGAAATTATTCCCTCCCATACAGATTAAGCAGAAGCAAAAGGCAAAGTTCTCTGGAATTATTTTTTGTGTTGTTAGAAGTGGGAATGTTGAAACAAGGAATACACAGAGTCTATGCCCTGGCCTCCTTCATTGACAATGTATGCAAATTGTTTTCTTTCTAACCTCACAAACTCAAGGCTGGCACTCTGGTGCAAGCTAATTGTCTAATCCAATGTTTCAATGTCATTCAGCCACAAACAAAATTTTCTGTGTGAATCATTTGCCATTTTTTTATCAGTGTTATTAAATCTACTCTGACCATATGAGAATAAAGAATGAGTCCACCCACAAAAAAAAGTAAAAGCAAATCTGTTTTCCACTATGAGCAGTCTCAAATACCTGCTGGCTCTGCAGGCAGGCAGCCTGCCTCCCCGAGTGGTGTGCTTGCTGCTGGCTGATGGTATGTTACTTGCTCCTTCGATTTTGAAGTCCTGCTTTCTGATGGGAGCACACAAACCTGGGAGAAGCCCACAGTCCTTCCTCATCCTTTCAATACAGTGCTGTACAGAAATCCCTACCTGTACTTCCCTGTGAAAAGTGTATACCGAAAACAAGCATAAATTTTCTCATGTTTATTGCACCCAAATATAGGGCAGGGAGCACAATCCTTACCTTGGAGCTGCCGGGCCTGCGGGAGGGAGCCCGCACTGAGGATCTGGGCTGCATGGCAATGCCACGGTCTTGCAGCAGCATTGTCTCAGTGCCCTAATTGGGAATGCCAGGTCTCATCCATCCAGAAAAGCTTGCTGAAAGCACAGCCGCCTGCCTGGGCTCTGCACTGTCCTACCCAGCTCTTGCCTGAGAAATGAGCTGTAATCACAGACAGACAGTACAGGGGACTACTTGCGGTGAGTACTGCATATGGCAATATGTGGAAAGGGTTTTAAGCCCCTTGTTACATTTACAGCAATGGCATAGGACGTTGCTCTGTGTTTTCTCTCTCTTTCCTGAACTTCTAACCTCATCCTACCTCTAGCTATGCTCAAAAGGACAGCCACCAAAAAGGAGGGGCAAGAGAATGCTTTCCATTCCTTTCTCTGTTTAAATACGCAAATACACAAATATGCTTAAGCTGTCCATAGGCTTTAGTACTGCTTTCTCTTACGCTGAGTGACTCCAACTTCCCACCCAATATGGTGGTCCCCATGAGTAAAAGGAAGATTATTTCAAGGTAAGGTACTTTGTTGTAGCACAGATGCCAAAAGCAAGCAAGAAAGCACTTAAGACAATTTTAATGGACAATGATTTTACCAGTGCTCTCAACTTTGAGCTAACATACAGGGTATTAGGAGCTAAGTCATCCAATGTTATGTACTCACATTTCCAAAAAAGAAAAAATTTTAAGAAGCCTAACATCTTAATGTTTCTGGAGAAGGCTATTCACTTTCCAGTTCAATTCTTGCTGATTTGTGGATATTAAAAATGAAAAGACAAAAATAGTTCTTAAAATAGACAGCAAGATCCACATCAATGCACATCTGTCAGTGTTACCCACTTAGCCTGTGGTTCCTTTGCGTAACTCAGCAGAGGGTCAGAGCCATTCTGACATCTCCACAATGGCAGTAAGATATGGTGACAGGCAGTGCTGAAGAGCCAGAGATGCCGACAGGATCTCCAGATATCCAATGTAACGGCCTTGAAAACCAGAACTCTGATCTGCAGAAAGAAAGTAAGTTTGTTTAATGTAGTGAAGGCAATCTTGCATGAAATGAGTTGTTTAGACAGTATCAGAGGATATCTGGAGATATTGGGGTGCCTAAGCATTTATGCGTCCTATTTATGGACTGCTAGGCTACCCAAAAAGCACTGAAGTCACTTTGCAGCTGACTATCAAACTTAACCCATCATATTTTTACAACTGAGAGCTGCGAAGTGGCAATCTTTTTACACTCTAACAAATCCCACTAAAAACAATTTTTAATTTTTCTCCATTTGGGATTTTCTTCTAGTAAGTATCTATGGCACTGTGTGGTGCCTGGACATGTTCCTATGCTACCTGACCTAGGTGAACCTGCTTCTGCAGGGGGTTGAACTAGATGATCTCTAAAGGTCCCTTCCAACCCTACCATTCTATGATTCTATGAGTCTACGATTTTAAGGGGAATATGATTTTTTTCATTTAGTTCAGTACTTTCTTTCCCAAAGTACCTCATAGCTAGCAAGGAAGACAACAAAAAGACAACCATTTTTGGTTTATATTTTGCAAGAACAGGGGAAAATATGGCTTAGGGTTAGGTTTGGAATGTATGACTTTATGCCTTATAATCTGGTATCTACACTTTTGCTCTCTGTACTTGGCAGATCAATATATAATTAGGATTTTAGATGACACAGGGTTAGATTTCCTGCTTTGCCACAGACTTGGTTAATCACTTAGCTGCACACTGTTTTCCCAAATGGTGTTCAACAATGACAGGGGTCATTTCAAATTTCCAGAGTTGAAAATGGGAGGTAATGGTAAATTCATCACATGTGTTGTGATGTCTGTGATTCTGTTAGCTGCCTGTGATACTGCTAGCTAACAGAAAAGCAGCTAGGAAGGCTTGGCATGTTGAAACTTAGAAGAGGAGGTTGACAAAATTGCTCTCAGGTGTGCACTTAGAAATTATGTTTTGTCTAAATACTATTATTACTCTGTGGAGCCACTGTGCAATACCAAATAATTCTGGATAGAACATGGGAAAAAAGGAGTTTTTTTGCTTCCTGGGCACTCAGACGGTAGCTTTAGTTAGCAGCTCCTTGTTGAAACTGGAATCTTGTCATGGTTAGTGAATTGCAGCATAAAGTATGTAAAACCCATTAGGGACATGATTCCATTTTGGTTGCTGCATCTGATGGAGACAGATCTGAAAGCATGCAATTGAGTATAAAAATTCTCACCCCTCACTATCAAGATGGAAGGTCTTGTTCCCCTTCACAACTCTTCCTTCTTATCTGCTCTCCATCATGTTCTTCCACTACTTCAGTTTGGCACCCTCTCCATGAGCCAGCTCACCTTGCCAAGCTGACAGGAAAGGCAGCAAAAGCAGGGGCAATTGTCTTCCAGTTTTGGTGAGTTAAATCTCTCAGCTAATGGACTCTGCCACAAGGCAAGTGTGTGAGGAAGACAAGAGACGAAGAAAGAAAGAGGCAGGAGACCAGACAGTAGAAAGAGCAGGGCAAAGGTGATCAAGCAGGAGGTGATGCTGGCTTAGCACATGAGACCACAGCAGGAATGTGTGCTGGAGGCAGAGAAACACCAGTGCACAGTGCTCTGCCCAGCTTCACATTGACTTGAAAAAAGACCCTCTTAGAAAATCTGTCACTGTGTTAATAATGGTTTTTTTTTTTTCAAAAAGATGAGGGACTTGTATCTGGGACAAATTAAAAGGAAATTTTGGCTTATCCTGCAGACAATATGTGACTGTTTGGGTGAAGGATATTTCTGTTTTTAAAGATATCTATGATATGCTGCGTCTTGCTTTGCCATGCACTAGGGCAGCCATTCCTAACTCTTTTTTAAGCTATTTTAATCTACTTTTTATCTTCTAACTTAAAGATGATCCCTGGAAGAAGCTGTAGGGGAAAAGTTCTGAACTACATACAAAAAAGTTAAGTGTCCAGCTGACATTCCACAAGTGTGTTTCAGATATTTCAAATCATATATACATATATTCCACAAACATGTACTGGATAAGCAGCAACTGAAGTGCATGGTCCTGGACAGAGGGATTATATTGACATTCCTATGGTCTAGTCAGCAAATCTTAAAAATACATATTGGTATTTCAGCTGCTAATAAAAATGCTTTGCTCATGTTTTTGTATCAACAGTTATGCACAGCGTAATTGTGTGTTTTTTCTTGCCAGGCCCTGATTTTTAGCTATTAGCAAGTCTTTAGCAGAGATATAATATCAGGAGATCTTCAGGGTTATGTTTGACAGTTTGGGGTAAATTAGGCTGAAGATCCTTCTCCATAGATATGGTGGCTGAAAAAGTGGTTTCAGCTTAGAGGAGACTGAGGGGGTATCTCATTAATACTTACAAGTATTTAAAAGGTGTATATCAAGAGGACGGAGCAACATTTTTCCTCTAATGTCCTTTGACAGGTCTAGGGGTAATGGACAAAAGCTGGAACACAAAAATTCCACTTAAAGAAAAACTTCTTTCCTATAAGAGTGATGGAGTCCTGGCACAGGCTGCCCAGGGAGGGTGTGGAGTCTCCTTCTCTTGAGAATTTCAAGATCTGCCTGGATGTGTCCCTGTATGATTTCATCTAGGTGGACCTGCTTTAGAAGATGGACTAGATGATCCTTAGAGGTCTCTTCCAAACCCTACCATTCTGTGATTCTGTGATTCAATATATTCATTAATGACTTTGATAAGGGAAGAGAGGAAACTATCAGCAAGTTTGCTGACCATACTAAACTGGGAGGAGTGGCTGATACACCAGAAGGCTGTGCTGCCATTCAATGAGACCTGGACAGGCTGGAGAGTTGGACAGAGAGAAATCTAATGAAATTCAACAAGGGTAAGTGTAGAGTCTTGCATCTGGGAAAGAATAACCCCATGTACCATTACAGGTTAGAGAATGAACTCTTAGAGAGTAGTGTAGGGGAAAGGGACTTGGGGGTCTTGGTGGACAGCAGGATGAGCATGAGCCAGCAATGTGACCTCGTGGCCAAGAAGGCCAATGGCATCCTGGGTTGTATTAGAAGGGCTGTGGGCAGTAGGTCGAGAGAGGTTCTCCTCCCTCTTTCCTCTGCCCTTGTGAGACCACAACTAGAATATTGTGTCCAGTTCTGGGTCCTTCAGTTCAAAAAGGACAGGGAGTGGCTGGAGAGAGTTCAGCACAGGACTACAAAGACAATGAAGGGAGCAGAGCATCTCCCTTATGGTGAAAGGCTGAGCATCTGGGGCTCTTCAGCTTGAAGAGGAGACTGAGGAGTGACCTCATTAATGTCTACAAATACATAAAAGGCAGATATCAGGAGGATGGAGCCAGACTGTTCTCAGTGATATCCAATGATAGGATAAGGGGCAATGGGTACAAGCTGGAACATAAAGAATTCTAAAGAAACACAAGGAAGAATTTCTTCACTGTGAGGGTGATGGAGCACTGGAACAGGCTGCCCAGATGGGTTGTAGAATCTCCTTCTCTGGAGACATTCAAAACCCACCTGGACGAGTTCCTGTGTGACCTACTCTAGGTGGTCCTGCTCTGGCAGGGAGTTGGACTAGATGATCTTTCAAAGTCCCTTCCAACCCTTAAGATTCTGTGGTTCTATGATAGATTCTGTGATTCAGTAAAAATCTGACTGGCTTCCACCAGGAAGCCTCCACAGGAAACTTTCTGGTTCCCTTTTTCTAGAGGGATATTCACAGAGCAATAGACTAGTACTAAACAGCCCTCAGGTCCTGCCATTTGCTTGCTATCCACGTTGCAATCAGAGATACATATATTAGAGCTAGAGTTAATCTCAGGTCCTTGTAACATGGGAGCACTGCTGTCAGCAATCAAATAGGCACAGTCCCAGTGTCTCATTTCTGCGGTAAATACCATCCCCCCTCTCACCAGTAAGTTCAAACTTATTTGATATTCTGCAGTCAAATCTCCAGCTGTAGTGCAGATGTAGCTTCTGATGGGCTTGTTTAAAGTCCTTTTCCCACTGTTCTAGTAGCTTTTCCTTGGAGTGCTTTGCACTGCAGGAGTATCTTAAGGAAGAAACAATCCTCATCATTTGCCTGGATGTATTTCAGATGGCATACTGTTGGGAAACCTGGGTGACACTTCAGAATCTCAGTGGCATCTCAGTCCTAAAAATGGCTGAGAAGCAGGTGTAGAGGTAACCATGAAAAGTCACCTGCCACGCTCTGCAAAGGGAAACAAAAGAGGTACATTGGGCTTTTTCCCATTCCTCTGAGCTTGCCTATTTGATTTAGCTGAAGAAATTACCCTTGTGTCGTAAGGAAAGAGGAAAACAAATAACTGTTGCTGAGACCAGGGTGGCTAGCTGATTTAGTGAAGAACATTTATTTACATGCATAGTGGTAAAATGTAATGTAACTGTCAGTTGTATCATCAGTGTAAGAAAAACCCCACAGTTGAGATGCAGCTCTTTGGGCTCGGAGACAGGAGAAGCTTCTACAGTAGGGCTCTAGTGAGGTTAGGGTGTTGCAGAGGGAGGTGGTCCTAGCTACACTTTCCCCATTATTCAACAGCCTCACCCCAGTCAGTTACCTCCCCCTCAGCAGGCGCTGGCACAGCTGTTTGCCCTCTCCTCACTCCACTTATGGATCTGTAAAGCAGAAGCTGTTTTATGGAGGTCTCCAGGGTCATAAATTTTGCACATTAATGTAAGCATAACTAAGTGCCTGGTATAACTTAAGAAAAATTCAACTGCAAAACAAGAGTTAAACTGCAGATGATCCCAGACATCTATGGCTCCAGCCCTCATTTGGAAGTGTGCAGGGCCTGAGTGCTCTGTTCAAGCACATGTCCGTCAGACAAACTTCCAGAGGAGGAGAACAGCATTTGCAAAAAATATGACTGCCTGATTTTTCTAGGACATAGGATTCATATGCTCCTCTGTGAGTTTTAAATGAACTGGAATGTCCAACTGCTTCCTTTCATGAGAAATGTGTTCTGACAATAGTGCTGCTGACCTATCCGGCTGTAGCTGGGAATGCTTTGACTGGATACAGTTATGAAGTATAGAATAGCTAGTGACTCTTCTGCACGAAGCATTTTTTTTATGAGCATCATGATTCTGGGAAGAATGAAACAATTTCTCTAAACCAAGAACTTAACTCACTTTGAAATTCAATCAGAAAGGCCCAAATGAATGCATTGGTTAATCTGTATGAATGTTCTGAATGTTCTTAGGATGGACGACCAGGTCGTCTAAGCATACTTCATTCACTGTACTACAGCAAAAGTACTTAAAATTTAAAGGGTCCAGTATTTACCAGACTTTTTTTTTTTTCCTCCCCTTAGCTTAGGTTCTTACTAATTAAGGAAGCTCAGCTTTATAGGTGGAGCAATACCAAAAAGTACCAGTAAAATTTTTAAAGCTCTCTAAAGTATTTTAATGCCTTATTTCATGTGGCATATACAGAGTTATGATGGTTTGTAAGGTATAAAGTTTTTTATTAGCACTCCATTGGGAGGACAGCATAACTCAGTCATTGCTTTGCAACTCATTTAATGCCCATCACCACAGCATTTGACTAGCATACTTATCACAAATTGAAGTCAGTAAAATACTTGACTCAGCAGCCCATTACACACTTACACAAAGAGAGAGTTAACTACAAACTAATTTAGAGAATTAGTGGTCAGTTACAAAACAGCAAAAACACAACAACTTTTCTCCATATTATGCACTATTTTCACCAAAAGATTGCAAGTTCCATGGTGTTTTCCTCAAAGAACGTGTAGTTCAAAAATTGTAAAATAAGAGATTTGTGCTTTAATATCTTTTTATGAAACAAATGGTAAAATTTATATAGGAGGTATAACATTAATTTTTCTCCCTCTCTGCCTCTTGCCCTTCCTCCATATTTAGAGGTTAACTTCAAATAAGCAGGACTAGAGGATTCCCCTTCCAAATGCCTGCTTCTTTCCATGCCTGACATCATCTGACAAATCCAGATGTTGTAGGAGTTTGATTAGTTTGTTCCCAAGATGCACTGTGATGGTGACACCATACATAGTGCAGTCATTTCTCAGGTGATCATTCTTCTTGATTTCCCTCTTACACAGGAGGCTAAATGCAGAGGGGGAAATGGGACAACTAGCAGCCCATCCAACACTGCATCTGTATGTGTCCAAAAGAGAAGAGAGAATCCTCAGTCTCTATTATTCTGTTACCAGCAGAGTATCGGGAGATTAATTGTGTTTTCAGCTGAGAATTTCCTTTGAATTACAAAAGTCTTGGTTAAAAACCTCTTCCTGTTTATCATGGAACAAACACAGATGGCTGTATTACAGTGTTTTGTTGTCTTATGATATAGCATACTGATCTATAAGGAAGCTTGATGTGTATAGCAGTGGAAGGAAGAAAAAGGAAAAAAGGGGAAAAAAAGAGAAATGCTTAACAGGAGCACATTAAATCCCCAGATATATAAGTGTTTGTGAAACAAGGATTTACATTTAGATTTTCAGACATTTAAGGAGTAAACACTGTTTGTTTTCTCTAGTGAGATGATAGGAATTATTTCAAACTATTCCTACTAATATTAGTTCATACCAGCTGCATTTACAGAAGGCACACTTTTCAAGGCTATAGGTGGCCAAGAAACGAAGATTTTTTGGTTGACGTTAGAACAAACAAATGATCTCCTGGAATTTTTTCAGAGAAATGTGATAAATGCCTGCTGGTTGCATTATTTACCTAAAATCTAGAACACCAGATTTAAAATTGCTGTGCTGTCCAATCTAAAAGAGAGATATGAACAACAGACCAAAGAAATGCGATAACCATTGGGGCTATGAAGCCAGTCTTGATTTGGCTTGTATGCTTAATTATTTATACAAAATAGAATATTCCCAATAAGAGACTAAAAACTTGGCAATAGAGAATAAAAATGTATTATTGCTTGACATCCTTTTGAAAATCTATCTACAACCGGCTTAAGCATATGTATTTGAAAATTGCAGAGTTGCAAAAAATTCCAGTGCATTGAACATTCTCCATCCTCATACAGCTCTGATATGTCAGCTTCCCAGAGATGCAAGGGAGGTACAGGTCTCCCCTGGGATTACTTGGTATTTACTAGACTGGGAAAAAAATTGTGTATGAATTTAACATATTGTTTTCCACAAAACAGGAGAAGGAGGAAGAAACAACTTAACTAATATAGAAAGCTGCAGATTTTGAAAAAGGCAGAAAAAAACATGCAAAACAGGCATGAAGATAAATGAGATAGGAGTCAAAGGACTCTGGGATGGATTAGAAACAGAGAAGTGATTTTAAAAGTGGAATAGCTCTGAACACTTCATGCCTGACTAGGAAACAAATAACCATCAGAATATATTTCTCTTCTCCATCTCTTAGTAACTGGTCTACAAAAGGCATGATATCCTACTTTGTTTTATTCAAGAAGCTAGGAACCCAAATCTGTTACAGACTTCTGATGGAGAACATCAAGGTGTTGTCAGTTTTTCAGTTTTCCTTTTCTCAAAAAAAGAAAGAGGGGAGAGAAAACAGTCAGATATTACCAAAACAGATGAAACTACATAAAATCTTAGGCCAATGGCTTCATATATAGTAATGATAATCAGAGAAACTCTTGCATATCCCCAGCTATAGTCTTGCATATGACCCATGCCTTATTAAATGACACATTAATTTGAGAACTTCTAAGTGTTCTGAATACTTGATCATTGAATCTAAATGTCCTTTTAACTTCATTTAACTTCCTTCTTAAAAAAAACATCAAAGTACAAAATGTATTTCAAAGACCCAGTCCTTTATCAGCAGTTAATAGCTCAGTTCTGCTGTGCATACGCAGGCAAAATCCCGATTGAAGTCAGTATCTTAATTCCGAGAGCTCCTTTTCACTGAATCACTTTAAAGAAGTATGGAACTGCTGACCCAGAGCGTATATGGCTCAAATTAAATTGCTATAGGAGTGAGGTTCAGGGGCTACAACCCAAGCACTGGTGGGATTTATGGCTGGGTGGGTCCATCAAAGCCATACGGTTTGGGAAGCTTAAGAAAGCCAGGGTAGATGTATGTCCTGGGTTTGGCCAGGTGTCCTGGGTTTGGCCAGGATAGAATTAACTCTCCCCAGCTGCAGCTGGTGGGGCGTGGCCAGGCTGTTCAATCCCATGTGACATCACGCTCGGGATATAAGGGCAGCAGCTGGGCCAGGGCGGTGCTGCAACCAGTGCAGCCACTGCAGTTCTGCTGTCGGGCTGAGTGTCGGGCTGAGTGTCGGGCTGAGTGTCGGGCTGAGTGTCGGGCTGAGTGTCGGGCTGAGTGTCGGGCTGAGTGTCGGGCTGAGTGTCGGGCTGAGTGTCGGGCTGAGTGTCGGGCTGAGTGTCGGGCTGAGTGTCGGGCTGAGTGTCGGGCTGAGTGTCGGGCTGAGTGTCGGGCTGAGTGTCGGGCTGAGTGTCGGGCTGAGTGTCGGGCTGAGTGTCGGGCTGAGTGTCGGGCTGAGTGTCGGGCTGAGTGTCGGGCTGAGTGTCGGGCTGAGTGTCGGGCTGAGTGTCGGGCTGAGTGTCGGGCTGAGTGTCGGGCTGAGTGTCGGGCTGAGTGTCGGGCTGAGTGTCGGGCTGAGTGTCGGGCTGAGTGTCGGGCTGAGTGTCGGGCTGAGTGTCGGGCTGAGTGTCGGGCTGAGTGTCGTGAGCAGTTACATTGGGCATTGCTCATTTTTCTTTGTCCTTTGGCCATCACTGTAATTGCCTACTCACTGTGGGGTCCTATTAAACTGTCCTTATCTCAACCCAGAAAGTTCTACAACTCTCTCTTGATTTTCCTCCCCATCCTGCTGAGTTGGGGAGGAGTAACTGGGTGGTTTGGTTATGTTCAGTTAGGGCTAAACCACCACAGGAAGAAAACTGGCTGCAAGGAAGGAAACTTAGATGACATTGTGGTGATTTAAAACCAAATCAAAGGTGGCCCTGAACTTAAGACTTCCAGAAAACTTCACATTGTGCAGAAGCAGCTACATGTAGTGTATACTTTGTGTTGGACTGAAGCTGTACAGAAATGCTCACTGAAAGGTTGCTGCAACTCCAGCAGTAAGTGTTTACATTTGCTAGCAAAAAACAATAAGGGACCTCATACTCCAGCCACCTTCTGGTCCTGAAGAAAGACAGGTTACCATACCTGAATTAAAGGCAACAAGAACTGCATGGAAAGGGGAGATGTGTGTTGTGTACCTCTCAACTGTTGTCCACCACCATGAACGTCTTGCAGAGAAGCAGAATATAGCTACAACATTAATGCCTTCAGCAGGGAGAATTTAGCTGCAGCATGCTAAGATGCTACCGTAAGACTGGCTACACACTCTCCATGTCTGCTGGAAATAGTCTCTTCCCACATTTGCCATTTGGATCTAAGGTTGTTTTTCATATATTATATAAGTTCATGTATTTATTTTTGAAAACTTGTGGTTATTGCATAACTCTTCCCAAATGACTCCATTTGGAAGCCCTGCTTTCATAAAGACTGCCTCTCAGCTTAGGTATTTCTTTAATGCTCAAGTTAAAGGACTACTTGAGGAAGACAGTATACACTTGCAGTTAAATGGATTAACCAGGATCTTAACTGTAAATCACCTTTGGAGTTGGCAACATCTTGGGCTCTACAGCAGAAAACTCTAAGATTTTCCACAGTACAATAATATCAACTGTGAATTAGTACAACTGGTGATTCCAACATCATATAATTCTTTTGTGATATGTTTGTCTTTTTGACTAATTGGGATTTTTTTTGTTTGCTTGCTTGAACTGATCATGACAATGTCTTTGTTAAAGTTAAATGTGGACAGAGGCTTGTGTTGCCCAATAGAGAATTAATCCATGTTTTCCCTCTGAGAAAATATACAACTCCTATCCCACTTCATGCACAGTTTCCTGAGTTTGAGCCTGTGTTTTCAGGTATGGAAATGGCTGTCTTTGGCTTATGAAGACATAGACATAAATATCCCTGGAGGTCCAAGAAAAAGCTTGAATGTTGAAATGAGGCTTGGGGCTGAAAGTTCTTGACTCATTCATTTATTTGATGGTGGGGTGTGTGTGTGTGGTACAAGGGAGATTTAATGAATACTGCAAGTCAGAGGCTGCATATGAATCTAGGTATTCACATACAGAGAAATATTTCTGTACTTTTACTATAAGCTTACTGTTGAATCAGAAGTTAGAGATGAACTTTATTCATTGCTGGAAAAAGACATGTATATCTATTCAAGAAAATGTATGTAGCTACTATCTTGCTTGAAAGCTCAATTAATTGTGTAGATCCCACGTCACTGTTGCACTTTCTATAATGTTTCTGGATGTCCTTTCCTACTCTACTGCTCTGTTTTCAATGCTCACTGCTCATTTTGCCGTAAAACTCTTACAGGAAAACTTTTTCACATTCCAACAACCTCTGGTCTAGAAAAAAAAAAAGAAAATAAATAAAAATCCCAATGCCTTTCTAGATTTATATAATTCAAAGTGAACTAATAATCCTGTGTATCATAGTCTTCCCAGCTTCTTCTATCTGAATGCAGTAAAACAGCACAGAAGCAAGCTGAAACTGGCTAAAGCAAGTCTCCTAAAAAGGGGCCACCTGTGTTCTTCACAACATGAGGAACAGTATTTCTTTGATAATGAGTTCCAGTGGAGCAGTACTTCAGCTCAGAAAACACTTAGGTAGCACCTTGTCATTTTGCCTCCAGGGTTGCTCCTGATTCTTCTATGGGACTGAGAAGCTTTCTTCCTAGTGGACTCCTGATGCAAAATTGGCTGTTCCCCTCCTAGTCTTCAGCTGTAAACAGGTAGAGTTCCTTAAGTTTCTCCCTGCAATCTGTTCTCTCTGACCTTTGAATTACTTGTTAAACTTTTTCTGTATGTAAATATCTTTCCTAAAATAGTCACTGTCCAAACACTAACCTGCATCTTACCAAAATTAGTAATAATCATAGGAGACTGTCTTAAACTCAGTGGTTTTAAGTGTTTAATGCTCTGGGTGTTCAACCTGAGAGGATGGAAGGTGCCTGGAGCTTATGGAAACACATGATTCTGCTTTTGAAAGCTCTAAAACTTATTTACATATAGTATCACCAAAACAGTTACTTCTGGTACTGATAATGGGGATCAAAACGTCACATAAACAATGAAATACTGTGAAAGAAGCCAAAGTTTTGGATACATATATAAGAGCAAGTAAGACTTCCTATTAAAAGATCCCATGGTACTTCTCACATTCACTGAGACCAGCCTCCTTTTTTAAACCTGCATCTGAATAACCCAAACACAGTAATCATGGATGCGTGTAATTTTTTTCCCCTCCTCCTGCTTGATCCCAAATTTGAATCATAATGCTGAACTCATGACGTCACTCTCAATCATTTCCACATGGCTTCATTTGTAACATCAAAAAGAAGGTGAAGCTCTCTTGTGTCAGCAGAAAGCTGATTTGGAGGATGGCAAGATAATTCAATGAAATTTCTAGTAATGACAAGAAGACTTCAAATAAGTCTGCAGGTAAAGTACTACTCTTTTCCAGTAAATGATTGTTCTGTCTCAAATTTACCACACTGGTAGAGGTTCAATTTTAAAGGAGGCTGAGCTGGTTAGGAGAGCTTGAGCCTTCAGAATGCTCCAGTTCCTTTAGAAAATCTTTCATGGATTTAAAATCCCAAGTGAATTCCAAAAATTAAATCTCAGTGATAAACAGGGTGAGATAACAATATGTTAGGTTGCTCAGCTTCATATTTCCATTTTCTCTGGTACATTAGTTTTCTAAAGGTAGCATTTTGACTCTGATCGAATGGAAGGGCAAAGGTTACCAAATGTGAGGCTGTGACTGCTGGAAAAGAGAACAACCACTACAATGGTAGGGAAAGGCAGGGCACCAGCGCTAAGCGGAGAGAGATGTGGGAAACTGGCAAGTGGGAAGTGGATGTCATTTTCTGAGAAACTAGGAAATTAGTTCTGTGTTCAAACTTTTCTATTTATACTATAAGAATTGCAGATATTGCAGGAGATTTTTGATACTGAGATGAGGAAATATGTCAGGCCTTTTAAGCCTTTGTCTTTGCATGGGCTGCTTTTGTTCAAGGAAGCAACAATGGAAAAGAACGAACTAGAGGGGAAGAAAAAAAAAAAAAGACTTCTGCTGCAGCATTTACCAAACTATTTCTCCTGTGCCCTTCTCCCAAGTGAACTCTACCATTTGTGACCTTTTCTCCCCCTTTCCTCCACAACTCATCCAGCAGCCAGCATTCAGGATCACTTCTACTCATCTCAGTTTGCAGCCCTGCCAATATCTTTTGTACCTCCCTCTACATTTCTTTCCCAGAGGGTGAGTCCTAGTTTGGGAACTGCTGTTTCCACTGGATTGCAGTTCCTGGCAAGTTATCTGTAAAATACTTTGACCAAAAGTGAGCTGTTCTCCAGAGACTGTGATGCTAGTTCTGCTGTGTGACACTGGTGTGAATCTCCTGGCCACACACCAATTTTCCCGCTGGGCTACTCCCTAATTGTGTGAAATGAGAAAACCTCTACAAGATATTTTTCAAGTGTAGCATCTTACTCTTCTATCTCTGACATTAGCTGCACTGTTTGATTAGGAAAATGTCTCTGTGTTCGTTTCTGTTCTGCTGCAGTCCAAAAACATTCTCCCCCTTCTGTCAATAGCTTAGATTAGTTCAGATAAGTTTCATTAGTTTTATATCTCAAAGAAGTCAAACATTACTTGGAGGGAGTGGCAGGGAACAGTTATCAGTGCTTTTGCTGGAAACGTGCAGGCATAAACTGTGTAACTTTGTTATGCCAAAATCTTTCACAGAGCTGCTGCTCATCCCAGCTTTTCATTCACAATGATGGCCTACCAGAGCCACTGATCTACTTGCCTGAGTGAGTGGCTGCGTATCTCCTGGAAGCCATTTGCTCATCCTTTTCAAGGTAGAGGCAACAGCAATTCCCATTGCTATATGTTTATCTATCAAAATATAGATTTTAAATGCTCATTATAGTCATTCGACTCTGAAACAACTTGGCCTCAGAATACCAAGCAATTAAAACAAATAGATTCTTTCATGGATTGTCTGCTCTTTTGTTCAAAGTTTTCTGAGCTACTCAATCATCTCTTCTCTAAACCAGTGTATCCTTCTTCCAGTGTCTGTTTACTACTTCAAGGCTAAAGTATACATGTCTGAAACAAGGAAAACAATAGTGAGATGCTTTGGGGAGAGTATGGAAGTGAAAGGAAACTATTAGAAGTTGTGATATCAGTGGTAATGTTAGATTGGCCCACACTCATTGACCCTGAAACTGGGAGACACCAGCATGACAGGCATCCTGTTCCTCACACTACACACAGGGGCTGACACCCTGTGCCACGGGCCTAGAGCTCTGCCAGCAGAGATGGCTCTGCAAGGACCGTCGACAGGCTGCCCATCACAGTCCCTGTCAGGACAGCACTTCAGATTGCGTGAGGTGTAGGTGATTGCTAAATTTGTTTTTCAGACTGCTCGCAATATAAGAAAAGACAGTGACAGAACTGCACAGAAATACTATCTGATGTAAAACCACACTGGTTTTCCACTTTTCAGAACGGTTTTGTAATGTGTTTGATTTGACCACCTGATTATCTTTGGCTGTGATTGCTAATCTTTCAGTGTCCTTAACCAGTGTCCTTGATATTCTAAATTAGCCAATGTTTTTAGAAGATTTTAATTTTTATTTTGATTATGCAATGGATATATCACCGGATATTTTTCATGTCAGTATGATTAAAATGCTGAATCCTCTCAGAGAAACTTGCATTGATTTAAACCACTGTTAGAATTCACTGTTATGAACAGCTTTAAGATTTAGGAGAGTAAAAAGCCAAGTAAATTTAGGAGTTTTTCCAAAAGCTTTTTTCACTCTCGTAAAACATCAGGACAGATTCTTTGCAGATGCAAATTTGATGCAAGTGCTACATGGTTACAGAGGGAAATCTTCTGCATTTGTGAAACTAGGGTGCCCCAGGAATGGGATCTCAGGCTAGCAGAATTTCTAAGCAATTGAAAGGACTATGGCAGGAGAGTAGTCGCGTGTGCCCTGACCCAATACTTGAGATAATTGAGAGACTGCATACATGGCTATAGGGAAGAGTCAACGTGGTCCAGATCTCACTCTGTGGACAAGACCTGAGGCTTAGTTCAGGATGGAAAGCCTCAGCAGTGACTGCTCAGATTGGTCAGACTTAAACTCCAATGAAGAGGTTTTCAGAAAATTCAGTATGTGAAGTGTCTTCCCTAGGAGGACTGTAATGTCATTACCTGTGGAAGTAAATGTCATTGCCTGTGGAAATAAAGAATCTCATAAAACATTATTTGTTTAAAAAAGATGATACGACCTAACAACTATATTATGTTTATAAGGGAATTCTTTCTTTAAATCATCATGTCAACTTTCTCCACATCTTTCAATATATTCCTGACTCTTCTCCAATCGATATGGAGCAAAACTTATATATGTTCATATCTTGATCTAGTAACTACTGTGCTGTACTAATTAAACATTTTTAATTAGCCTAGGTGAGGTTAAATTTAGGCTTGTGTTTCTGAGATGTATTATTGATACCACTTGTCACTTGTTTTTAATTTGTATTGTGCCATCTGTATTGGAACACTTTCCAAGGAATTTCTATGGTCTAAACAAAGATCTTTGTGATTAATTAATATTCAAAATATAAAAAAGGTGTTCTGTTCTTTTAACTTTTTTTTTTTTAATTCTCTTGAGAGAGATATTGAAATTTCAGAGTCAAAAAGGGCTTTCAAGTATATGGGATTCAGATTTCTCCTTGGAAATCTACAGATAGTTATTGTCAAATCCAAGGAGTCTGTGAAGTGTGTCTGGGTTGTTACAGTGAATTGCTAAGTTATGGGTACAGGTGCTAAGTGTTATTACGTCAAAGTATAAGTGCAGGAAATGAGATCACCCAAAGGTACCTCACCCACTGCGATATTGAGGACTGGGTACTGCAGTACTGTATTTATGTTCTGGTTTCAAATCTCCCCCTGTTAAAACCTCTCATTAACTATTTTGCTGAATGCTGTGAAGGAGACCAGGCTGGGGTGGAGGGGTACAATGAATTCAGACCGAGTTTTCAATTAAAATCCACAGTCTGTTCTGTTTATGATAATCTCTAAATTCTTTTGAAGAAATGATCATTATAACTGTGTTTAATCTGTTTTCAAAACAGACTGTGAAACAGCCATTGTGTATGCACCTTCTGTTTTTATAACTTCTGTGCTTTGATATTGTAATTGATGCAAGTGGGTGCAATTAAATCTTTATTTGGAAATTTGCACCAAAGCAAGTCATTTAGAAAAAAAGCCACCAATGTGCTTTGACTCTAGATTCTCACACATATTTGCACTTACAATCAAAGCTTTTGTTCTCTTAAACTAACAAGGGCTGTTTAGCATAAGAAAGAGTTAACACAAGCTGCCTTAGGTTGTGCTAATTTCAGGAATAACACTCAAATGGGAAAAAAATCTTCAGGAAACTATACTGTCCCAAGAAAAAATGACCGATTTTTATTTTAATAAGTAATACACCACAAGTGCAAAGGTTTACTGCTAAAAGTGACCGATGATATGCTAACGACTGCTGACATTCAGTGATTGAACACCTCACTCTTGATTTTCTTAAGTGAAAGAAACAGCACAAGAAAGCAGAGCAGATCTTTGGCTCAAACTACTTCTAAAATAGTTAACAAGCTCTACTTTCACTTGTTGGGCTTTTACATCAGTGCATGACACAGACAGGGATCAAGATCTGCAATTATCTCTAATGGGTAGTTTGTTAGCATGTCTTTATTATTAATACTGTGACACAGCTATCGATCAGCTATCACATTACTAGCATGATTTAGGTGCTGCTGTCTTCAAATTTAGCTATGCATTCATTTGTGTGAAACGATATTTTGTAGAAGAGTAAGTGGGATTCATTTCAGTGAAATGATCTGTCTACTTGGTCCCACTGCAGGGCCAGGCTTGTAAAAGCACAAAGCTTAGTTTGGGATTACAGCTGCTTCTGGACACACTACAGGTCAAAAGCTTTCTTCTGCTTTTGCTCAGAGGCTCAACTAAAAGGGAAAATCTTACATGTAATAAAGGATGGTGTGTACGTATATGTGTATGTTTACATATATATAAAATATCATCCCTTTTTCTTTTCAGAAAGTTCAAGTAGGTTACTTATCCACCTATGAAACAAATTCATGACAGCACACAGTGGGTGTAGTCAGGTTTAAAAGCCCTTGCAGCAGGTTTAAAAACCTCTATATTCATCTACCCAGAAAATATCACTTCGGCCTTCTTGAGATCCAAAGGGCACTCTTTGGCAGAATACAGCTCCATAACAAGCCAAAGCTATTTATGGACTTCCTGTGTCAGACTATCTTCCTGACAGGAAAGGTCAGCTTCTTCATGTCTCTCAAACAAATATGGCAGAGGCACTAACCTCAGCCTGAATCTATCACTATGAGGAAATCAAACTCAACTCCACTGAAAACTTTTTTTATTGTTGATGAGACTAGTTTAAATAGCACCTGGGTTAGTGCCCAAAAAAGTGCTTGTTTTCTGATGATGGCCCCTTGAGGCAATTCAGCATCACAGGGACAGGTTTCATCTCCTGTAGCAGAGCACTTTCTGTCCCTAGTACCATCCTTCAGTAGATGATGGTTGTAAAACTCTCCAGTCTGACTTGTCTGCAGTTCGTGTGAGTTCCAAAATTTAAACTCAGCTTAAGCCCGTTTAAGATGAGACTGTCTCTGAAAGTAGACATATTTTCTTCCTCCTCTCTCTTGGCTGACATTTCTGTGTCTTTTCTTGTGTCAGCACTAGCATTTTCATAGCTTTATGGTCTGATTAAACCTAACTGAAATTTAGCCATTAAAAAAAAAAAAAAAGGAAAAAAGTGGTCAGCTAATGTTTATGTAAAGGACTCAGCAGTAACAAGAACTGGGAGGAGCAGAGTAAGGGGAAAGGACAGATTGTTGCTTCCAGTGCTTTTTGCTGGTTGCAAATCTGCTCTCTGAAGCTGCTTCATCTGCAGCTGGAGTACAGCTCCTAGTTGTCTCTGTGGAATTGGGTGTTGGACTGCATGTCAGATCACATCATTTACTACAATTCCTTTGCAAATCCCAATCTTTCAGTGTAAGAATGGCGCTCTCTGATAGCAGTTTGAAGAAAATGTTATGAAGGCCTTGGATTTATTAAAGTGTGGAATGAAAGCAATTTCAGCACTAGTTGCAAAATGGCATTTTTATCCTTTTTTTAGAATCACATGTACAGCCTTGGGAGGAGAGTAAGCCAACTATTAAAAATATTCTGAATGCCCTAGGACCATACAGAAGTAACAATGGCTCTGCCTTTTGTACCAGTCTAACCATGTTCCACCTTCTCACTGATTGATACCAGAATGAAGGAAGAGAAAAAATATTTTTCTCTCCCTTCAACCAAATATGGAGTTCAAATACAAACAAAATAAACCAGACAGGCAAATATCACAGCTTCCTGCATCGGTCCTTTTAAAATTCAGCTTCACTGACACAAGCTTGGAAAAGATCCAGAGCCCTAAATTACCACTGGGAGTAAATAATAATTATATTTACCATCAGAGGAGGTTTGGGTAAGTGTCAGCCTAAGGACAGCAGATGTGATTATCTGCTGGGAGTTTCCCTTAGTTGCTGTAGTAGGTTTTTCTTGAACAGGGAGAGGACAGGGAAAAAACAGGGAGAGGAGAGATAAAGAGCTACTCAAGCTTACAGTGGCATCGGGAGCAGCAAACACTTTTCCAGCCAGACTTCCCTTTTGCCTCTTTCAGTCCTGCCCCATCTCTCCCTCCTGTGTCCCTTCCTCTTTAGTGGTCACAGTCAGAGAAGTGCCAAGAGACTGCCTAAAAGTGGAGACAAGGAGTGTGACTGCTGGGTTAAAGGGCAGTGGGAGAGAGCTTGTAGGTACTGAGAGAGAAAACGGGAAGCCACGAGGATGAGGAACAACATCCTCCGGTGTCACAGGAGTTGAAATGAAAGTGCAGAGAAGCACAGATTGTCAAAAGGGTCAGGAATCTCTTTTCTCACCCATAGCCTTTCAGAAATGCCACAGCCAGCAGGTTCTACAGCCCAACGTCCTTTTTCAGACTGATTTTTGTGAAAACCTGTTAGGGCTCCTTTCCTGCAATTATTCCCCTAAAACTTTCTGCTAAACCATCCAAAAACTTTTCCTTTCTTTGAATTTCAACTAATACTTTCTTGTTCTCCAAAGTGCCATGATTTTTTCCATCTTTTCTCCTCCAAATCTTTCTGCCACTACTACAACACTGATTTTTGCCTATCTTTTCTTCATCCTTAGGGCAGCATAATCACATTTAGTCAATATAGCTGAATAATCTGCTGCTGTAAGACCCTCAGATAGCATCACTCATGCCTACTAAACTATCTCCGCTTGGAAATAAATGACATCTTTCTTATCACCGAAGATCCCCATCAACATCAGTGCAGGACTTACACCTCATTCTTGGGATTTTTTATACATCCAGAGTGATTCTTCTGAACTGCAAAGTAACCAAGATGTTTTCCAGCAGCTCTCCACTCCAACTTCATAGTTCCCTCTTGGCCTTTTTCAATATTACATTTCAATTTTTACTCTGTTCTTACTTTTTCAGATTTCTCTGCAATTAATTATTTTTAATGACACAAGATGTAAGCCATAGATGTTTTCAGGAGATGAACTAGAAATTTCGCCAGTAGAATGATGACATTCTGGGGTTTTGACACCTAGAAAGCGAATGACAATTGGTTAGGGTCAATAGAACAAGACTACTAACTTTCTTCTTTAGGGATGGAGAGTCACATTTAAGTCATTTGCATGTGTCGGAGAAGGTACTAGAGGCATACAAAACAACACTAGGAAAACTTGACTCCAGTAAATGCACTCTCCCATGCAATGAACACTGCCTTATCATTCTCTTGGTGACTTGGGACTGTATTATGACTGTAGTATGTGCTTACCTTAGTTGTTATGACTACATCAAGATTTATGGTCCAGAGGGCCTTGAGTGAGTCAGCCAGCTATTACAGCTACACTAGACTACCCGTTTACTTGTAGGTGCTTACATTAGGTGCCAATTTTCTTGAGGTTAATTGCTTTAGCAGGTTCAACTCTGACGTTAATTATATTTAAGAGGCAAACTAAACATATTGGCCTGTTTTCTCCAAGAGAACAGAAGCAGCAAGACCAGAAGATCCCTCCTACCTTATAAAAATTGCTATATAGAGGTATAACTGGTCCTGTAATGTGTCTGGTCTTTCTGCTCCCGAACATCCTTCTCATTATGTGTGAGATGAGAACACGAAGGGGTTAAATGAAATATTTTCCTCAAGTGTTATGGGATTTGCTGATGCTTTGTTGTTGTAAAAATAAAAGGGCTACAGGGCCTGTTGCTTCCTTGACTCTCTAGGAAAAAAATGAATCTGTATGTTAAACTACGTGTATTCCCACGCTCTGTCCAGAGCAACATCATGAAAGTAGTTGTTTTTTTAGGCAAGTGGTACCTTGCCTAAATTATCTGAGAGAGAGAGACTTAACGATGACCACTGGTCATCAGTTTACTAATAACTGGCATTAAAATCTGTGAGACATTCTAGCTTCTAAATTTTTGGCATTTTTTCAATTTTTGTTGGGTATTGGATGGTTTACCTCAAATTTTTTTCAGTAATGAAATTGAACTCTGTCCAAAAATGTGAAGTCAGCACAAGTTCTGAGAGCACACCATTTGCCGAGTTCTCACACTTTAAAGCTGTATAGACTCCATATATACTCTCCCCTTAGCACTTTCCCTACTGCTGAGCATGGGATCACCTACCTTGTGCTGTCTGGTTAACTCTGTTGATTTTCCTGACTTTATTTACCCCTATTTTCCAATTGCCTGGTGTGTTGAGCTCTTCCCAGACTTGCTGATCACTTGTTTACTGTGCTGGAGTTGGAACTCTTGGCCAACTGGCAGCTGAGAAGTGAAGAACCGCAGCTTCTCAGTGTCTTAAATCGTCATATTAGGCTTTAGCTTGGAAAAAAATGTGCTGGCTTTGTTTTCCTTTTCCCTAAGCATGACATGACAAATATGCAGGGGCTTCATTGTTGGTTTTTTCTTCCTTATTATTTTGGGATTTAAAAAAAATAAAAAAGTTTAGCTATGACAAATCTAACCACTTCTCCTGCTAGGGCAACAAACATGTACTGTTTTCATTATTGTAGTGGCCTTACTTGTACCAAATCACAGTGCAACTACTAGTAAGGGAGCTACCTTAGAAGAAACAGTAACTGAGAAGAATGAGTGTTTTGGGAGGAGATGTGAAGCAACACAAATTTGGGACTGATATTCATTGCAACCATTAACCTTCTTCTAGGGGCCAGCGATAGTGACAACAACAGTCTGACAAACTGTAGAGCCCTGGCATGAATTGAATCAACTATGAACTTTTGTCTCTCACCTGCACTCTATCCTCTCTTGTGGTTACCCCTCAGGGGAGGTATTTTTATCACTGAGATAAACTGTAGTTGGGTATAACTTCCATACCATCCAATTCCATTGCAGAGAAAATGGAGAAGGGCAGGAGAGCTTTCTTTAAAAACCGACAAAGGCTAAACTCTTCTATCCCACAACAGTTATGTGCAGACATAGCTGAGGTAATTGTGAGTCTGAAACTGTGCCCTCACTGTACTTCTAAGGAAGAATACTTCTGCACCTAGCATATGTATGGATTCATACTGAGACAGTACAAGTATACACCCATACACATTACTCCAGAAAATATTAAAATTGTTCTGAGACACATGAACTAGCATTCGTTCTTTTAGGATACAGAATCAGGCATTTTCTGTACATGCACTACTCACTGAATCTTTCCATATTTTTGCACATTAACCTTATTTTACTTTTGTGCAGAATAATCACTGTTGGAATATATGGGTTCAAATAGGTACAGTGAGGAGAAAGTTGTCCCAGTGAGTATTTGGTTGCATGACCTGCAAGTTATCTATTTCTTCCTCTGGGCAGGTTTTAGAAGAAGAAGTTGATCTTTAACTATCACACTGTAAGTTGTTCAAGTTTGGTAGGTGCACTTTGAAAGCCCAGGGAAGCAATTCAGAGAACTGAAGGAGTGTCTGACTCCTGAATCATGCTTGCCCTTGGACAGGGCCTTTCAGCATGTGAGTACACAAAAGTGTCAGGGGAACATTTTTAAAAGACCATATGTTGGTGGAATTTAGGTGACTCCAGGTTAGGAAACAAATGAATAGGATTTTTGCCCAGAATATAGTTAACAATTTAGCACCTGAATTTTACATGAGCCCATGTCTGACTTTGCAATGCCTACACATGGAGAAAAATAAAACTAACTGCTGACTTCAGTAACAGCTGCCATACACTCAATACTTTGATCAGACCAGTTTTACTTAGGCTCCTGAACATGGATTTATGAGCCAACCTTTAAAATTCTTGGCTGAAGTTCTTAAGGAATTCATATTTCTAATAATGCTCATGATGAGGCCTCAAAACTACCAATGGCCAAACTCCTTTAAGAAGAATGAATAGCTGTACCATTCTAAGTCATGGGTATATTAGGCTTGGCACCCTCCAATAAGGGAAAGTAATAGATGCTTGGGATAAAGTGTAAGAATAGGACAAACACGGAATGACACTTGTCCAGGATCCTCTCCAGGTAGTTCAGGGATTTCCTGAACCAGAAGTTCTGTATATATATTTAATTGCTACTAGTAGATTTTTTTTTTCTATGAACTTCTCCAAACACTTGAATACATGTAATTTTTTTCCTCCCCTGCAATCTGCACCAAGGAGTGCCAAGCCTTTACTGTGCTCCATATGAAGAAGTGGATCTTTCTGGGCTTCTTTGAACCTGCCATTTGCAGAAATCTTTACAGAGAAACATTTGTTGGTAATTTCTTATTTGCCCTTTCTTTGCTACTCAGGATTTTCGAGGCCTTTTTATTATATCTCATCAATATATCACCCAGGCCCAACATGAGCTTCTGCATGCATACATATTAGCCTAGAATTTGACCACGGACTTATCTATGGATTTATAGCCATGTTCTAGAACCTCTCCTGTTCCTATATAAAGTCTTCAAAACTAATTGAATCCAGGGTAAACTTACAATGATTCAAGAAAATAAAATAATAAAATAAAATAAAAAAAACAACCAGATTCTATTCATATTGGCAGCAGAGATAGTCTGAGGTTTCTGCAGGAACCATAAAAAAAATCCCCTTTAATTACTTTTGCAAGCTGAAAATGCTGCAGTAGAGAATTACATGAGGTTATTAAGCAGAAGTGCACATGTGTGAATGTGTACATATGTCCACATAGGCACACAAAACTGCCAAGGCCATCTGCGCTGGAGGAAAGGTGGTAAATTTAGTCTAGGCAAGTCTGAGTGAAGCTCAGTGTCCTGGCTTAAAGACACTGCTGGCTACCATGGAAACTAATTAGAGCTAATAAGTGAGGGACGTGTTAACTGTGGGAACAAATCAGGATTGACTATTTCTCAATATCACAGTTGCCTACAATTAATCTTGTGTATTAGGATTGTCTTCAGTTACTTGCATAAAGCATATTCATTTTGTTACAAGTCTTATCTGAGTGGGGTCAGGCTGGCCTTAGCAGGAGTTCATGGATTTGAGAGTCAATGTGAGAACCTGTTTTATGATGCATGTTTTTAACACTAGTTCAGGTACAGCTATTTCAGGGCAGCTTTCATTTCAGCTTCTAAAACATAAACTCTTTGCAGATGGCCATCTGGATAGAGGAGAAGCAGCAGAAAAATGTGCTACAAACTGTCAAGGCAAACTAAATCTGGCTGTAGTTGTGAGAGTAGCCATTAAATTATCCTGAGACATCAGCAGTAGCTTTTATGTCAAAACATGATCATGCACAATGCTCAATGGCTGTTGCTAACTTTGGTTTTGCAGAGGGAAGTTTGTAGTTCAAATCACTGAAAAGTCTTTGAAGATAAGTGTGTGCAGCGTGCGTCTCAGTGTACAAAACACGTAATTAGGGGTCATTTTAACTCTGTCAATTTTATACTACTGTGACTTGGCAAGCATCAGCAGATGTATCCCTAACTTGTGCAGGTGTAAGAAATAACAGAACTGAGACATCTTATGAATACTCATTTTCTTTTTTATGTATATTTATACCTGTTTATGTGTACACAGACATTATACACAACATTGTGTAAGCATACACATAACACAACACAAAATAATTATACTGCACATAACTGTCATTCATGTTGGTTAGAAGTACCTAGAGATCGAAACTTGTTCAGGTTGTGTCTCATTTGACCAAAGTCAAATAGAATCATAGAACCATACCTTTAAGATCATGGAATCCACTCATTAACCCAACACTGCCATGTCCACCACTAGAGCAGTCGTGAGCTGACCTGCATTTTAGATGAGTCAGTACACGGGATAATACGGTACAGTTTTGAGGGGCTCTTTCTGAAATTCCACATTATTGATCAAGACATATTTTTGATGGAGTTACTAATACAATACTGGTAAGAAGTAGAGCTAAAAAAAGTGCAAACTGGTTTAATATTGTCTCCAGGGCTTTTCAAGTGTGTAAGGTTATTCATCCTGTTTACAGACCACAGTCTGCTAGAATAAAACAAAATCAGACCAAGCCCTTGCCCTGAAGACATAATTGGCAATGTTAAGAATCTTACAATACCCCAGGGACAGTAGTTGCATCCTCACTTCACCGCATATTATTGTGAAAATATTGTTTAGTTGTTTATTTATCTGTAATTAGCAGATTAGGGAGTAGTGTTTTAGTGAATACCCAACATTTGTGAAAGCAGTTTCCATTTAACAGAATGAAATAGACACCGTATCATCACTTCTGCAAAGATTTTAACTAAATGCAAGTGTGACCACAGCTGCTGCTTCTTTTTCCTTTCTTCTCCTGGTCAGCTCTGATAACAGCAAACTGGGCACAAACCACAGCTCTTTAATCTCGTGGTTTAATAAAAATTCACGTTGCCATCAGTGATTCATAAATATCCTTCTCTAAGGTATTAAAGAACAAGTAAGCCAAATCAACATGTCAGGACTCTTGTGGCTTTCATGCAGCTGGGTAGAGTTCGTCTTTTCACAACTGCAAACCTCTCTTCAAGTTGGATGTTAACACTTTCAGGTTAACTTTTAATACGAAACGACGTTCCTCCCTTTCAGTTCAAAGAAAACACAACATCTGTCATAATGTGAAACGTAGATTTAATGCAAGTGTCAAGTTAGGCACTTTGTAACGAGTATTTTAAGTCTCTCTTCCACCCTATCCTATTACAGGGAGGAGAAAGGAAAGGGCTGTTTCTTCGGCACACAGCAGCTTTTCTATGTCCCTTATCTCTCCTTCCCGGACATCTTCTGCAAATTAGTGTATATCCACTGGCAGTGTCCCTGCGAGGGAGGAAGGTG
>WBNH01006455.1:166741-370209 GCA_013401255.1 Urocolius indicus
GGTGAAGGAAAGGGGCTCTTTTGGCCCCCCCCCCCCCCCCTTTTTTTTTTTTCGGTTTTTTTTTTCTTTTTTTTTTTTTTTTTTCTTTTTTTCCTTCTTTTTCCCCTCACGATTTTCGGAGACATGCTAGCACAGCACACTTGTCAAAGCCAGTTGCTGTTGCCTTATCAATGCTGCTATTGTACGGCTGACAGATAACAACGAGCAGAGCCTGATGCTTGGCTATCTTGGTAGAGCAAACACTCGTAACGCAGCTCAAGTCCGGCTTCTGAAGGTGCAGTCGCGCAGCAGTCCGGCGCTCCCGCACACACGTGCTGCGTCTGCACCGCAAGGCAGCGGTAGCGGTTTTGCGGGATGCTGCCAGGACTGCTGGGGTGCATCCTCCAGCTTTCGGTAGATCCGTGGAAACTGTGTGGGAAGGAATCACGGCACAGTATTTCCTAGGTTTTGAGGAGGATGCTTGAGCAGCGTGCAGCCTGTCTGGGGCTCAGCTGGGAGGCAAATCGGAGAGTTTTTGGAAGTTTGTTTGTGATGTCTGTAAAGTTCGATAGCTCCTTTAGTGAGACCTGGCTGAGCTTCTGATGATCAGTATCGAGATGGTGGTTTGGCTTACACATGGGCTTAAAGTTAAGAGAAAAGGAGGAAGGTAGGGAAAAGCAGGGTACAATGTAATGCTACTCTTGCAGCTGCAGGAGAGCAGATGGATGTAATTCATTTGCAGATCTGTTTGTGAAAGTTTTACAAGTCATTGAAAACTAAGTAGCATCACTATAATGGATCATTAGATTCCTGCTGTATTTAGAGATTCTAAAATAGTGATCTGAAGCGTTAATTAGAAGTAAGCAAAAAATTGTGTTTAGGAAGGAAGAGGGACAGAAATGTAACTAGAAATTAGTTACGGGAGTCCTCTGCTAACATTTTCATTTAATTCCATTATTAAGTTCATTGATGTCTGCAGCATGGAAGTCCAGCAAATTAACTAAAAAGACAGAAATGTTATCACTAATTACAGCACTCTTAGCTTATCAGAGAATTAAGATGTTCTCGTTGTTTTATTCTGAATGATCTAGATGGAGAAACTAGAGGATTAGTTCTTAGCCTTATTTTTTTAATACAAGAGTTACTGTATGTATGTACCATATTCTTGCACAGAGTGACAAAATGATTTATTTCTTTCGCACTATAACAGATCTTCACACTACCTCTCACATACCTGTAGTGCTTATGAATTTTTGGCCTCCTACTTGTGAAAGAAATCTAACACTGTCTTCACCATTTACAGGTGAGATTCCATAAGTAGCACTGTGTATAGTGTGTTCTGAAATAAGATCTGTTCAGTAGGCTGAGTAAGGGGATTTATAGCTGGTGCTTTGTGATTTTGGCATTCAGCTGTGTAACAATGCCCATAAACCCGTGTTTCAGATTGCACATACATTTTTGCCTCATACCAACTTCTCCCCCCACCCCAGCTTTGGGCAGGCTATTTGGCCCCTATGCAGGTTGTTCTCTGCCTGTATTTTCAAGCACACTCTTCAGTAAGAATGTGTCCCCAGAAGTGACCCACAGCAATTTGAAAGAGAGAATTCACTAAATCCCTAATATGACTGCATGATCAGACCAGGATATATGTGAATAAACTTGACCATGTTATTTTTTTTCTCTCAGTCAGTTCTTTCTCATTGTAAAAAGTGATGGAAACTTTTATGAGTTTAAAAATGAAAAACCAAATCCAAAGAAACTCTCACTATGACTCTACGTTTAAAGCCTTATATATTGGATTTCTCCTCATCACTCTTCCCACTGTGTCCTGTGAGAAGCCCAATAGGCCAGTGTCGGTACACACAGATTTAGTCTTCTAGCAAAGCTAAGGTACAGCACTGGGATTTGCACAGCCTGCTGCTGTCACAGCCAATCTGAAATGCATCTCTCTCTGTGGATATTGACAAATCACAGATCAGATGATTTACAAGAAAACAAATTTTTCAAGAAGGTGAATAGCTAACTATGCATGGCCCACTTGTTGTTTTACTAGGGAAAAAAAAAAAACCAACCAAACCAAAAACAAGTTTCTCTAGCACTGCCAGAAAATCTTGCTGAGAAACTAGGAACAGCAAATCATGGTTTTCCTTCCTTTATAATGATGGGGCTGTTTAAAAGACAATGCCCACAGGGCAGTCCAGCTTCTTGTCAAAATGTAATCTACTGTTCCAGATGGTAAACATTCAAAGACATATTTATGGTGACTTCTACATACCTTTCTTTGACATTGTTTTTTTTTTTTTTTTCCCTGAGAGCACTTGTACTGGGTACACACATGAAGTTCCCATTAGCATCCTAGCAGCTGTAAAAGTGTTCAGAACTTACAAAGATGTTCCTCACAGTGAGATAAAAATAATCTGAGGAAAAGATCTGAGACCAGTACAACCTCAACAGATCCATGCTATGCTCAAGGTAAAAAATTCCACAGGTACAAAAAGATCCATAAACTGCTGCATGAAAGCTGTAACACATTTTTGTTGTGGCTAATTCATCTTTGCTTGATATGGAATGCTGAACATACCAGGCATGTCTGTACTATCAACTGTGTTCGTGATGTGAGGGAATCTGCACTGCACAAAAGCTGGTGAGTTTCTTTTCTCCCACAGCTAGGGAACACTAGGTGGGATACTGATTGTCTTCATGGAGCTGTTTTCAAAGTGTCTCCTTTTTTTTTTTTTTTTTTTCTTTCTCACTGCTCCAAGCAGTGAAGCAGGGCTGGAGAAAATGTTTTCCAGCCAGAATGTGTTCTGCCCTGAATTGTCTTAATTATGTGTCAGTTTATTGCTTGTCAGGGGCTTCCTTTTCTTAGCATTTTATAATCGAGGTGGGTGAGCTTGTTCCATCATAATATGCAACTTCAATTTCTGCTGCCTGGCATGTCTTCTTAGCCTTTAATTGATTTTAGTCTCCATTTCAGAGGGAAAAAAAATATGGTTGGTGTAATTTCACACTGAAAAAAAGAGAAACTAACCAAAAAACCCACCTTGGTGAATTTCCAAATGGCATGTAAATACATCTTCCAAAAGTAGGCTAAATGAGAGGTCATTAGGGGAAAAAATGCATGTAGGAATCCTGCAGAAGTACCCTAGAAATGGTAAGTATCAGTGTGAAACTTATTGTAACAGCTCTCGTTCCAGACAGGAACTGATAAAAACAGTTTATTAAAAGTGTTGTGATGCTGGGGACGGTGTTTCCAAATGTGGAAACCATTATAAAACCCACGCTCAGTTGAAGTTAGACAGCTATGGAAAAAAAAATTTTGAAAGATTTGCAAATTCTGTTCTGACTAGGTCGCTTTATTGCACACTATTTTGACAGTTTGCAGTTTATTATCTAACTTTGTTTAACTTACATACTGCACTCGATGTTATATGTTTGTTCATGCAGGATCAGAGGGTTGAGCCTTGTGTAGTGGCAGAATTCATTCTTACCCAGGACACTTGTCAAAGATGTCATGGGAGTCGTGGGTTCCATGATTTTCTTGGCCTTAGAAAGGGCTTTGGGGGATTTGTGTTTGAGTGGGAAGGCAGACTGATGTGATAACAATTGAGAAAGCTCCTTTCTGAGTGCCTTGAGAGCGTTCAACAGAGAACGAGAGTCCCGTGACAACTCTGCAGTGACACAGAAAGAATCCAATTAGTGGCCACTCCTGCTGTTGATACTAGATCTCTCCTAAAAAATTTCCACCATTACCACCCTCATTATAATCCCATCCATGACACTGATAATGGGATCAAGAGTGTCATTTCAGAATGCAAGTTTAAATTTTAACTGCTGTCTTAGGAGATTTTGAGTTTATTAAATTAGAAGGTGCTGAATAGCACTGCTCACAAGAGAGCTACGTGACACACGTCACCCAGCTGTTGTCTTTCTCATACTAGGTTTTGCTAACACCTCCATCACAGATAGAGCTGCTGTTAGGGGGCTAGAGATAGAATAGGTGGGCTGTATGTATATAATGAGTAATCCATTTAGTTGCAGCTCTCCCTGCACTGCAGTTACCTGTAGACCTTGTCCCTACGCAGATACATGTATGGAAAGCAGCAGGAGAAGTGAGTGGGAGGTGATACAGTCCCTTTTGCTCTGCCTCAGTAGTGACAGCAAGTCGGCCTTCTTCTCCCTTTTAAAAGTCGTCTACTTTCCCAGCTGGATCAGCAACATAATATTCCCCTCCTCCACTCCTCCATTTTTTTTTTTTTTTTTGTCTTTCACTTTTCTTGCTCCAGTGCTAATTCACCACTTCCATATGATCAGAGCACAGTAAACCCTGTTGTTCTTACCAAGCAGGGCACATTCAACACTGTTGTGTGCCTGTAAAGTGCAAAGACTCAAGGCCTTCACTCAGAATGCATGCAACACAATAATATATGAATTGCCAAACCAGACAGTTTTTAGCTGGATTATTTTAGCATATTTCAGTTATGTCAGTAGGCTGCTTTTGAGAGTCCCCGCAAGAGCTTTACTTTAGCATTGCTTGTTAATGCTCAAAATTTATTGTTGTGAGATTAATTATTTTTTTTATTTTTGATGACTTGAGACTTTTATTTTCTGCTAAAAGAAAATTTTCTGCTTGTTTCATCTTCTGGTTTATGCATTGCAGACAGCAGATTTGGTATCAGTGATTTCCCAGAACTTTAATTCCTACTTTCAAAATCTGCTTAAAAGGTTTGGTAAGCCTTTGTTACTGCATGTGCTCTATTAATCCTGGAACTCTGAGCCTTTGTAGGCTCAGACCATCCATCACTGGTGATTTGGTTACTGTGAAACATTTTTTGTAATAGTTGACCTTTTTCACCCAAGATTTTGTCATTACTTTCTTCAAATTTTGAGTTATTTTATTGCAGAAATTAACTTACAAGTGCAGTTGACTATAGTTCTACCTTGTAATTTTTATAGCTCCCTGCAAAGTTGATAATATTGCTGGAACTCCAAACACAAAGTACTCTTTTTTTTCACCAATTTTACCACAGACTAGCATGACAATACCATCATCGTATTCTGGCAGATTTCTAGGTGTGGTACCATTTTGTGCAAATACAGATTGTTTAGTAGATCAGTGCTAGATTATCTACAGAATATTTCACAGAGTGTCTAAATGGAAATAAACCCCTGAAAATCAATAATTTTATGTTAGAAAAAAAGAAAAATCTCTCCTGATACTGTTTGAGTGCAATTATGGCACTGCATGTTGCCATTTCTCTAAGGTACAACTTCAACCCATCTTAGTAAGGAGAGTTGCTTCTCCACAGCAGTTGTATTTTTGTGGTGCTTCACAGGAGGTGAGCTCTGTTTGGAAAGCCCACAGAAAAGATGGGGAAGTTTTGGCACTAGAGTTCTGGAGAATAAATGTAACAGGGAGCTGAACATAAGGATTGTTTTTCTCAAAAGCATCCATAAAAACAGAATAGTGGTCTGTTCCAGTATTGTAATTGCAATGTGCCAAGATATTCATTATTCTAGCATGTGCACTGTTTTGTCTGTTTTCACTTAAAACCAGAAAAATGTGTTACCAAGCCCACAAATGTCTGCAGAACTGCCAACTCTCCTGACTTTTATCAGTAGTCTCATGATATTTAGCCTCCTTTGTAAAGCTTCAAGTGTTAGAGTCAAGATACAATGTGAGAAGTTCAGATCTCTCCTTTCTGTTTTTTAAACCTAATCCTCCTAGTTGCTGAGGGAGCTGGCTTGCATGCAATTCCAGAAATGTGAAGGAAACAAATGGAAATCCCACATCTCACTATGTAAATGTATAGACTTTTTAAAAAAAAAAAAAACAAAAAAAAACCCACAACAAAACAAATACACTTTTTTTCCCTGAGGTTTACTATAATCAGATCCTCTACCCACCACGCCCTGAAATTTCTTATAATTTGTCTGATAACTCCCATTTTGTTAAAGAGGTTTTATTGCAACAGAGTGTGAGGCTCCTTGACTCCCCTCTGCCAGTGGAAAAGTTTGCTGCCCTGGAGAACCCCATCCTCAATCATCCCACCCTCTGACTCCAACAGCGTGTTCCCATCTCTTCCCTTGTGCCAGGTTTGGCTCTGGGCTCCCCTCCTGGCATGCTGAACGAGCTCACTGGAGCAGTGGGAAGCTGTGTTGGCTGCCCGCCTAGTGAGTTGGTTCAGCTCAGGAAGTGGACAGAGGGTTCATCTGGTGCAAGAGGAGTGGTTAGAGGTGATGGCTTGGGGTGAGAGGGGGAAATGTGGCCTCCTCTCTAGGGCAGTGTGAGCTGTAAGATCACTCAGCTACCTGGTGACACCTCACCTTGCCATCCAGGCACTATATGCGTCTTCTATAGGAGGATAGGTACTGTGCAACTATGCAACTGTGACAGTGTAATGGTACAACTTTACAGTGTGCACCGTTGTGATAGTGCAACTGTGACAGTGTCATCATGAGCAGAAGGCTAAATGTGACCACTGTTAACAAAAGCCTATCTGTTTTTATGGAGAGGCTCACTGCACTGTCACTCACATTATGCAAACGATCCACTTTCTGACTAATAAGCTAATAAGAAGAGTGGGAAGAAAGGAGGTGCCTGCTCATCTGCTGCTTTGAAAAGGTGAATGAGGTCCTGGGGATGGGATCTGATGTCCACAGTCAAGGCGCTTGAAGCACCTCTGGGTCTTAAAAACTTATACAGTAGCTACCTAAAGGCATGATCTCTCTCTGATTAATGGAGAGAGTCCCTCTGAAGGTCTCCAGGCGTTGTGGTTATGCAAGCAGGATTTCCTCTTGCAAACCTTCAAAGACACCTACCTCTTTAAATTGCACATGTAAGGATGGAGCTTACTCACTTGCTTTACAAGGGTTGATAAGGAGCTTAAACTGGAGAGAGCTGATATCATCTTGAGTTTCTTGGTTAGCCCACAGATGAGCAATGCGTGGATAAACACTGTCTGTATTTGAACAGCTGTGATGTAATTCCTACGCAGCTCTCTAAGGTGTCCCCTATATTTTCCACTGAAGAAAGCATGAAACAGGTCTTTCATTTAATCAGCAGGAGCTGTGATTCACTTGAAGAGACAGGACGTTCTTTTTAGTTTAAATGTGACCATGATACTGACGGTGGACACCTCCAAAGTGTTGTATATTTCAGTGCTGGGTTATGTCAACAAGAAAAATGAGTAGCCTTTTCTTTGTAAATTTTATAAGTTGCAGAGAAAATGTTTTAAAAGCCACACACTGTTGTTACTTGAAGGAATGTCCCAGAGGCTTGTGAAGCAGATAAAAGCTTAGGGTGATCAGAGACGTTGTTGATGCCTGCAAGCACTAAGGGTGTAGTGAGGAATAATGGGTGCTTTTACAGGGATATGGTATTGAACAACTAATAGAAGAAAGACAGAAGTGTAATACATTCAGTACTTGTGTTTCTGGATTTAGCTATGCTAAATTGTTTGAGGATTATCTCCCACTGATTTGGCTGCCTCAGGGCATGCCAGTCACAAGTTAGAGAACAGTAGTGCAATAATAAACTGAACATGCTGTAAATAGTCAGCACAAGGTACCTTCTAACTATCACTTTGACTCAAAAAATGCTCACAATAGTAGATTTATAACAATATTTTGAGGTTTATAACTTAGTAAGGATAAAGAAGTATACATTAAGCCAACCTTTCTAGTAATTCTTAGATAAGTTTCCCATGGTGTCATTCTCCACTATTTTATTGAAGAGAATAGCTGTAATGTCTGAATTCCCGAGTGTGTGTCTAGTAAAGCACATGCAGTTTTACTTTGTTTTTATTTATTTTACATCTAGAGACAATTTTTTAACTGAGACTGTAAAGCTATCTGCTTGGCCACCATTGTGTAAGCTTTAAGGAGACCATTACCATAGTCCAGTAAAAATGTTTCTAAAGTTAACAGAAGTTTATCTACCAAGCATTCCAGTTGTTTATTTTATCTCTGTATCAGTAGAGGGTTGGTACTTCTTATCACATTGTGAACAATGGATAAGAATTGTCACAATGGAACTTCAATCCATTACTGATATATAAGCTCACAGAGGAAGGTTTCCTGTGCTCTACTGCTCTGTGACTCAGCTCTTAAGTGCAAATGCCACTGAGTTAGGGTTTTTTTTTGTTTTGTTTCTTTCTGCCTGTTATGGAGAATTCCTGTGAAGCATGAAGTGAAGAAATGTAAAATGAAGAGACTTTGGGGTATGCATAGTCAGGGACCTTCAAGCTCTTCAATAAAAATGACAAATAGTTCAACATAAGAAGATAGGCAGCCATGAAGAGGTGTTGAAACAAGTTGGAACCCCTTTTTAGGTCTTTTTCATCCACGCAGCTCACATCCAATTTTCTCTTTCATTAAATCACTCTGCAGACTTCCTCTCGACAAATATCATACCTGTTTGCACCTCAGGAACTTATGGAGGGTTTGAGATGCAGTATATCACAAGAAATAGGTCTGTGTTACAGATACTTGTTTTGGTCTTGGGTACCATGAATACCTTTAACATTAAAAAAAAAAAGAGTCTCGAAAATCCTGTGAATTCTTTAAAGTAGAGAGTAGTTGTCAGTATGATCTGAAAAGCCAGGTACAAGAAGACCACGATTAGGTAGAACTTGTCCATGCTGTCTTGGACAAGTGACACTGGGCAACCAAATCTTCACATTGTCCATTTTGGTGTCCATTTTGGGGAACCCTCTCTACTTTGTATGTAAGCCTGGATAATTCACTGCTGTTTCTGGCAGCTGTACAGTGTAATTAGTGTAAGAATATGATGTATATTTTGTGTATTCCTCTTTTTGTGCACCATAGAAGAATCCTTGGTTGTTGTCAGAAACCCATGGGGTTATTGAAGAGAATCATATGCTGAGGATCTTGAATGTATCCATGTTGAGTGAGTTCTCTGCCCATACTCAGGAGTACACCTACTGCACTACTGACTTTCCTTAGGTTCTGCCATTGGATACTGGTTCAAGGTTGCTTTGAATAAAGCTGTTTTCTCCATATTGTGCACTGTTTACTGAAGTCACTGACACGAGCAACAGCAGCTCCAGTTGGGATGAGTGATGCCACTGCTGTGACCCGCCTGCCTCACTGTTCTGCTGAAGATTACTAAGAGTACACACACGCCTCAGGAGCTCCAGTGCAAAGTCTAGTGCAAAGTAAATTTTAATTTGCCAAAAGAGTATTTGCTTTTCAGTGAGAGACAGTCCAGATAACGAGCAACAGTGCTTCAGCCTTTCTACATTTGCTGTACTAAACTAATACAGCCCTATTCTGAAGCCTGAACCATGATACCAGTGCTACCATGACAGTGGAAAAGAGACACAGACATGTGGAGCACCAGTATGTTGAATCTGGTAGCTGTTTGAACTATTCCATTTTTTTTAGTCTCCAACCACTTACAGCTGCCAGAACTGTCACTTTTCCCTGCTGCAGAATATGCTGGGCTTTTCAGTTTGCAATTGGTTTCAGTAATGTATGTATTTATGAGTCTCAGTTTTTTTTTAAGTTACTCTTTACTGTCAAACAACTTTAGAAAAACTTTTGCAGTTAGTTTGGATGAGAGCCTAACACAGAGCAGAGCAGGTCTCCAAGTATGCCTCAGCCTTCTCTTCCAGACATCTTGCTGAGTCGCATCTGGTATGAAATGAGGAGCCTATATCTCAGCCCTCATCTTCAAAGCTCTGCATGGCCACTCTCATTGTTTGAAAAAGCTCTTTGCCCCACTTCATCATGACTCATTGACATCTATACTTAACAGAAACAATATTAGTGAACAGTGGAGGATGAAAATTCAGGTGGCAAATAAGCTGCCATGCTGACAGTAGATACAGGCATCACAAACAAGTCTGAGTGAATAGGCAACTTCTAAACCAGTCAGAGTAGTAGTCTGAGTCATGGGTGATAGATCTCCTGAAGGAATGGAGACCAGATTTGGCAGGTAGAAGATGGAAACAAAATACACTTTCTCCTTCTCTCAGTAATAATTTCACTGTACTTTTTGCACATATCTATTGTTCCACCCACATATTAGTCTGCTCAAAGGTCTCTTTCCTTCCAGGAGAAATCCTGAGTATGGTGTTGCAACATCAAACATTGCTAAGGCATTTACTATGTATCACATTCTATTGTCCAATACCTATAGTTGCTGTAATGGACATGGAGAGGTGGTGGTGTCAAATAAGAGTTAATCCATTTCCTCAGCAGTTTGAAAATGACATACATGGAGACCTTAATTTCTGTCTTACATTTTGTAGTGCTGGAATAAAATTCTTTCTTCCTTAGAAGTGTCATATAAACCAAAAATATTCTACTTTGGTAGAGCTGCATGTGCCCTGGGAACTGTTGAGTTTAAAGCACGGATTCATGGAAGTACACAGGATGCACGATTAGCCTGGGCACCAAGTATTACACAATTTGCAAACGCTAAAAGTATTATTTCTCTTTTGCTGTGTCTTATATGGCCTTCATATTTTTTCCCATTTTTTTATACAGTACGTGATCTGTTTTCCATTTACGCTGTTTTCTTTTGATTTTCATACTTTAAGATCTTGTGTTCAGTGCTGTCAGGAAACTGCTTTAAATGAAAGTGTGGAGGAATGTGGAATAGTTTTTATGAAACTCAAAAGGATGTGTACTTAATCTTTTTCATAGGAAGTTTTTTTCTTTGTTTTGTCTTGTGCCCTGCTTAAACACATTGGCCTTTTTTGACCTTTTTCCTGATGAAGGTTAAATGAGAAATATCTTGGCTGCAGCCTTTCCAGCTTAACCAGAAAGACTTTCCATAGCTCATGTTTACTTTCACTGCTATAGACATTCATCTTTCCTGAATCAAAATTGTTAAACTGGATTTTCAGAGACAAATTAGTAGCTTGTGGCAATGATGATGAGGTGTCAAGCCTTCCTTTTTCATGTCTTCAGCTCTGTTTAGCTAGTGATGATTTTACCAGTCCCTTTGCTAAACATTAACAAATCTCAGGAACAAATCTCAGTTTGGTTTAATAGGTTCCTCCTAAACATCTTTTTTATTGTCATCAAGAACAAATGTAAAGAATTACTACATTTGCAAATCAATACCAGGTGCATTGCTTCTTCAAAACCCTAGAAATATTGATGTTTTCCATCTCTATTTGGGCATTTTTTGTGCCTGCTGTAGCATCCACAGAGTGAGGCAGGATGCTCTTGGCTAATGAGAGGTCTATTCCTGGTCCTTGATTTTGCTCTCTGCAAGGAGAGTTTCAGAGATCAGGGTCTGTGTTCTCAAGACTCTGCTACTTTTAATGGAAAGGCTGTTGTGTTCATCAGTCATCACACTCTTGAGAGAAGAACTAGGTCTGGACTTCTCCCTTGCTCTTAGTCCCAGTAGTAACCACTGCAGAATTTTGCAGTTTGAGATGTCTCCATTTGTTATGAGACAACAAATTATGTTTCATGGAGCTTTGTCACGAGAAACATCACAACATACAGAGGTAGTGTGAAAACTGACTGTAGTGCTCAGAAAGAACCAGCTATTCTTGAAACTCATATCTCATTTTGGTTTAGTTCTAGATTAAACTCAGCCAATTCTTGCCCTGACGAAACACAGTTGTATGATTAGCACTAGGTTCTTCCATAAATAATCTGAATGGGGATCTTCAAGTTAATTCTTTATCCCTCAGCCAAAGTCACCATTTGCCCTGAAGAGATAAGGCTCCTCATAAAAAATATTGAAGTTTTCACATACTCACAAAATGATCACTGCAAAGTTCAGGTTGCAAAGGACCTCAGGGGGTCTCAGGTCCTGCTCAAACTAGGCTCAGCTGTGAGATGAGATCCAGGCCCTCAGGGCTTTAGCCAGCTGGATCTTGAAAAGTCCAGAAGATGGAGAGGGCACAATGTCTTGGGCAACTTGTTCTGCTGCTTGACTTTCTCTCAGGGAAGAATTTTGCTTTTATTTTATATCTATTTTAACTCTTTTTTTTTTCAGTTTGTACCTGTTATCTCTTGCACTGCTGCCATGCACTGCTGACAAAGCCCAGCTCTACCTCCTTTATAACCTCATTACAGGTACTGGACAGCTGCCATGAGATCTCCCCAAAGCCAGTTCATCTCCAGGCAGAGCAGCCACAGGTTCTCACTGCAGAACAAGTGCTCCATCTTGACTATCTTGATTGGCCTCCACTGAACTTGTTCCAGTTTATCATTGTTGTTCTTGTGGGCCCCAAAGTTTGGCACAGTACGCTAGTTGCCATCTGAAGATCCTTGAGCAAACGCAAATGATCACTTCTCTCAATCTACTTGATATGTGGCTGTTAATATAGCCCAGGATACTGTTGGCCTTCTGTGCTCCCTGCGCACACTGCAGGCTCAGGTTCAGCTTGCTGTCTAACATGACCCTAAGTCCTTCCTAACAAAGCTACTCCCCCAGGCAGTCCATCTCCAGCCTGTATCATTGCAAGGGAATAATCCTTCTCAGATGCAAGACTTAGCATCAGTCCTTGCTGAATTCCATCAGGTTTCTGGTGGCACATTGCTCCAGCCCACCTAGGTCCCTCTGAATGACAGCCCTGTCTCAAGAAGATCCAGTGCTCCTCTCAATTTCACGTTGTCTTCAAACTTGATGACAGTTGCTTATCTAGCATAAAATCTTTGTCCTCAAGTTGTTGTTTTCATTATTTTATGTAAATTAAGATGTATTCTTGATTTTTGTCTTGGGTTGTCAGTGTCTCTGAGAAAACTGGATATTTATAAAAAGCAGCACATTAAAGCAATCCTCCATTCCAGCTTGAAGTTTGTTCCTGATCTATGCAGTTGCTTTTAACTCATCTTTAATAGTTCTTCAGTCCCAGGGAGCTGCAGGTGAAATATTTCTCAAAAATATGGAGATGGGATTTTTCCAAAATATAAGATGGTTCTCTTCCTGATTTTGTCCAGGTCTGTCACAATAGACATTGTTTAAGAAGATTTACTTCAGATATTGAAGACTAATATTTTAAACATATATGCTAAAACCATGCAAGATTTTTAAGTTTTGACTTTATTTCCAGTTGTGAATTTTTATTGTCTTTTTCAGAAGTTTGAGAGGTTTTTAAGTTCAATTTGTGAGTTCTGAAATAGATCGATTTCAAATAACTATAGTACACCATCTGGAGCCCTCAAAATAACCTTTAAAATGTTGTGTCTCTTATCATCAATAATATTGTTTTTTTCTGTGTTCCTTGCTGTTCTTTAGCAGCACTGGCAGTGCTGCCTTCCCTCATCTTCATGTTGCTTGAAGTTCCTCCCATAGCTTTATTGTCAGTTCTCAGTAGGGTTGGTTCATATATGTCTCTGTAACTGCTAATTAAAACAATGTTAGTCCAATGTGCATATCTTAGTGATGCAGGAATTGTCCTTATAAAGTTATTTTAAATTTCTAGTTGTTACCAGATGAGTTAACCAATAGAGCTGAAATTTATGAGCTTAAAACATACAAAGTCCAAAGCCACCCTAGTTTGGTGGTTATTCTGATTCATTTCCCAGTCAGTCTGTCTGATTTCTACCTGAGTTTGCGCATACCTGCACTCTTAAAAAGCTCCCTGCTATTTGAGCTTAAGAACTCTGTGACTAGCACTGAACATTCAATTCATTCAATACCAAGCATTTATTTAGGAACACATGACTTCTACTAACCTCTGGTGGTATTCTAGGAAAAATAATTTTAACTTCTTCTGTCATAGTTTTGGGGCATTATCTGAATTACTTTTTTAGTGAGAAGGTTGTTTGGCATGTAAGAAAAGACATCAAATGGTGATTCATGTATTACACAAATGATGTGACCATCTGCACCATTCGGCCAATCCTTGAGTATTTAGAGTGGACTACATGTTTTCTGAAGCTCAGTCCTTTTCTGAGCTATATCTGTTAGAGTTTCACAGTGTAAAGAAATAAAGAGAAATGAACATTCATGGAATTTTCTAGGGTAGTGATTAGAGGAAAACTTGGGTTTAATACTTGTTTATCAAGTTTTATCATTGAAAATACTAAAAATATCCTAAACTTCAGTAACATTTGCTTCTTAAAACCTGATTACTGTCTTGCTAATTTTGACCTTTTCACTGAATTGAGTTACCAACATGCATGGTCTGATGCAGTTTTTATCCACCCTTCTTCACTCTTCATCATCTTGTAACTTCATACAGGTAACAAAAGTGTGGTAGCACTCATCATAACAAACCTGTAAATGTCTCTGAAACTAAGGACCTTTCCACAATGGTATTTCTTGACTTTTTAAATCAATGCAAAACCTCTTGTATAGATGCATTGAAACTGGCTCAGCATTCCTCAAATACAGGTAACTGGACCCCACAGGAACTTTGCATCTAAGTGGTAAAGGTACTCCCATAGAACAGACCTGTGTGACCTCTCTAATTTCTTCAGCAGTGCTCTTTTAGCCACAAGATCTTTGGCCAAACAATGGTTGAGCACCACTTGGAACCTCCTCAGGAGAATGAGTTGTCTGTTCCTGTCTCTTCCTTCTTTACTGTGAATGTGGTGGAGCACTGGAATGGGCTGCTCAGGGAAGTTATGGAGTCTCCTTCTCTGGAGGTTTTCAAACACACCTGGACACATTCCTGTATGTCTTGATTGAGATGAACTTGCTTTAGCAGGTCCCTCACCATTCTGTGATTCTATGAGTAGGATAGACCTCCAAGTTCTGAGAAAGTGGGGATTTCCTTCTTGCTAGCTAGTCAGGTCTAGCCTTTGCTTAGCAGGACAATGAGTCTGAAATGCAGTCTTAGTTTCCTCACTTAAGCTTGAAGCCTCAACACAGGTCTTTATTCTGCAGTGATCCATGGTCTCTGATGCTTCAGAGAGATTTCAGAACCGCTTCTCTCAGCTGTTGCTCTGTAATTTCCTGGAGATTAGAGGTCCCATTGCAAATAAAGCTGAATATGCTCCATAGCATCTTTTCAGCTACTCTGCCTCTTGGTGTAAATTGATGTAGCCATTTTTAAAAGGTAGTTAATATGCTGGGCTGTAAACAAGAAGCACTGAGGGGCTCTCCCATTGTCACAGATCTCTCATTTTGCTGTCTGTGTTAGAGGGTCAGTTATCTTGTCTAGAGACAGTGGTGCAGAAAATGGAACAGCTAGAAGAGCTAACTTCTTGATTTACAGAGCATGTTTGCTCAAAACCAAACAACAGGGTCTTGAGTTTTACTGATGTCTTGATATTGTGCTGTCCTGTATAGAGGGATGTTAAGGGAAGACTGCTGATTACAACTTTCCATCTTTTACACTTCAAGAAAACTAAATAATGTACAGTAAAAAAGATGAATGAAAGAAAGTAGACCCAAGTTTTTAAGATCTAAAATAGCTTTTATAGCTAAGAGCTTTCACAGTCTTTCATATTGATGGAGAAACTCAAAACACATTAAAAAAACCTCCTTGTGAAATGAGATTTAATGTAGCTCAAGCTTCAATCTAATCTAATTTAGATTTTGTGAGCAAGACATGGAAAAAAATTCTTAGGAAGAACTAGTACCACCATCACATTTTAATATGGGAAGGGAAGGTTTGGCAGTGTTTGTGGGTGCATGCATGGGAGACACAACAATAGAAGTAGATTTCCGTATCCCTGTATAGAATATTTAACTTATTTTTCACTCTTTTGAAGACATATTTTACTTCAGGAATTTCCCATTTTTCAGTTCACAATTAAGATATTCATTAGTATAACAAATAACAGAGGTAAGAGAGAAGCAGTGCAAACTATAGCTCCCAGCCAATCCACAAGTTCTTTTGCCACCCTATTTAACCCAGCTATGCCACTATGGTAATGTAAAATATCCACAAAAGAAGATTGTTTCCTGAGAAACAAAATTTACTAGCATTCTGCATTATATAAGGTACTGAGGATGTAAAATGTCTCTGGTTAGACTAACAAGTCACCTTTTTGACTGATAAAAATACATTCCAACAGATTACTGAAGCAGCGTTGCTAAGGATAATGGTGTAATAGATACAAATTTATCCTGTAATTCCTTTATCCTCAGTAAATATGTTGCAAATGTTTAGTGTCTTTTGTGGTAACATAAAGCAGAAGTCTTAATTATTCTAAACAAAACAAGTATATAGGACAGTTTTTAAGTGTGTTTCCAATTTCAGAAAAAATCTCATAGATTTGCCTTAATTTTTTCATTCCTTTTCACATCCTGAATCAGACATGAACAAATGTGTTTATGTGTGTGTGTTTTCCCCAAAACACTGAAAAGAATGGCATTGGAGAATTGTCTTTCATTCAGAGTCATGCTGCTATTTGGTCAGATTTCAATCCATTGGAAGAAAAAAGAAGGTAGGGGGAATTGAAAGCACAACAGAGCTGCTTAAATGAGTTCAAACTTCAATGGTGCTGTAGCCCTTAACAGAAGGCAGAGCTCAGTTGTGTCTATGGAACAGTTCCACATATCTGAAAAAAAAAGAACCAACAAAAAAAAAAAAAAAAAACACCAAACCCCACAAAACCAAAAAACCAACGACACTAACCAGATAGCACAAAAGATATAATTATTTTCATTTCTTTTCCAGGTAAATTTGTGCTTTCTTAAAATCAGAGAGGTGAAGTTTCCAGCAAATGCTCTTCCTTGATACCTGCCTTGCCTTCATATGTTTCACTTTGCTAAATTTCTCCTTATATATTTAAATTAAGGTCATCCTGTTTTTCAATTCATTGGTTGTAGTGACATTGTTCTTTATGTTCAGAAGGCAATAAGGAGCAGTCAGGTTTCAATTCATGGTGATTTTGCTATTTTAAATTGATCAAATATAAGAAAAGCTTGCTTTATTAAAGCCTTGAGTTATTTTTCATTCTGAAGCAACCTTCTCTATAGTTTGTGTTTCTTGCTAAACAAAAGGCTGTATTTGGCTGCTGAAAAAAACAGATCTGCCAGAACAGTAAGGCAAAGGGAGATGCTGATATTTTATCAACTAAAAAAGCACACACATAATTGGGGACTTATTAACCCTCATCAAGTCACATCTAAGAAACTTCCTGTTCTACCTCTCTCTTCATGTATTTTGAATACCGTTTAACATTTTGAGTCAATTTGAGTCTGCAAGAGTCTCTCAAGTACCTAAACTGAGATACATATCCTTTTAAATGCAAATTATTTGTTTTCTCCCACAACTGCATAGCAGAGACACAGGAATGTCTTACACCCTGAGGAATTATAACAGTTTATTTAATTTTTTTTTTTATAAATAAGTGTCTGTCAGGTTCAGTCTATTTCAAGAAGATTCTGCCACATTTTGATATTTCAAAGATCAGTCATATTTGCTTTCACTTTGGCCAGTGATTAATTCCACAGGAATTAATGCAGCAAAATAGATTCATGCATCAGGCTAACGCACTTATGCAAATAAGTTTTTTAAGGATAAAATACTGTAGCAATCTCTTTAGTCATACCCACCAAAAACATGAAGAAAAATGAAATGAGAAAAGTGTATTGTCTTAGGAAAAAAATGTATATAAATTATTTTCATTTTATTTAATATTTTTGCTCATGACTGTTAAAAACAGTCTTTCACACCTCAAAATGATGACACTAAGAAGTTTTCTTTTGCACTGTATCCCCCAAAAAATGTGTCAGGGGTCCTTTCATGACTGGTGCTGAATTACCCCTTGCATGTACAGGATATTGATGTTGGAAGTTCTTTTAGCGAGGAATCTGTAGCTGTGATAGAAGCCCTTTAGGATTTAGTCTACTGAGACAATCCCACTGAGTTATGACTATGTAGAAGCATGTGAGATCAGTTTTAACCATCACTGTTTTGCAAATAAAAATGGAGTCTTCTTCCTTGGAGGTCTTCAAGACCCACCTGGACAAGTTCCTGTGTGACCTGATCTAGGCTGATCTGCTTCTGCAGAGGGGTTGGACTAGATGATCTCTAAAGATTCCTTCCAACCCCACCATTCTATGATTCTATGAAAAATGGATGTTGTATTGATCTGCAAAGGTTGATCCATTGTTTTTTAAAACAATAGATGTTTCCATTGTTATGGCAATACTGCTGAACAAGGGGTGAAGTCAGTAATGTTCTTAAGTTACTGGCATTTGATGCCTTTCTACTACTATGTCTTCTGAATCTATTATGAGCAAGGCTGGAAGGCGTAACAGTGCCAGGCAGTGGGAGAGCTCTGCGTATGCTGGAGCTCCCTTATGTGTCAATAATGGAGCTGCAGTTCTGAGAAATATTACTATATAGCCTTATTGAGAAATACTTCCTGGAGTGCCTACTGAAGGCAATCAGAAATACAAACTTGGAGAAGAATTGAACACTTACATAAACTGTTGTTACTCAGACTGCTCTGCAATCATTCCTATAAATGGTCCAGCAATAAAAGCATTCAATAACTGGAAATGGATTCTCTTGCCCATTTACTGGCATTTCTGAAGTCAGCCACCAAAATGTTTTCCAGGTCATGCAGTTTTCAGTGAGTTACAACTGCAATCATCTTGCACTTGTAATTTCTGTATAGAATGTTTAAACCCTGGAAGTGCAAAAGCACTTTATACACACAGGAAGCACTGAGTTCTCTGATGGAATACAGTTGCTTCTGGGTGAAATGGGAAGCTGCTGCATAAGACATTCTTTATACAGTGCTGGTCTGAGGAAGTAATGAACATGTCTTTGGCTATGTCTGTAGAAAGATGTGGGTCTTGTATTTTCCCGTTTTTTGAAAGACCTCCCTTCTGGCATGAAACTGAGTATGTAAATTCAGGACTGACTCAGAGATGGAGTGAATCACACTAAACACTCCCTGCAGTCCCCTGGGCCTTCCTTGTAGGCTTTGTGACAGTGCTTCTTTTGTGAGCTTAAATAAGATCATTGCAGCTCCAGGGCATGGTAATAGTTATGTATTACCACTTCTAGAATGATTCAGAAAAATCTTTATTATGACTATGTCCCAGGTATGGAAAAAGTTCTGCACAAAATAAACCCTTCTATGTTTTATTGGTTATCTGTGTTATATAAGAATGATTTCTCTCATGTTGCATCTGAACTCCTGCTGCACAAAGGCATAACAGAAAATGCTAGTCTTGCATTACACCATGCTGTAAGCCTATCTCATTGTGAGACCCTGCTATGTCTCTATATCACAGGTTAGAAATGTGTTGTGGCAAGGTTCTGGACTAAGGCTGTATTTACAGTTTAGGTATCAAATAGTGCACAGAAGCCTGAAGAAAAAGAAATGAAAGAACAAAGAAAAATAAAAAAAAGCTCCTGCAATTTCTATAAACATGGCAACATTTAAAGAAAATAATGGGCCTTTTTTCCATGGAATAAAATATGACATAACATCCTTTCTAATGTTAAGTCATAATGCACTTTCCTGTACACCTACTAGAAAGTATTCTATTTTCATATGCTCATGAATGGGGAAAACAGTGATATGGAAAACTTAGGAATGGTAGCTACGATCTCCCTGTGTCTTCTCATCCGTAATGCACACGAAAGTAAATGGAAAGATTCCTGTTGATTCCAGTGCTATTGGACAAATTTTCTGTAGATCAACCAATGGCTTAATTCATCATCACTACGCATCATCATCCAATATTTTTAATCCTTCGTATGTGTAGATAAAGAGGTTCCTAAAGCAAATATTGCACTCCAGTTGGTGCTATTAAGTGACTCTCAATTTCACCTTATCACATGTAGTTGAAACTAGCATCTTAAATGCAGTGGCGAGCAAGAAGGAAAAGGCAAAAAAATCATGGATGCCTTGTAACAAAAGAAGGAGATATTTTAAATAGGGAACAAAAGAACTTCTGTTGAGCATGCAGTCAGCTTATTGATTGTGAACAGGGATGATCTGAGGATTGGTTTTTAAGCATCTGCCCTCTGATTTGCTATTCTAACTATTGTTTTCTTTATGAGCTTATTTTCATCTTGATAATTTGTTTTCTTTATTTTCTTTGCTATTACATTGTTGGCCATTAGAAAACACTTTCCTTCCAAAAGTTCTTTACCCAATTTGTTTCCCATAACAACAACAATAATAGGGGAAAAAATACTCTTTTTAATAGCAATTTAAGAGCCAAAATATATCCTTTCATACTTCTATGTAGTCACCCTCTCAGTGGGATTTGCACTCACATTACTGAGGCTAAAAATCTGGCCTTGTGCATCACAGCCCACCCCTCCACGTAACTACAAAAAGTAACCGTAATAAAATGTAGTAAGATTTCATTTATGTTTCAAAATTGAGGGAATGTTATGATTAATCATCTTCTAGTGTTTGCATACTTATCACTCCTTCACAGCCTCTCATAATGTGGGTGATGACTAATCTTTCATTGCATCATGTGCTTTAGACTTAGTCTAGCTAACATAGTCAGTTGTGACTTCTTGGCCTTTCATTACATCACAGATTTTGCTAGGGGAAAAATATTGCCATAACTCCACTGTGTATTCAACTAACTCCGGTGGAAAGGGGCCTCATGCACTCACCCACCTATAGTGCTGGTCTCTTAGGAGTTTCTGCACTCAGAATGTCTGGAGGGTGTTCCTGGCAGAGGAGGGCTTATGTGGCCATTGGGCCAGAGAAGTTGTGTTGCCTTTTTTTAATTCCTAGCCTCTCAGCCCAGGCAATACACATAGCCAAGAATGCTCAGGGTATCCAGAGAAAAAGGCAAGTCTTCAATTAGTTTCCCATAACTTTTTGTGACATTAATGGTGAGGAAAAGGGTTCAATGGTAGCTAGTACAAAGAAAATGACAAAGAAACCCGTCAGTCTGATTATTATAGCTATTATGACACTGTTAAAAAATTGAAAACTGATCAATAAAAAATACATTATTAAAAGCTGGACGGACTGATCTGTCAAAGAGAGATAAAAATATACATTAGGTAATACAATAACAACATTATTTTTCAGTCTCCAATTATTTCAAACCAATGTATTTCTGTTGGACATTAAGGGAATTCAATCTAGACTCCAGGCTTAAATTTTCAAGGTGAAATCCCAGAAGACCCATTGGTTTTCATAGTTACTACCAACTTGAAAATCTAACAGCACATTGGTTTGGTTTATGATTTATTGAGAAGCAAGCTTAACTGAACTTAGTTTCAGGAATCTAAATAAGTCCAGTTGATTTCTACTTTGCACCTGGAAAAGCAGCCTTAGTGAGCTACTGCCCTCTGTAGATACTGTACACTGTCAGTGTAACCTTCTCAAGACAAGAATTAAAGAAAGATAATTGTTGATAAATGAAGAAAATTCAGTAGCAATATACCTTGCTGCTGAATTTGTAGGCAATAGTCCCAGTGACGCTTTTGGGACAGCTCAAAAAACATTACTTTATGCAATGTCTGTCTTATTGTGCTGGGATATGTTCCTAGAAATAAAGATAACTACAAGTGTTTTGCTTTATTCTTTTTTTAAGTTTTCAAATGTTATTCATTTCTTTGCTTTGAGATTGTAATAACTCTCTATTGGTTTATTTATTACAGAAAAAAAAAGACTGAACTGAGAAAAAGTGGAAAAATAGTATTTTTTTCTTGCATAAGAAAAAGGTAAGATTTAGAAGACCATAATATTGTAAATACTTATTTATAGCACAATAATAACTATGAGGTAATTAGTTAATTTCCCAAATGTAGGCAACTTTTCATTAAATTTATCCATACCTCCACAGACTTGGACACCTAAAAGCTGGTAATTTAAAATTCACAATCCTTTCTACTAATTGAGACAATTAGTCCACTGACAAATGCTGTATATGCCACTGTATTGATCTGTTCTTCATTAGAGAGGCAAAGTTTACATTTTGTTTTTTAGAAGCATATTAGGAGTGTATGTATTTCAGGTTCCTGGATTTACACTGTTTCCTTTTGGGGTTTGTTGAAGGGAGGGCTTCTTTCTTTTTATCCTTCCTTCCTTCCTTCCTTCCTTCCTTCCTTTTTTCTCTCACTCAATTCCCTGGAAACTATAAATGCCCCATTTTTTTCTGGGATTCCTTTTTTTTTTTGGTCTCAGGTACCCAGCTGTGCATGAAATAATGCTCCCCATATGTGTTCATTGTTCCCGTTGCTGGTGTCTGTGCAAGTCACCAGAGTTTTCCTAATAAGGTTGGGTTTGACCTTTCTGAAGTTCTCAAATGAAGAATCTAACTGCGTTCATTATCCTCAAAACAGATAGACTTCCTTGCCACTGCTCTTATAAAACATCTGTCAGAAACAGTAAAGCATGCTTGTTCCAAAAGCAAAGTCAAACCTCAGAGCTGCTCAAGAGTGCGTAAGCATTAGGCAGTCAGGCTTTGGCTGATTCTACCAGGAGGGTGGTGCACCAGATGGAGAATTGTCCTGAAGAAGAGGAGTAGACAGACGAACAGAAAGAGACTTCACAAGAAAGGAAACTAAAGCCTAGAGAGTGGTCTTCTGGCTGTCTCAGGAGGGAAAACTTGGTCTGATTGTTTTATTGTCTCTATGTCCAAAGGCAGGGTTTCATGATGTATATGCTGACTGCTGGGGGGTTGCCCCCATTTCTGCTCATTTTTTGGTGACAGCAGTGTGACAACACAGGGAGCCACATGACCGAGCTGACTCATCTGAAAATTGTTGGCAAGTGTGCTTTTGGCTTGTTCAGATTAGTGTTCAGATTAGTTCCTTCACCTGGTTCCCCTCAACTCCAGGAGCATGCATGCTGGCATACACTGGAGAGACGCACCACCAGTACAGGAGGGGAAGGTGATATCTCTTCTATCTGAAGCTTGTGACTAATTGAGGCTAAGGGAATGGGAAACTACAGCTTATGACAACAAATATTTCCTGTATTCACGAAAATAAATGAAACAGCTCTTTTTCTGTCTGTGAAAATTTCTCTTGATTTCTCACAGGAGTTACCTGTGAGATCTTGCATCCTAATAACAGCTCAGTTTAGAAGAGAGGAAAATAGATATGAACCTATTGGTTCTTGTCAAAGGAAGAATATGAGCGAGGAATTTAGGATAATATTGTAGATTGTAGTAGTTACATTTCAATTGCCCAAAGACAAAGTGAACTCCTTTGTGCAAACTTGTACATGATTTTTATATTACTTCATTTTAGAAAAGAAAAAATAAATGACTGAACAATTATGGAAGCCAAGGCAAGTATCTCCAAAATTGAAAATTCTATTTAAAATGTTACAAACTTTTTCAGAAACTATCTTGACAAGTTACAGAACTTAGTGAAGGACACCTGGCTATTTAAGCTATCCATTACAATCTGATGCTAGAGATGTAAAAATTTTGTTAGGCAAACGGTAAGACTATGCTTAACTGGAACATTTAGATTTCTGCTAAATTTTGTATGGCTTTTCCCACAGGGAATAGGAAAGGAAAGCGCTTTTATTTAATTTTTATGACTAAATAAAATATTATTTCTATTATGCTAGTAGATTTTTTTTTCCTCATATAGAAAAACATCTGCCATAAGTTTTCTCAGCTACATGAAGGCACTGAAACACAGGTACACGTTAATAGGTCCTTTAATAATGAACAAAACACAAGGAAATCTGGATCTTTAAAAATTAATATGTGGTCTCTAATGTTTCAATTTTTGAACTATGGCAGCTTGCTGACTTGTAAGCAAGGTGATTAGACATGGGCAAACTTGATTCTGCAGAGTGATTCAGGGAAGTAAATAGGAACAAGTAAGTTTTATTTTTCAAACAAATGCTGACTTGAGTATGATCAGAGCTTGCGTTACAACTAAAAATGCGTGATTCTTAACAGCTGTAAGTATATGTCTGTTTTCCCTTTGCAGGTTTTGCCTGTAATAAATTCACTGAGCAAGACATACAGACTTCTATCCAATGCTATGAAAATTAACCAAGGCACATTAACTGCAGGAAATCTTCAAAGGTACAAAAATAAATGCTTATTCAGTAATTAATTAAACCAAACAAGCCATCAGCATGTGTTACATAGCCTAAGTATTACGTCAGGTCAATAATTAAGCTGTAGTAAATCTTCTGAAGGTTCTGTCCTGCCAAACTTTAAAGGCTCAAGACTAACCCAAGGACCCTTAACATTTTAGTGAGTTAGTAAATGATTACACAGTTAGCTTCTCAAACCAAAGTTTGCTACTATTAACTTTCCAATTTTTAGAACATCCAGAAATTGTATGTTTTGTAATTTTTTAATAATATCCTGTGAACAAATGTATGCTTTTCTTGAGCCTATGAAAAAGAGCATTTTATAGGCTTGAGCTATGTCAAGACAGAAGTGCACTTTTCCTGCAGGAAAATATATACATTAGGCAAAAAGTAATGGTTTGGAATTTTCCCTTGTTTATATGAACATCATGATTATGAAACCTTGAAGCTAATCTCAATATATGCAGCTGGTCATGGTAAAGAAAATCACTATGCAAGCTGTCTTATGTGACTCTGCCAAAACAATTCCAAAAGATCTGCACTAGTTATGTGCTTTCAAGGCCTGGCTGACTTTTAGGTGGAATTAGGAGGTCACAGCAAGTTGTGTGGTGACCTTGTAATGTGGGAATTATGGCACTGGGCTGAGTATCAAATAATACATCTCAATTTATCAAAAATACAAAGCCACATGACAGAGCACAGAGCAGGAAGTTTGAAATGTTCTGAGATTAATTTTTTCCCCTCATCTGTATTATTTTCTGTCACTTCATTTACATAAAATATTTCTGGTTAAACAATTTGCAAATGCATGTGATTTAAGAGCAGGTATATGCATGACAGAGGTAAATTTGGATTTAAAACCTAGACATTACTAACAATGAAAGACAGCTGTTACACTTTCTTTCACATGCAAGTCTTCGCATGGAATTTTGTTTGGAACTAGTTACTATTTGACATGTTGACTCATAGTTTATTTTAGTTATAGATTATTTAAACTACCAGATCTTCAGAAAACATTTCATAACAATTAGAATATATAAGAATATTCAATCTGTTTTATTTTCCCTTCAGATGTGCAGCTGCCTATTGGTCCCACACAAAACACATATTGTTTGCTTGCATAGAGCATATCAGGATATCCAGACTGTCCTGTGCCATTGACCCAGTCATAGAATCATAGAATCATTTCAGCTGGAAGAGACCTTTAAGATCCTCAAGTCCAGAGTTTGTCCCAGCCCTATTAACCACTAGACCATTTCCCTAAGTGCAACATCCAACTGTCTCTTAAGCACCTCCAGGGATGGTGACTCCACCACCTCCGTGGGCAGCCCATTCCAATGCCTGACAAACCTTTCAGTAAGGAAATTCCTCCTCATATCCAGCCTAAACCTCCCTGGTGCAACTTGAGGCCATTTCCCCGTGTTCTATTGCTTGTTGCTAGGGAGAATAGACCAACCCCTGCCTCGCTACAACTTCCTTTTAGGTAGTTGTAGAGAGCGATAAAAGCAATTATTTCCATTTCCATCTCAATGTTCTGTCCCAACTTTATCCAATTTTTTCCTGGGTTTATCTATAGCTTTATCTATATGTTTTCTACGTTGCTTTTATCTACAGCAACTAGTTAACTAGAGTAAGGCTAAGAAAAGGCATGCCTAGCGGAAGTTATGAAATTACATGATTTAGATGAGTGATCTTGCTTCTGTTGAAAACAATGAATTAGATTATTATTTGCAATACCTTTCATTTCCATTCAATGAAATGACAAGTGATCATTTTGGTGATATTCCCAGTCTATCAAAGGCAGGAAGCATAAATAATATTATGAAGGATTTTATATTGCAAAAATTTCCAAGCAATTTTTACAGATACAAATGTTAATGTTTATTTTTTTAAACTGTACATTGTTTATCTAACCTGAAACTTTACAGGTTCACTCTTCATTGACTATATCATCTGCAGGTGTAGAGAGATTTCTCAACGAATGTTTGTAAACATACTTTTTTCTACAAATTTAGGATCATGGTATCTCATAAAATGAAATCATAACTATGAAGTGTGCATAAATGTAATTCATATTTGTAAGTATGAGGAGTGCATTCAGAAAATTTACTATGAATTAAAGTTATATCATTTGCACCATGGGTAAAATATTTGGAAAGTTGCAAGAAAAATGAAAAGGTGGCTTTTTGACCTGAAGCTTAAAAATCATGTCTCTTATGTATATAATCTATTAAAGACACTCTCAGTGCAAATACTTTCCTGGCACATTATCCACTGACATTCCAAAAGCCAACTTCAGTTAATTAAGTTGCATACAACTTAACCCTTGGGGTCAGGTTTTGTAGAAATGTAGTTTCATCACTGCACACACACATATCCCAACCCCAGTTCCAAACAGACTTTTGGTTCACAGTTCATTTTGGTAGTATAGGAGCTTGAAAAATCCTTTTTACTTCATCTGAAATGAGCATAGTTGTAGTGAGGTGAGTGTTGGTCTCTTCTGCCAAGTAACAAGAGGTAGGATGAGAGGAAACGGCCTCAAGTTGCAGCAGAGAGGGTTTAGTTTGGAAATTAGGAAAAAATTCTCCACTGAAAAGATTATCAAGTGTTGTCAGGCTGCACAGTGTTTGAGTCACCATTCCTGCAGGTATTTAAAAGACATGTAGATGTGCTGCTTAGGGACATGGTTTAGTGGTGGATGTTGCAGTGTTAATGGTTGGACTCAATGATTCTGAAGATCCTTTCCAACATAAACAATTCCATGATTCTGTGACTTTATGATTGAAACACAACAAAAAAGAGAAGCTTGTTGTAGTTTAGATCCATCAGGGAACAAAAGACTACAATTAGCCTCAAGTACCAAAGACCTGAGGATTGCTAAAGGGCAGGGAGAGCTTAATTGCTGCTTAAGATCCAGGACAAAACAGACCAGGCTACTCGACTTGGGGAAAATAATTTAATGCAATACCAACTAAAGCATAAAACCCCAAAACATAACCAAAATAAAACAATACAGAGTGCTACAATGATGAAGAGACCGACCAGCCCTTTAAGACCACCTTCTCCACACTCCTCCTCTCTTCCCAGGCTCAGAGCCCTGATCCCGGTAGAGCCCTGATCAGAGGGGCAGGGACTGGGGATTTCAGTCCGTCTATTCCTGATAGCTTCTGCCGTTTGTCTCTCCTCAGAGTAGGTGGGCTCCACACCACTCCTCCCTTCAAGTTTGTGGGTTACCTCACACACACGGCAGCCCTGCACGGGCTGCTCTGACATGCATTTATCCCAAAGGCTGCAGCTCCTTTCTGCCTCTCATGTGGGTCTGCTCTGCAGCCTGCAGGCTCTCCAGCACAGCCTGTGCCTTGGCTGCCTCCTCACACAGTCTCTCACCCATCCAGGTGCACTCATACCTTGCTGCTGCTGGCTCTAGGTTCTGTCATTGCCATCCATAGGTTGGAGGGGTACCACTATGGCTTGCAGAGCAGTCTCTGGTCTGGTGCTCCTCCTTCCTTCCTACTTCTCTGACTGTGGGGTTTGTGTGGTTGCCTCCATCTTGTATCACCCTTACATCTCCTGCAAGCACTTCAAATTCCCGTCCCTAAATAGTGATCACAGAGGCGCCAGATTGGCCCAGCCAGGCCGGAGGTGGGTGTGAACCCAGGAGCCGGGGGGAGGGTCCGAGAACTCTTTACTGGGTCTTCACTGCAACCCGCTCCCCCTGATACCAAGCAAAAGCAGTTCCTTGCTAAACCATGACACTTGCATTATGGCATTTCACTCAAGACTACAGAGCTTACGAGAGGGATTCTGCATGATCTATAGGTCAAGTATATTGAGCTGACCAATAGTATCTCCAAGCAAGTAACTTGGGTAGATGGTCAAATGGGTCTCACAGAATAACTCATAAAAGTCCTAATGGGTGGTGGATTGCTAGGAGAGGCTGGGAAGATGAGGAACAGAAACATATATCAAGTACAAGTAACATTTTTTTACAGTTCATTACATCACCCTTCTTTTCACTATACGCACTCTGAAAGTACAATCCTTGTACTGTTTTATCAGTAAAATGTATTCCTGAGCATCCTGCTACAAGACAAACAGTAGAAATATGATCTTTTTGGAGAATTCCTCTTTCTGTGCTGTAGCATTTCATTGTTTGTAGTTGTCTACACAGGATGCAGCCAAGTCATGCTGAATCTGTAACCAGGCAGCCTTTCTCTAGCCAAGCATTTTCATACCCTTGTCTAAAAGCTTTTAATTTCTCTGCTGCTAGAAGGTCACAAGGAAATAATACCAAAAATAGGGAAGTCCCATGGGAAAAATCCTCCAACACAGAGGTACATTTCAGTGTTACGTACAGATATATGTTCAGACATGCACCTACAAAAAGATTATCTGCTAAGAAGCATGTGCTGAACTAATTGCTTCTGCATTGCTCCCAGGTGACATCTGCCATCAGTGACCTTACTTTTTTTTCCTCATTGGTATATTCCACTTTCGGAAACAAAACTGATTCATTCTCAACTCTTTTTTTCCTCTCATGCTGTCAGGTTTCTCAGATCAGAAAAGAGGATTACGTACAAGGGGATTATTAGCCGAAAGATAGGGAGGTTTCACCCTAAATGCATTAGGGTAAATGGCTTTTAACTACAGTAAGTATAGCTAATAAAATGAGATATTCCAAGAAGGCATAAGTTTGCCCCTTCACTTCCTCTCTATTTTGTGACTTGGAATATTTCCTTTAGAAGCTGTGAAAGTGAAGATTCTGGAATTCACTTTTAGTGTATCCATAACCTACTACATGTCACTTATACAAAGCAACAGGCACTTGTTTGCCTTTCTGGCTGCTCATTCCTATTAAATTAGTTCACACCAGTAAAGCTTCAAAGAGGAAATATGAGGTTTTTCTCCTTCATTTCCTCCTGCTACTTAGTGGAAAGAGTTCTCAGATGCTGATTAGGTTGCTTCATTGATTTTCTTACCAGCGTATTTCTCTGCACTGTATGCCTTAGTGAGGAACAGGCAGTCAGCAGTTTGCTCGGCAATATGCTGACTGTATGCTTAGGGAAAAAACAGATGGGCAAGAGGAAAACTTCCCTCCTGACCTGCACCAAACTGAAGGCAGGGATTTTTATATAAGTGTACTCTTAAGATTTCAAGATCCAGCTTTCAAAATGCCAGTCTTTGGAAATATTTACGAACCTTTTTCCAAATTTGAGTGCATTTCTTTTTCCTGTAAGAGCCAAGTTACATCCTTCCTATCCAACATCAGTCATATCATCATGCCTTAGTGGAGAATTGCTCCTGTGTAAGGGCATCAAAATAAGACATACATAGTCTGATAAAAATACTTCTAATGTTTCGTGTAAGGAATGTTTTTAAAGTGGATTTTGTAAAATAATTGTATGTGTCATTATTTCCTCTACTCCTTCCAAGTATTTTTATTCAGATGGATGTTTAAGATGATTGGAGATTTTTTTTTCAGCCGCACACTACTACTGCCAGTAACTTGGTCCAGAAATATCTCACTGTTTTTCTTGTAAACATGAAGAATCCTTTTATTAGGAAGTAGATCGATAGCATCATTAAGATTGTCGGGAGAAAAAAAAAAAAAAGGAGAGAATAATTTTGTGGCTGTGTTGTATTAAGACCAGAATGACAAAAGAAAACAACCAAAGCAAAACCATACAAACAGATAGAACTGTCTAATGTCACATCAGTGGTGAGATACAGTAATGTTGAAACTCTAAATGTTTTTTGAGTGAAGTATATGGAGGAGATTAACATTTCTTCACAGAGGACATTTTTGGTTGTCTAGAAAAAAAATACATATCTGCAACTGCTTAAATCTATTTGCAGTGAGAAAAGCACTTGGACATGTGTTTATATATGTATATGTGCTATTGGCTCAAGGCCAAGAAACACTAATGGGAAAACTTTCCAGCATTTGTTTTTGCCTTTAAGATTTACAGATCTAAGACAACATTTCTTTGCTCAATGTTGCCTCAAGCTGTAATCATTTTCCCTATCAGCTCCTCAGTCTCTTCCCAGAAGGAAGAAGAAAATGGCTTATTATCTGTGTCAGTTGAAGGCCTGGTAGATTTTGTTCTTGACAAACAACCAGATTATGTACTCGCAAAAGGTGGACTCTCACATAAAGAAATGTTGAGAGTGAGGACATTACTTCTGGGGACAAATTCAACCATTTCAAACTTTATACCTTATGTGGAAGAAAAATGCATGGGTTTCCAGACAGTTTTGCAGTTCTTAATATATAGAAGTGTGTGCAAACAATAGATGATAGATTCTCCAAGTCATCAACCCCTTCTCAGCTCCTTTGGTACTACACTGCAATAAGAAAGCTGGTGCAGTAGTTAGTTGATTAGCCTGGTTTTTAGAGGAATTTAGTCTCATCTCCTTGCTCCAGTCAAGACTTCCTGTGTGACAGCGCTACAGTCTGTGTCACAAGGAAAATATTTCTTCACCATCTCACAGGAGAGCTGCAGAAACAGATAGATTTAAGATTATGGAGTGCTTGGATAATGCGGTAATGGGGTGCTCATAAATGTCACAGAGAAATTCCAGGCCCAGCAGCTGTGTATCAGAGAATGGGCATATTTATCTCTAGGAACTGATCCTGTAAGCTACAGGCCATGCCACTTCCAACTGAAGGAGTTCTCAGAGTCCTTGGTGATCAGGTCCAGAGCTGCTATGGGATTCTGAGGTCCTGTGAAATGTAAATTAAGATGACTAAGGCAATAAAATACAACCACTGCTTAACAAAGCAGGTCTTTATAGCCATTAATTCTATATTTATAAATAGTCAGAGACACGACTGAGTGATGATGTTCGACCATGCAACTAATTGAAAGCAAATAAAGATACCATGACACAGTAATTGAACTGAAATGAAAACATTCTTCACCAGTGGTTTTAGATTCTTATACACACATTAAATTCTTCTTTTAGATGGAAGCCTTCCCCACAACGTTTCATCATTTAAATAGTACCAAATTAATACATCATGTACTCTGTGTGTTCCTGAATATGTAAAGCTAAACATAACTACTGAAATCACCCAGAGTACAATCAGACAAAAAGAAGGAATATGGGTTTTCTGTGGAAATTTAGACTCTGAATTTAGGTTGTGATTTAGACACATTTGTACATATCCCAACTAGTGCCCATGATGCACTAGTGGTGAAGTGCTTGAAGAGCCTTGTGCTTAAATTATACTTAATATTCTAGAAGTGTTTTAATAATATTTTGGAAAGGTAGTTGTGATTTTTACATTTTTGTCATCATTTCCCTTCTAGTTATTGCCACCTTCTGAATATATGGTCTGATTCTCAGGTGCACTGAAATTTTCTGCTGGGTTAAGAGACTTTTGGCTCAGCCTGGATAGTGTATCACATGCATAGCATGGACCTGGGTAAAAAGAAAGACAGATAATACAGAGATGAAGGTGAAGCACGATGCTGAAATACAAAAGATCCATCTATTAGGTGAAAGGATATTAACTGGAGTAAATGGCAACAGGACATTTATAGGTGTTTGCTGTGAAAAAAAAAAAAAAGGAGATGACAGAGAGCTGAGTGAGTTTGTCTCATTCCAAGAACATTTCAAAGTTAGAGCTATCCTATTTGGGTTTTCAGACTTCTGAAACATTTGTGGTGATTTTTATTTAAGTGCAACTGTGTTGTAAGATGAATATCATGATGTTTCCATGTATTCTCTGATGCTTACCGTGAATATGTTAAAGATATACAGCTCCTGCTATCTAGCAAGCAATTTTACAAACCTAACTTTTATCTTATAAATCAATAGTTCTAAAGGTATATAGGCTGCATCAAATGTATTCCTTTAGCAAAGATTTGCTGGCTACAAACTTTACAAGCCCTATATAGAGTCACTCATTAGATTATCACCATTGTAACATCTAAACGTCATTTACCTCTGGAGGACTAGCCATGCTGTATCTGACAGGAATGTAATTAACTATTGATTTATGTCACAAAGTGACATAAAAATCTGCAAGTCTGCTTCCTTTTTCTAACATTATTGTCCAGAAAGAGATAACGGGGGGTGAAAAAAAAAAAGACTTTTTTTCTTTTTTTTTTGTTGTGACATTAATTCTGAAATTTGTTATTCACTAAGAAATATTGATGAATAAAAAGATGTCACTTTGCGAGCTGATTTTTCAGTACAGCATAACAGTTTCTGTGTATTCTTGATCAGTACACTGAATAGCAACAAAATACTTTCATAGAGCAGAGTTTTAAAATACAAGCTTGAAATGTGTGCACCTTCTGTCTAAATAACAATTGAAGATAATTCTGGCTCACATTTCACTGACTTTTTTTTCTTCTTCTTTGCAGACTTACATCTTTTCTATAAATTATCAGTAAATAAATACATTTTCAAGTAGCACTGTTACTTCCCTATATGAATAAAATAGGACGGATCATTTCATCCATCATTGAAATGCAGCAGTGATGTGGAATTTTATTGGTACTACCAAACTAAACAAGAGTTTAGTGAGGAGTAGAATGATATGTGCTGTTAAAATTGCAGAAAGAAAATAGCAGCTACTTAATTAAGATAGTTCGTATTTGTCATAGAGATATTTATTTTAAACAATGGATATTTTCTTTAGCTGTGTGAACTAAAATGCTGTTTCTACAAAGAGAGATTTTTTTACCTGCTTCAAGCTATAAAAGAAGATTTGTGATTCTCCTAAGTCCATATGCCTTAGATTAATGTTAGTGTCAAATTCATTCTACGTTAAGCTCATTTAATGTACCTCTGGGCTATAAGATGTTACTTTGCCAGCAGCAAAGGTCACATGTTTCCAGGTATTGACAGTGCAAGTAATGACAAGCTGTTTCTGTGTTTGAGTGGATCAGGGTCTTTTTAGCATTCATGCAATGAATTTGGCAAACTGTAGCATCTGACCAAGAGGACTCCGTGCCTTTGAGCATACAGCAGAGGGAATTATTAAACCTCCAACTCTGAAATCTGTGGCTTCATTTAGTTTAGACTTCCCAAAGTAATTTTTATGCTTTTAGTTAAATAGTAAACAATTTTGAAGCTAGCTTTACCAAGGTAACACATTTCTTCTTGATCATAAAAATAGTTTGAAAGAATCATTTATATATTTATTGGATTTTAAGCACATTTTTGTTTAAATGTATTTAGGTACAGTAGGACAAACTGGCCTTACAATTGCAGTTATAAAAAACTGTGTGAAACTTTGCAAGCATCGGTCCTCAGGAAGGAAATCTGATCAAACTCAGGAGCAGAGCTGAAGTGTTGCTTTCCTGGCTCCTTTCTGGGTTGTTGAGTGATGAAGCAAGTTGTGTAACACCACCAAGATTTACACAATGCTGTGAGTCATCTTTAACAGGTAATCTGAAAACACATTAAGCTGCTAAACTTGACATTTCTCAAACAGCCACAGAATACACATGGCTTCTTCTGTAAATTTTAGTGGTGAAGAATGCTTGGGGCAAAGTTTTGTTCCCTAAGTCAAAAGATAACAAAGAGAGTTAAGGTTATGATGCTCTGGGAACAGAATTTCCTAAATATTATCAGACACATAATGTCGGTATGGTAGATTTTTTTTCTCTCAGATCTGAATGGGAGAAATATGACTGGGGGAAATGGAAATAGAAACAGCTTGCAGGGGATGGCAAGGGCGTACCCTAGATATCTGCCTCTTGTACTAACTTTGTTTAGAGCTACAGTCAGACTTCTTTGGGAAGCAGATAGTTGGAGCCTGAAGTTGTGTCCTCGGTTTCAGTGTGGGCTCCTAGACAAAGCCCAAAACTATCATTTGATAAAAAGTCTTGGCCCTTTGATAAAAGGTCTCAGTAATGACAGCACTTTGTCCCCACATCTACTGATGTAACCTACAGAAACAAACCCCACTTCTTCTCTTCCCGGCTTTAGGTCTTGCCTGGAACAGCTTTCCCAGGAAAGATAGACCACCTTTTGTCATGACTGACTGATGACAAAGGAACTCTCCTAGTCCTGGAGCTAGAGCTCTAGACGTTATCTTGAGGAGTAGGGCTTGAATCCCAGACTTCCAGTTTTCTGGTGCATCCCCAACTTCCCAAGAATTTCCATAACCAATGTGTGCCTCACAAATTGGGCCCTTTTGGAGACTTATGCCTGTTTTGCATCCCTCAAACAGCTCTAGCTGAAAGTCAGGATCTTAAGCAATCAGTGCAACAAAGACAGGATGACAACTGAGCAGACCCAGAAGCCTAGCATTAGGTCTCCAAGGAACTTTAGGTATCTTAAGCTTTGCAGAAAGATAGATATGGATTATTTTAATTGCTTTTCTGAAGTTAAGCTCTTAAGTTTCTCTGAAAGGGCACTGATGTGATTTGTTACATGCTTGCTGAAAAACACATTGGTTCATACTATTGTGACCCAAGCACATTTAGAGATTGGTCGTTTACTTGGCTGTTTGTCACAGTTCCCAGAAGTGTCCATGCAGGGGTTTCTCTGTACCTGATTAGTTTAATCAGCACAGACATGTGTGGACATGCCTTTCTCACATCTGTGCCATCTGTGCCATTTCCTCTCATCACATTTTTCCTTATCAGAGTTTCCCTAACTTTAAACACTTCTCTGAACCTTGTCCTTTATATTCACTCGACAGTTGCCTTTTTATCTTTGCAGAAAGCTGTGGAAGATATAGAAATGGCAGATAGAAGATTAGACTAAATATGGTCTGAAAATGCAATATAGTGTGCCCCCAAGCTCTTCACAGCAAAATTTGTGGTCTGGACAGCTTCCTTAGCTTGCTTAGCAGAGGAAATGGAACAGGGCACTGTTGAGTACAATAGTATACTAGGCTTCAGGAGAAAGTAAAAAAGCATTAGAGGACAAAATTGTGCCAAGCTTTTCCTCATAGTAGCACTGGGTACTGAAGCATGGTTTCTCTAAAGCATAAAGAAAAGTGGTAAGCGAATATTTTTAGTGTTGCAAGTGAAGTCTTATGTTAGTGTCACCTTGACAAAGGCAACAAAATTATATTGGCTTATATTGTCAAAATTCAGGATTACAATTCATGCTTCTGAGCACAAGTCTATGCTTTTCCTCCCACCTGCAAACTATAAGATGCTAATATGCTTCCTCTACCCTCATGAGGAAATAAGTGTACTGAGTTTCATGTATAAGAAAGGAAAACAGTGCATATATATCTTTGTGTGTGTGCTTATAGGTAGATAGAGATAAAGAGATAAATATGATCTCTAGCCTTGTTTTGTTGTGATCATTGACTCTACAGACAAAAGCTGGGAAAGCATGAAAATTTAAGAAACTGTCCTCAGTGTAACACTTTCATTCTCTTCCCCTGTACCGTTTGTAGTTGTAGAATAGTTGTACATTTAGGTACAACTCAAAGGAGCATCTCTAGGGAGATTTTAGACCATGTATGCACAGTAAGTTAATTATATTCTAAAACTCTTTCAAATTTTTGCTTTTCAATATATTTTAAGTAAAAGGGTTAGGCAATAGCTCAGAAATTACACCAGTTACCTCATCTGCTGGGTGAGATTCCGTGACCTAGATGCAGGTGTTACTGTATGAATATCTGGTCTCCCAGTATAGGCAAAACCATTTGACTCAATACAGCCAGTGAAGCTTGGAGAGCTGTACCTGGACAGCCAAATAGTTTTGAAGTTCCACTAACCATACAGACTAGATTCCCCTCTCACTGTCATGGGAGCTTAGATACCTACTTCATGTAGTGACACCAACATTTTGAGAATTAAATCTAGGTGTCTACACTGTGGAGGTGAATCCTACCCTGTGCAATTATTTAAGTAGATGCAGATTTATGCGTGAAGATGATGACTGTATTAAAACTAAAGTGATTTTAACAGGAATAAATTCCAACCTATTCTATTATGTGGCCCCATGGGTAATTAAAACCCAGTATGTGTCTTACTTTTATGTATCCCTCTTGTGAGATAAATGTATATAAAAAAAAAATGTCTGTGTTCACAAGGCAAGTAACTTAAGAATATCACTCTCATAATTGAGATATTCAGGGTGCTCAGTAAGCATTTAGTAATGCTAATTCCTGTTAAGCTTTACATAATTCCACTACGCTTATACATTTCCAATGAAAATATTAAAACCAGAAGTTAGAGAGCTAGTCCTGTAAAGACCGAAAAATTTCAAATAAAGATTAGTACCACAAAGTAACAGCACTTGTTACCTTCAGAAGTTGTTTAGCACTAAGCAGAGTGAAGTCCTCAGAAGCATGTTCATACTTTGAGAGAGACTCAGCCTAAGACCTAAGAAGCACTGACAAGTCACCAAATACTGACCTGAAGTAATTCGCAGATTTCTGTGCTTGACCCTGTTGCATGAAGGTGAATCCGACTCTAAACAATAAGATTCAGTCTTGTTTTTCTTTGCCAAACAAGTTGTTGACAGCCTAGAAATAAAGAAGGGCTTGAATTTCTTTTAGGCTGAGAGCTTTTAATTCTTCTCAGCCTGGATATGTTGGTTGTGCAGCCATTCAGAAGCAGGATACAGTCAGCACTTGATTATCCATGTTTTGCAGATTATTCATGCCACAGATATTAGCTGAAGCTCAGAGCTGTGTGAATGTGGCTACATTACTTCAAGGAGCATTTCAACTACATAATCAATACAGCTGCTTTTGCATTACACAGAGCTCTAGTTAATAAGCCCATATGATCTTATCTGGCTCTACCGTAAGACAGTTCCCTGGGAAACACAGAGGCTCTTGATGGTGTCAGCCTGTATCCAGCTGGGCTTTATTAATTTGGGCTCAACGCTGCTCTGCCAAGCCCACAGTGGAGCTGGTATTGGTGGCAACCCTGAGGCTGGCAGGTGATAAAGGGTGGGGGGTGGTGAAGCAGCTGTTTCTGCACCATAGTCTGTTTTTCTAGAAAAGGAGTTTATGGTTTATTAGTGGAGGCACGGTGCCACAAGATTTTAGACAGTTCCTTTTTTTTTTTTTTTTTTTTTTAAACTACCATGTCTTTCTGAAGTGCCAGGAGGATTTGCATGGGCCTATGTTCAGTTAGAGTGGTCCACGTGTTCTAAACCCTACTCTGGCTATCCACATATGGAGGAGAGTTTAGCGATTACTTAGGTTTAGTAGGATAGATGTTTTTAAGTTGTCAATAAGAGATTGATTTTAAGGATATGTATTCATCTCTAAACTGTACTTTGCATTAGAACACTAATGCATCAACCCTAGACTGACACTGACACTGTCTTCTAGGCCACTCTTGTAAGCCTGTGGCATGAAACAGCACTCCAGGACTGATTGTTTCATATTCTTACACATGTACTTCCTTCATATGACAGCGAGTCACCTACGTTCTACAGTAGTCTCAAAAGCCTAGCTTCAGGTTTTTTAAAATCATAGTGATTTACGATGGTTGCGAAAATTGCTGCAATTGAAGCATGGTGTTTCCATACCTGGTGGAGGTGCTTTCAAATGAGATTTTTCTTAGCTGCCCTTGATTTTGCCTTGCTAAAAGCAGAAAATTCTGGACAACAAACTTTTGGGATATTCCCTCATCTTCTTTATGACTGTATATTCATTTCTTTTCAAAAGTCACATTTCAAGTAGTGGATGTTCAGAAACTGTAATGTTAGCTTGTGTATAAATGAAATCCAGAAACCTCAAACATGCTGTTAGACAATGGAAAATTAAGATCCATAGATAAGAGGGAAACATAATTAGAGAAAATGTAACAAGAAAAACATCTTCATTGTGCTGAAGCAAAGGTTTCTATGGGCTGCAAATATTTTCCATTTTCCATTTCCATAGCAACTTATCATCAAAACTTTTCTAACAAATATTAAGCCTCCCAATTTGAAAGAGTTGTATTAGGATGTATTAGTTATATTAGGATGGTCCTGTTTATACAGTCTGATCCATTTGTGATTGATGTTTGACAGTGTATACCCCTGTTGATCCAGATTGTAAAAATCACATACAGCAAATATTTCTAGATTGTAACTGTAGACAAGATTCTGACCAAAACTTCCGAGATATTTAACATAAACAGTGGCAAAAATAAGAAACTACCTAAACTGAGAAAGATACTTGTGTCAGGTTTGTCTGTTAAATGCATTGAGAACTCCCCTAAATAAAAGTAATTCCAACCATGTCTTGGTATTTGCCTGAGCAAGTCATTTAATCTTTTCTTATCAAAACAAGGACCAAAGTTACACCATGTGGAACAGATTCTGAAAGCTCTGTGGAGCCAAAAAAATCTGTTGTCTGTGACTGCAGAGAAAACTTCATTAAGGACACTTACTAAGACTTCAGTGGGCTTGTATTTGTTTCTTTGAACCTTGTATTTGTTTCTTTGAACCTTTTTGCTAGTGTTGAATTATTTGAACTATGTCAATAATGCCCATGTTTGTCTACATGAGTTAAGTAATTTTTTAAATTGCTTATCAAAGTAGTGAATTTTATGAAACTGTAAGTTAAGCTAATTAATCATCAGTTAGTCACAGCCTTGTATTTAGATAGGCAGCAGTCCTGCAATATGCAGTGCCTGGGGGCAGTAATTAAGAATACTGTATCTCACATGAAGCTTTGGGGGCACTTCTTTATCTTAATGTGACTGTGCTCGCCTGTAGTCATACTATAAATCCATTGAAATGCAAAATCTTGTACAAGCTCTGCCCTTCTCATAGTGTAATCCAGCATTCTCCAACTGAATTTCTTCAGCCTTTTGGAAAAAGACAGCCCAGACTGCAGAAGTCTCTGTGCCACAAGCACACTAAACTTTCATCTTTCCCTAAAGCTTCAGAAACTTGAAGTGTATCCATCAGATAAATTGATCTGTCTTCAAAGTGTCCCCATTGCAGAACTGTAATTCAGGAAGAAGGGAAATCTGGTGCATATAATGCCCAGAACCATTTCTTTGTAGATGAAAATCAGTACTTATTACACAGCCCAGAAACAGCTAATCAGAGCAGCTTTTGTCAGTGCATCATTTCTCTCCTGTAACTCTCCTAGAGTTGAAAGTTCTGTAGGAGCTTGACAACCTTAGTGGGTTTCTTACAGCTCCTAGCCACGCATATTGTAGCTGAGTGTTGATGGAACAAAGGTTTTTATATCATAGTGGTGTTTTATCCTTGAGGAATGGCATCACTGTTTTTATAACAGAAAACTTTTTAAAAAAGTGTTTGTGATCTCTGCTGCTATTTTTACCTAGGATCTAATTTAAGGGCAGTGCAGTCTACTTGGCTTCACATGTAGACCTGTGATACATCATTTTTCTGCTACCAACAGTTGCCTACTCAGGGAGCTCAAATCACAGAATCACAATGGTTGGAAAAGACCTTTAAGATCGAGTCCGACCACTGCCCTCAAACTGCCAGGTTCATCACTAAACTAAACCATGTACCTTAGCACCTTATCTATACATCTTTTGAATATCTCCAGGGTTGGTGGTTCCACCACCTCCCTCAACAGCCTGCTCCAATGCTTAACAACCCTGTCAATTAAAAGGTTCTTCCAAATATCCAATCTAAATCCCCCTAGCACAACTTGAGCTCATTTCCTCTTGTCCTGTCATTCATTACTATAGAGATCGGCCCTTACCTCACTACAACTGAAATGGCAGTTGTAGAGAGTGATCATATCTCCTGTCAGCCTCCTCTAGGCCCCAGCACCCTCAGCTACTCCTCATAAGACTTGTTGTCTAGACCCTTCACCAGTTCTGTTGCCTATCTCTGGACATGCTTCAACACCTCATCTTTCAGCTCCCCTGAGAGGACTTTGAGAGCACCTGACAAACTATTTTAGCTGCTTCTGTGGCTGCTTTCTGCTGTGTATGTGAAACCTAATTGAATTGTAATAAAATAACAAGGCTGAAAACAGAGCAGCAACTAGGAATGAAGAAGCTGGTAATATCAGTGTGGCCAAATGTACTAATCCTAACAAAACAGCAAAATGCTCAAATGGCAGTTTGTTTGCTATACTGTACCATTTCCTTTATTTGACATGCTCAATTGAAAAGCAAAGAAATATCTCTTTTTCAGGAGGTGATTCAGTTCATTCATACCACAGCCATAGGTGAAATTCCTCAGCACACTGTATTTTGCTGTGAGAATATTCATGTTCTGAAGTTCAGCTCAAATGTTAAGTCACTGTAACTGTACGAACAAGCCAATTGTTTAACAATTCAAGTCTCTTTTTAAAAAGTCTATTTCTGTACAAAAATGCTCCTAGTTGATTCTTCAGTTTACTTTGCTAGGCCAGCCACGCTGAACTCTTGAACACTCAAGGAATAGGTGCAGTAATATGAAAGCCCAATAAAAATGCATTACTATATGTGCCTTAAGCAAATCAACTGTACAAGAAGCCCTGCATTGCCAGAGTGTCTAAGAAAATTAAGGTCACTACATGATAAAAAGCTGTAGCAGTGACACCAAGTTCCCAACCTTGCCAGTACACAGTAAGACAAAAGCAAACCTTCCTGTTGTCTAGGAGAAGAAACAACTCTTCTGCCCAATCAAAATGAGTACAAGAACAAGATCTGCACCAAAATGGTTACAAGATACAGTGCATGGTGAGGACTCCCATGCAGGAGGGGGACACTCTTGGTAAGGAGAGCTGCAGGGAAGGTCTGAAATTTCATCTTCATATGGTTCTGCAACTTCTTAGATGGGTCTCTATCCTTACAGACATGAGATTAATTTATTGTAAAGACAAGAAACAGAGAATTACAAGCTTGTAATTTTATCAAAAAGAAAATCATACTTCAGGAACTGAGGAACAGAGAACTGTCTTGGCTCGTACATAGGATTGCTCCTTCCTACTTTCTATCTTTGAAGGAGGCACTGGGAAGCATGGATTGAATTATTAAATCAAATCTATTAACTAATTACATTAAAGCAGTAAATTGAATAAAATTATGTGGTTTTGCTTTACAATATTGTGCAGGCAAATCCCCTGTACAGCTTCACACGTAATGTAGGAAAGACTTTTATTTAATGGGACTTGGCCATACGAGTTGTGCAAAGGATCGGAGCCAGAAATAGCAGTCAGAAAGAAATGATACTTCAGACGAAGTGTGAGCAGTATTCCCTGACAGTTCTGTCAAATTTGTTGATTTATTTTAATGACTTTGGGTTTTTTTTAAGGACTGAATGATACTTTGTTTTAGTGGAGGTAGCCTGCCAGCTTGGGCAGGTTACATGACACTTCAGTCATGTTTTGATCAGCATCAAGATTCTTACATGCCTAAATCAATTCATTGTGCAAAGGTACAAAAGCCAAAAATAGTAATACTCAGAATTAATGATGCTTGGTCATCCATTCTCTAGTGAGGCTGGAAACACAGATGACTCTGGTGCACTTCCCATTGCATGTCATCAGAATTCTGTCTTGTTCAGCCTTTAAGAAAATATTTGCTTAGTATTGCCAACTCTTACTGCTTTATCGGACGTCTCATTTTTTGGCATCAGAAGAGTCTAGGAAAATTTGTCTATCATTTGGAAAAAAAATAAACATTCTTTAGGACTTAAGATCACCAAAAGACTTTCAAACTGTACAACCATACAGGCTAAGAAGCCAAAAGATAAGCCACATGAACACAGCATTTATTTTTTTTAAATTCATTGTTTTGAAAACACTTTCTTGATTTATCTTATAGGCTTGAGTCATACCCTTTTTATTCAACGCTTGCTGTTGGCAGCAGTAGAGCCTCTTCATTTTTCAACTGTTTTCTGTTCTTCGGTAACTTGAACATCTCTGTCATTTTCATCTGTGCAGACTACCTTCTTTACTTAAAGCTACTGATACTATTGAACTAAATGAGAGTGCTGCCAATAACTTCAGAATGGAGCTCAACAAAAAGGTCTTTTGGGAAATTCAAGCAGACTGTTTCAGACTAGACCAATTGTGCAGCATATCATTGTTATTCTTTTGTTCCCTCTGTATAAATACAACAGGAGTATAAAAATCTTTTTGATGCCTAGGATAGTGTATGGCATCACAGGAAAACTAAGGAGATCTTCTAAGCTGATTAAATAGAACCAACAAGAGTCACAGGAGAGGAAGGAGGAGGGAAAACACTTACTTGCCTGATCTGAGTTGTTTGCAAAAGCTGCAGCAATCCTCCACCAGTTAAGGATTGAAGTTTCCCTTGGTGGACTGATGACCTTTGATGTGATAATTGCTGGTTATCCTAAAACTCCAAAATAGTGTATGTCTACTAGGGTTAGAAGAATAAGGGGTAAATGTTAAAGAAGCTTTGGATTTTCATTCAAAACCAGCAGGAGCCAAGCAGTTAAATGCTCCTTTTCATTCCATGAAACAGAATAGAAAGCTAGATCCCTATAATATTTTCCACATAACTTACACAACCTTAATCTCTGAACAGTTTTATAGATTTGTGTATCTCTATGGGCAAGAGCTTATCCTGTTGTTGTAAAGAATAGTCATTTTCTTAGGTTTTCCATCTTTACAATTGTCGTATAAAATGTTATTTTAAATATTAATATTTACTTCCAGTATTAATACGTATATATGTGTATGAGTATTAATCTTCCATGATGATGGCTTTATAAGTTAATATCTTCAGGTCAGGATAGGTAAGGTGTCACAGAACAGGAGAAAGGTTGAAAGTATTATCTTTCTTTTGTTGTAAGCCAAGTAACATGAAAGTTTTACCCCCCACCTAAATCCAAGTTTTTATCCTCTACCTAAGTTACTACTTCTCAGCATCCTCTTGCACTCAGTTCATCTGCTTGATCATAAAAAAGTAACAGGTAAATGTGCTACAGTTATCATGCAACTCGCTCTTTCACAAGCAAAGATTTTTTTGCCTTTGTTTTGTAATAGACAAACAAGTGCTTTATTTATCTGGTTAAGTTACTTTCTTCTTGAGTTAGTTGTTACTTTAGTTACTAGGTGAAAAGATAGAGTTTGCCAAAAGGCTTACCACCTCCAGTCAGATGTTAATTTGCATGTCTATCATGGCTTGGAAAAGATTTAAGTATTAGCCTTTCTTCTATCATGCCTGCCATATTGTGCTTGAAATATTTTAAAGCCAAATAAAATTGAGATTTTCAGATAGATTAGCTAGTGTGATTGCAAAGGCATTTTTGTATTCAAAAATGTCTTTGTTTTAGCAGCCATCATATCTGACCTGCTCCCTAGGTCAATAAAGATGAAGGGCTCTTGGTCTGTTGCAGAAGAAACTCATTGTGGCCCACAACTGGGCCTGCTTTCGTATGCATACAGTTACTGCCATCCTAGCAACATACATGTTCTCTTCAAATGATTAATATAGCATCAAATAAGATATATTACTTCTCTAGAAAAACATCCTTGTAAAGCTGGCTGAAATATGAGGTTAAATACCAAAGGACTAACACAAAGAAAGGAAATGATCAAACAACTAGACTATTTTGTGATTTACATGGGTTTTTTATTGATGATTAAGTAAAGAAAAACCTGCTGAGATAAGGAGTAAGCAATTAGACATTGAGGAAACTCTCATACTTATTGCCTCAGTAGTAGTATTCCTAGACTGAGAAACCCTCCACAGGGTGATCACTTGCTAATTCCTTATAACCTACAGCTTTGATTTGCTTACATTATTCATTTCTTGAAGGGAAAGGAAGAGGCAAGAAATATCTACTGAATGCATAACCACAGAGCTTCAGAGAAATACTACAGAGTTCAGGAAACATTTGCAAATAAAGAAGGCTGAATGCTTATTAACAGCTGTATCCTATTCTCAACTGTAAATGTCCTTTCCTAGAGGATGGCTAATAACAGTAATATGTTAAGAAGGATTGTTAATAAGAATAATATGTTAATCATAACCACTGGTTATTGCAGGAAACAGAATCTAATTCCCAGATATTTCATTGCCAGTACAGTCAACAATAGCAGTAATAGTTGGATAGGGAAGTAGAGAAAACTTTGATTACAGACCATAAAAATTCCCTTTTATTGAATTTTCAGTGTGTGACATGTAGAGAAAGGACTTGGAAAAATACACTTACCAAACATTTTCACCAGAATAGCAAGTTCTCATTCCTTCCATCTGCAATAAGTCTTCCTTTCTTTCAAAGACCTTTGCATCTCTCCTGACAGTCATTTTAAGCTCCTTTCCTGCTGCAAGGGGAGGGGAAAGGTGTGTGAACAAAAATTAGATACAGGTGTCAGTTGATAGTGTCAAATTCAAAAAACAATTCTAGCAATGTTAGACAGAAGAGAACATCTTACCTTTATCTATGCTAGTAATGAACCAAAACGTCAACAGATGGTGACTACTGTTCAAATACCAGCAAATGCTGTTTCTTGAGGCACAAGCATGCTGTGAGGACTTTTTTTCTCTGAGAGTATATAGTATAGGAATCTGTGAACAAAGCATCAGGATCATAACAACAGCCTGACCATGGGATGAACAAGTTTATCTACTGACATAACTGTGCTAACGTGCAGTTGTTCAAGATGTGCTGTGCTTGCTGCAGTGGATGACATGCCCAGTTAATAGATGACATATCTGCTGTGATAGTCCACAACAGATAAGCAAGTAGCATGTCATATTTTAGTCCTCACTGGTATTGTCATTATTGAAGTCCAAATACCCTGCAGATGATGCATTTAAATACCCTCTGTCTTCAAAGGTAGAAAAGATATGATGTTGTGAAGCATTTAAATGTAGAATGTCTGACAGTTGTCTATTTATATATGTCAGAGAATGTAAAACAGACAAGGACTGCAACATGAACTCATCTGAAAATTTTGCATTAGTAAATAAGTAAATATTTGTAAATCTCTTCCAGTTCCTTTACTTAGCTCCTAAGGTAATACATATCATACATTACTGAAGGAATATGGTCTGACTTTTTTTCCTGCAATATAGAGCAGTAAATGAAACCATGGTTTTACTTTGAACATTGACCTAAGTATGGCTTATCACTTCCCTTAATTTCTGAAAGATCAATCTAAAAGTGAAGAGATGAATTAAGTGTAAGGGAGTCTTAACTCAAATACAATACTGATGAATGGAAACAAGTCAGAAATACATCATCAAAGAGGCTTACCTGGATGATCGTTAAGGATCCAAGTTCATGATCCAGTCTAGCTTGACATGTCATCATCCATAATGAATTACAAAATGATGTTAGCTTTGGAAAGTTCTTCTGGCAAACATCCTGAGTAGTAGTATTATCAGATTCTAAGGGAAGCCTTGTACTTACAAATATTGTCATTTAATATCACAGAGATGTATGATCTGTACTGTGTCTTTCATTAAAGATAGAGCTGAACAGAGAATGACAGTTTAGCTTTCAAGGATTCAGATTTTTGCATTTCACACTGCAATTGAAAACAAAGGCATTCCAGTGTTTGTTTTTTCTTTCCATAACATTAACTTGTATTGAAACTTCTTTTTGGATTGAAAAGTTAAGGTTTTTCATCTGACTCTCAAGTCTAGGAGTTAACCTGGACTGAGTAGTAAGATCCCTTGATCTGTTAGTTTCGATGCTATTTCATTGATACCAGTGGTAATCGATTAGCTAATTCTTTAAACAGTGAATCAAGGAAAATATATGAAAGGCATTATGTAAGAAAATGTGAAAAAATACTGAAAACATTATATCCAACATATAGAATCATAGAGTCATTTAGATTGGAAAAAACCTTTCAGGTCATCAAGTCCAACCGTTGAACTAGCACTGCCAAACCCACAGCTAAACCATATCCCTAAACACATCGTTTGCACACAGAGAATGACATACTAAAAATTTGTCCAAAATCCCTATTCAAGAGGATATTTAAATAACATATGGCATAAGGAGTAGTTTTTAAGCCACAAGCCTTAGGCAGGTATTGGATGATAACTGGTGACATACATGGCACTGTCTAGTATGTCTACTGCATATGATTCACACTAGTCAATCAGCTACCTTGGTTTTAAGCAATTTCACTCTAAAAGAGAAAATGTGTTAGGAAAAACTCTTGGTTATGGTTATTTGATTCCAAAAATTACATTCTTACCATGTCCTCACCTGTAAGCTAAAACCTGTATCATGTGGTTGTTAACAGCTGATACATAATTTGTATAGACTGCTGAACTGAATGTTAAACCATAGAAGAAAGGATAATTTATAATAAATAGACCCCTTTTTATCATACTGGTAAAGGTGACAATTTGTGACATGCTCAGTTCTACTGTGTGACATTTTTTATTGTTGTTTACACTCTTTCCCACAGAATTGGCTATTCTATGGGACAACACATGACAAATTCCTGGTGAAATGTACTTATCCATTGCAACTCTTTAGGGCAACTTTTCTGCAGTTATAGATAATGGGATTTGATTCTCATTCAGCTGAACAGTTACTTTTTCAGTCATTCATAACTAATACTGTTGCTGCCCATATATGTTATGGCCATGAGGCACTGCTGGCCCTGCCCGCCCGTTCCCACCCCCTGAGCCCTTCAACTCTTTGCCCACAGCCCAAGACCTCATTCCAAACTCTCAGGACTTTCTCCCACATGTGTACATCCCATTTCATCCCCTTGAGCTACACTGGTGGCTGCCAGGCCATGGACCAATGTCCCAGCCCAGCCTGAGCTTATCACCCTCCTCACAGAGGTGCTCAATGTCTGGGGATGGTGCTCCCCCCCACAGGCCCCTTCCTACCACCCTGCAATCCTGCTATTACCTTGGGTTTGGGACAGGACATGCTGCTGGACTCTGCCCAGACACTCTTGGCCATGTCCCACAGGGCCCACATTATGCCTTGAGAATGTGGTTCTAGGTGTTACTTGAACCAAGAGGATTCCATTTCCAGATACATAAAAATTACATTAGCAAACATAGGAAACACATGTCTGCGCTCAGACATTTCACGATATCTTTTTCCCAGTTCCCTGAAAAAACTGAATAGGTAACTCAATATTATAATGAAGGCCTAGTTTTGAGAGAGAAAATCATGCAAAGAAATGTGTAAGAGTTTTACAAATAGTTACAATGTTAGGATAAATGCCTCTGACCAGGGATCAACAGAGCTTTAAATGTAGGAGATAATGGAAACATAATCCCATGCCATACCATACTTTAGCATAATGCATTTTTCATTTCAGATCCTTTCATTTTCTTTATACTCTGAAATATTTGGTATATTTTTGTCCAGATTTTAACATGTCTATAATGTAAAGACACTTTATCAGCTAGGAAAGAGGTAATTTTCTAGGAGCTTTCAGTGAAATGGAAAAGCAACAAGCTGGGGTAAGCTGAGCAGGCAACCGAGCAGCACAATATGCTATTTGCTATATGGGTGCTGTGATCCCTGTACTGCAGGTCTGGGAAGGGGATTTAGGGTATATCTTTTGCTTGAAACCACTCTGCTTTTAAGGAAGATGCTAAGGACAGTTAGGAATTTTATAAAGGCCCTTTATAAAAGTGAATAGGAGAATGTTGTATTTTCAGGGTATCCTCCTTTCTGTAGCTTGGAAGTCTTTTGCACTGCCTCTGTCTTTAACATCATGAACACAGTTAGTGGTTTTTTCAGTATTCATGGAGTGTTTTTGTAACATACAGTTACAGTCTCCAGATATGCATCAGGACACTACACACAAATAACAGAGCATCTTCAGTTTGGAAGTTTTTCTTTTAATGTTCAGTCTTGAGTTCTTCTGCCATAAAGTAAATTATTTGGGCAGAAAACAGGAGGAGGATATACCATGAACATTCTTATGGATTTTTTCAGTCTTCTTTCAAAGACGTATTTGCTTACCACTGTAAGGCACAAAAAGCACCTCTTATTTTGAAAGGAAGTTATCTAGAGTCTGTGCTAGTGTAAGAAACCTGTGACCCTCAGTGTCAATGAGTATCTATTACTAAGTCCTTATGATCAGAGCTGCCTACATGAGTAATCTTTACTATGGGGAAGATTCTGTGAGAATAAATGCAAGTTAATAACTTCACTCCTACCATAGAAAAACTCTGGGAAGTACATTAACCTTTGTGATGTTAGTAGGTCATAATGATATCTTCAAGAATAATTGTGATTTTTACAGATTTTAAGGTATGAATACATATTATTAGAAAAATGCAGGCCTGGTTATTATTAGCTGACTTTTTCTATACAAATGCTTTTTTTGTGGTTATAAAACTTCTGTCAAAATTCTTAAATCTAGAAATAAACACATTTTGCAAATGCAATGCCATTGTAAATAGAGACTTTGGAAAATTATGATTATTCACTGTCTGCAGCCCTGTATTTAGAGTTTTGCATTCTTCTAAAAAACTAATAAGCAGTCTCAATATTTTCAGGAACAATTGTAACTTGTTGACAGTACTAAAAATTTCAAATTCCGGATTTTGAACCAATAATTGTTTCACATAGCGAGACAGAGGATGTAACATTTAAGCTGCCTGCATTTGGACTTTAAAATCTGCCATATGGGATAGAAGAGGTCCCTCTGGAAAAATATTCATTTAACTCTTGATAAATTACTCTTTTTTGCTTGTTTATTTTATACGACAAGGTACACAGTGATGTATTCATGGTGGATGAATTAGCTCCTATATTATGTGTGCAATGTGGTTAGCGTGAAACATTTACACCACCCAGCTCATCAGAAACCAGTCAAATCATTTGTTTCATTCCAGATGTGCTCTTTACATTTACATGGGACCTGGGACAGAGATGATTTCAAATCTCTCATTTCTTATATATAAAGTCACACTTATTTTCTAAACCCTGATTGCTTTAATCGCTCTGTTTTAGTAACGAAAAAAACCACCAAAATTATGTCTAAATCACCTTTCATTACTACTGAAACAATAACTATTGAAATAATTGTCAGATTTCTCAAAAGATTTTAATCAGCTTGTAACTGTAGTAAAACTAGCTTTTTAAATAGTACTGCACATTTCTGGTCCTGGGAATAACACAAAATATGAGAAAGATGTCCATAAACTGGGGTGAATTCAGCAGATGGCCATCAAGATAGTTAGCGATTGGAACCCTTTTGCTGCTCAAAGAGGCTGTGGGAACTGAGTTGTCCAGCATGGAGCAGAGACAGCCTCAACCTAACCACAGCCCCCAGTGCTTACAGGATGGTTACTGAGAAGACAGAGCCCCATTATTGACAGTCACGCATGACAGGAGGACAAGAAAAAATGGATGTAAATTGAAACAGAAGAAGTTCAGACTGGATATAAGGCAAAAAAAATTTCACCCTCAGGACCATCAAGCATTGGAACAGGGCCCTAGAGCATTTGGACATTGTCCATCTTTGGGAGTTTTCAAGGCTTGACTTGGTAAAGCCTGGAGCAGCCTGGTCTGACCTCACAGCTAAGACTGCGAAGGACAAAGAAGTGGATTCTCTGTATGTTGGTCTACACTTTTCTCAATTGGGTCATTGACACAGTTCATGAAACACCTTTCATATAAGAACATCTCATCTACAATTAGATAAAAAAAAAACATCCAGTAAAACAAGCATTGATGCTTTCGCCACAATAATCACTGTAAACAAGCTTGTCTTTCCAATTCCTTCCTATATGGAAAGAAAAGAACTACAGTTCTCTCCTTTGCCTTTCTATCTCTTCTTCATTGTCTGGGAGTGATTTCCAGTTCAACCTGAACTTCCCATTCTTGATCCATTCTGAATTATTCCGAAGCTTCTACCTAATGATTACCGAATTCCATTCCTGTCTTCCCTCTCTGTGCATAACGCACAGTTGTATGCTGGAACATAAGGTGGACTGCCTTCTCCATCGTTGCTAGAGAAAATAATTCAATATGTGCCGTATCAGGCATTTTAGCACAATCTTGAGTCATGAGTAGGCTTATAATTAACCATCTATAAAGACAGATCATTTACAAAGACCATATAAAATCATCCTTATTCATAAATAGGAGCTTTGCTTAATAAGAAGTGCATTGGAAATAAAAATATGTGTGCTTGAATGTATTCAGCTTCATTTTCCATGCCTTAAAACTGTTCTGTCATCTACAGAGCCAGGACTGTGAAATTGAAAGTAGCTATATGTGCACTTGAAAGAGAAAGAAAGTTTTTCTGCAGACATTTTCACTTGAAAAATTAAGGTGCATTTACACGGTACCTTTTAAAATGCTTTCTGAGATATTCACAGAATAATTATTCACAGAATAATTTCAATAAGTCACTCTTGAGTCTCTTAGATCTCAGACTAAATATTATTTTCAAATAGCTCCTTGAGAACAGATTTCCAGAATTCAGGTTGAGAGAATTGGTATTCCTCAGACAGATATGTGACATATGGTATATTCTGTCCTTAAACAGGCAATGTGACTCTTAATTTCAGGGCTTTTTTGATAGGAGTACTGATTCTCAGATGAAATTCAGTGTCCAGATTCTTTGTGCATTTTGACCTTTCCTCATGTGCCACTGATGGTTAGCTTTTTTAAAAAAAATATTCAGCAAAGATCTTAAAGCATCCTTGCACCAGGGATTTGTTGAAGAGCTAACAGAGGTTGTTTCAAGGAGATAAGCTGTCTCATTGAATCCAGCAGACATATTTATTTTGCGCAGCAGAACACATGTATCAGGGTCTAAGTGAGGACTTGGACACTTGAATTTGCACTAAAATCCATCAGTCATATTCCTTGCTCATATTTGCTGCCATTTCTATGCAAAACTTTTTCCGCCTGGTAGGACATGACCATGAAGAGGTGACTTTCTGAGTTTCCTCATGGTGAGTCATGTGCAAGTCACACTGGGAATCTCCCCCACACAAGTGTGTGCTTGAGTGGGGAATGTGAGGTAGTGAGGTGACAGGAGGCAAGTGGACTGGAAGGATTATTGTGGTATCAGACACGTCCCCTATATTTCTGGGCTGGGACTGCATCTTGTGCCTCCCAAGTAATGCAGCTTGGGGACTAGCAGAGGCCTCCTGATTGCAAAGGTGACTAAAATAAGTTAGATAGGAAGGGTGATGTGCTTCTCAGCAGTGCCTGAAGTCAGTGCAACTTACTCACTGACTAGTCTTTATGGAAAAGGATATGAAGCATCTGATCTTTTTAACAGATTATTTTGTTTGGTCTGACCCTCTGTTTACTATTATTATCAAGCTGGTTTCTCTATAGCACAGGTTTGTCAGGGAAGAGCTTATTTAAAAACACATTTCTTGGTCTGTCAAGGAACTTTTACATAAATGTCAGTGAAGGTAAAATTGGTACTGTGCCAAGACTGGAAAAGCCACTTCACAAAGAGAAGCAACCTAGTAAGGAAGGTCTTAAAACTCATTTTAATATAATGGGAAAACTAAAAGGGGGGGGGGGGACAGTAGGGAGGGGAGAAATTATTAGGCTTAATCTTCAGAGCTGGAAGAGAAAGTCAACAGATATCATATACAGTCTGTAGTGGATCTACATGCATATAAGATATAAGCATGATCCCCGTGCATATAAACACATAAAGTACTGATGCTAGGAGTAAGTTCACTTTCTGCACTGTAGCATAATAAAGTTTTTCAAAAGCACTTACAGCAAGTGCCTGGCTCTCCTAGCTAGCTAGACGAGGGCACCTATGTAAATTCCTGTGGTGTTTGTGAGCCATGTTGTAGCTACAAGTACATCTGAGATCCACTTCTAGGAATACAGGTGCTCTATCCATTAACATACATATGTTTATATAGATTCATACTGCCAATTCCTCACATTTCAGTCCATATGTAGACTCCCTGTGATCCCTATGAGCTCAGGCTGCTTCCCCTGTGCAGACAGCAAGGAAAGTGACCAGAGCAGCTTTGCATTAGGCTCAGCTTGTGACCAAGACCACCCACCTACATGATGGCACAACCTATCTTAACCTCTCCCTGTGATGAAGGAAGTGTGTATGTTGCCATGAGGAAACGGGCATGTTCTCTTTCTTCTCCTATACATGTAGATCTATGGATATTCTGTGCTAAAGATGCTGTATTCATATTCAAGTTATTTATGTCTGTTTATTTAGGAAAACTAATTATTTATCAAATCAAAAATCTCTCTTTCGAAGAAAGTTGCAAATCTTGGAGGGAAATGAAACGTATCTAGGAGAGAAACTCTTTAACTTGAAAGATCTCTCTATCTAAAGGAGATGTCAAAAGCTATGATCTTGCACAGTTTCTAAAGCTGGTGGGTGTAAATAGGAACTTAAAGAAACATGCAAACTGTGTCGTTGTTCACCTCTGTGGTGTGATCTCTCAACTCAAGACTACTTGCAGGATCACTGAATCATCAGTATGTTATTGTACAGTATGTTTTCATACTGCCCCACACTGCTGAAGTGAGCAGGGATATAGCAAAGATATGCAGATTAAAAGGAAATTTTAAAATTACCTGAAATTCCTTCATACATGGAGTTTAGTCTTTACATTTGAAAAATACTTAAAAGTCTTTTAGAATTTATATTACCTGATAGATGGAAATCCACTTTCTTAAAGATAAAAAAAATCTGGTATCAGAAGCCTATTTGGATCTTAGTGCACATCTAATTATCTTTCTCGGTCTTAATTATTCAGCAAGTGCTAATAAACTGCACGTATCATGACACTCATGTTTAATAAGCATATAAATTTAATTGATTTTTTTCCCCTTCTCTTTGAAGACTAACAGACATGGAATTCAATCACAAGGCGATGGCATTATAACTTCCAATATAACATCAGGTTTTAATAAGCCTCCTGTTTGCTGCACACATGTGCTTAAGACTGCCTGGAAACCAAATCAGTAGAGAAAAGGGATTACTTTAGATTACTTTGAAATGTGCATTGTTTGAAATGGCCTCTGGTGACCAGCTTTCATGAATGGCTGATTTTACTTGTGGGGCACGTCATCTGGCTCAATTATGCCAAGCTCTTTTGTATGACAAGTGCACTTCTTGGCTGTGTTGAAATATGAAATTCTAAAACAAAGTAAATCAGATGGTGAGAAATAAATTTAAGTAACTGTATATTATTAGATATTTGTAACTTAGCAATAGGCACTCTTCTTACTGAAAAAGGTGAGAGAATTTTCTTACAAAACTTTAGTAGTTGTTAAGGCAATAGAAAAATATTACTTTTCTTTTTCTTTAATGTTTTGTTCAGCTATATTAACAACATTAATATTTTCTTTTCTCAAAGACAGATCATTTCTTCTACAGTTACGTATTGTTTAAAAGTTATTGGAGTTTGTTGTTTTACTCTGACAAATGAAGTGTTGGAAACTTTTACCTACTAAGAATATTCCTTAGCCAGTACAAAGTTATAAAAGTGGATTAGAAAGTGTGCGTTATACTTTCAAGTCACTGCAGGCTTTTTCCTTTCCTGTCTGTAGCTGTTTGAAAATTACAATGTAAAACCATAATATAAGGTTATGATTCTCTCTGTCTGCAATTACTTTAAATTATAGTTACTTTAAATTAATCTAGCCCAAGGCAGTGATGATACATCACTGTGATACACAGATTACATTTGGAAGGTGAGCAGATAACTGATTGATTAGTAAAGTATGTTGGAAATCCAATAGGTAATGATTAGATTAGACCGAGATAGGAACTACATTCTTTGTGTTCACTGTAAATCCTATACTTTACAACTAAGATTAGGGGATTAACCTTTAAGAAGAGATGGTAGCTCTTGCTTTTTTTCTGACTTCTGCTGTACTGCAAATGTGTTTCCCATGGCTGCAGGCTTGATATTCCCACAGGAAACTGACCCGCAGATTTACGCGGTCGTGCCTTCTAGTCCAAGATTGCAGCCTTTGCCTTTTAAATACAAAACAGAAGTGTGAGAAGAGCATTAACTACTCTTAAAACAGTCATCTGCCAATTGCTTTTTCCACTTAAGTGCTTCACTGTATTAGTGAAATTGAGAGTTGTTATTGTTGCTGTAGGGTGTTACAACTGTCTAGTCATCAAGGCAACATGATTTAAGGAGATATTTAAGACATCTGAACTACTAAACTACTTTGGTGCAGATGAACATCTTGCCATCCTGACATTTTATTATGTAATTTCAATCTGTCTGCACCATCTTCATGAAATTACCAATCTCAAGAAATTACTAATTTTGTTGCATCTCCAATTCTGTACTTGTTATGATTCAGTGCATAGAATATGTGAGACTTCTACCTTCTACATAAGCATCAAAGATTCACAGAAACTGTCCATGTTTTGCTGAGAAAACCTCTGTCTCTCCCTTTCACCTTGGAGTTTCCAGTGCAATGCAAAATGCAAATTTTGCAATGCAAAATGTTCTTGAGTACAACAGCTAAGTGGATATATTCTACTTTAAGCACAGAACTGAAAATGGTAAACTACTGAATCTGAGCTGTGCAGCGTGAAGCCACCTCCAGTTAACATGATGCCAATGACAGCCATTTCAGTCACTACCGGCAGCCTGGCAAGTCTTTGAAATGCCACTGACCACATACCCAACCAATGTGACCAACCTGCAAGGTCACACTGGAAGTTACAAAATATTGTCAATAGCAGAATCTTTACTCTTTTTTTTAATGAATTATGATAATTCTTCTTGTCCTTTGCCTTTCTACTTTTCTTATGGAGAGTCTGATTTTAAGGAAACAGAGAACACTGGGGTCATGTTCCTATTTAAAAAAAGTTCATCAAAGCGAAAACTGTCAAGTTATCAGGTCATGGATAAAATACATAGGAAGACAGCAAGGTTTAGGCCCATCAGGGAACAAAAGACTACAATTAGCCTCAAGTACCAAAGACCTGAGGATTGCTAAAGGGCAGGGAGAACTTAATTGCCGCTTAAGGTGCAGGACAAAACAGACCAGGCTACTCGGCTTGGGGAAGAAAAACAGAAAATAATTTAATACCAACTAAAGCATAAAATCCCAAAACATAACCAAAACAAAACAACACAGAATGGTACAGAGATGAAGAGTCCGACCAGCCCTTTAAAACCACCTTCTCCACACTCCTCCTCTCTTCCCGGGCTCAGAGCCCTGATCCCGGTATTTTTACCTCCTCTCCCCATGAGTGGCTCAAGGGGGCAGGGACTGGGAGTTTCAGTCAGTCTGTTCCTGATAGCTTCTGCCATTTGTCTCTCCTCAGAGTAGATGGGCTCTACACCACTCCTCCCTGCAAGTCTGTAGGGTACTACACACACACGGCAGCCCTGCACGGGCTGGTCCGACGTGCATTTATCCCAAAGGCTGCAGCTCCTTTCTGCCTCTCATGTGGGTCTGCTCTGTAGCCTGCAGGCTCTCCAGCATGTCTTGTGCCATGGCCACCTCCTCACACAGTCTCTAGCCCGTCCGGGCGCACTCACACAAAGCTGCTGCTGCTGCTGGCTCTCAGTTCTGCCATTACCATCCATAGGTTGCAGAGGTATCACTGGTGTTCTTACCACGGCTTGCAGAGCAGTCTCTGGTCTGATGCTCCTCCTTCCTTCCTATTTCTCTGACTGTGGGGTCCGTGTGGTCGCCTCCATCTTGTACCACCCTTACACCTCCTGCAAGCACTTCAAATTCCCGTCCCTAAATAGTGATCACAGAGGCACCAGATTGGCCCAGCCAGGCCAGAGGTGGGTCTGAACCCAGGAGCTGGAGGAGGGCCCAAAAACTCTTTACTGGGTCTTCACTGCAACCCACTCCCCCGGTTACCAAGCAAAAGCAGCTCCTTGCTAAACCATGACAGAATATAATACTCCTCTGCTTGGGATGAGGACGGAAAGGTCATTTTCTTGTGGTGATTGATATCTGAGGTTTTGTTTGCTTGAAAGGTTTTCTCCATTTATTTATCATAGAAACCTGTAAGAAGAAATTATCCAAGATAGTCTTTTACATAAAGGCAATGAGGCAACTTATCACTTGCAATGACAAGGCCTTCTGCTTCTTTTCCATGTTTTTGATATATTTTTGTGCAAGTTCCTAGCACTTGTCAGCAAATCTCAAAAATGTCCTAAGTAGCAAAACATTTGTTTGTGGCTTATATCTTAATTATATACAGCTATGTCAATTTGAAGGGACAGAGAAATCTAAGTGCAGAGAAATACTCAGTAGGATGCTGGATAGCACTGACCACAGAAACGCTACTGCTTTAGGAATCTGTTGATTTAGGATCCATGTGGCAACTTACATTCTTAATTTACTGGGCATATTTGCTAATATCAGGGGAAGAGAAATAAGAATTCTCGTTCTCTAGTTCCAAAATCACAATCCACATTATTGCTACTATTGTTACCACTTGGTCGTGAATTACTGATATGAGGCAATGCATAGCCCATGATATTGGGGAGGAGACATATGTCCAGTATCCTTACTCATGATCCCCACGTTTGATTTCATATTGACAAATGAGAAAGAAATCTGTTCGTTTGAGGCAGATTCCCTATGCAAGGAGATGTGGAAGCCACACCTGTAGAATATTAAATATGACGAAGTCAAATGAAGAAGTTACAATGAAGAGTGTACTTGTGTGTACTTAGTACCCTGTTTAATAGACAAAGGGTATGATTCTGGGCCGATTTTTATGGGCCAGAAACAGAATAGCTTTAAGGGAAGATAATACAAATGTAGAGTTGAAAACAAAGTGGGTTTTCAAAGGAAAAATGTTATTTTTCAAAAATTGTCTGTCTTTTGTTGTGTGCCAAATTATGCTCTTTCATCCATTGCATTGAAAAATCTTAAATACAGCTTTACAAAAATGAATGTAAAATCTATGAATAGTTTCAAAAGTTACTATTCTACTGCTTGTTTTTCTTCCTACTCGCTGAAAGATATTCTCTTAAGAGACTTAGAAATAAAGTCCTCCTAGTTTTTATGCCGCATTACATGAAGTGGCACTGTAGCTCTTCTTTGCAGTGCCCTGCCAATGTAATTCAAGTTTCACGGCTAATTAATTCTCCATGCCAACGAGTCCTTGAACTGTCTGTTATAATACCAGCAGCACAGAACCAACTAAAGATTGAAGTTTTCAGATTTTGTCACAGAGAAGGTGAGTGCAAACTATGAAATTGTGCTGCTGTGAAAACAAAACAAAACCCAAAAAATGACTGATAGAAAAATTACATCCAGATGAGGAAAAATAGTTTATTTGGATTTCTCTGTTTTCATTTATTTACTATGTTTCAATCTTCTATAGCCAAAAATATTCTTTAAATTTTCCAAAGAGCATATATAGAATTTATGATCAGCCCTTGTTTACTTGGCTAAAGAAAAGCATTTTGTATTACCATCTTAATTTCTAAACACTGGACAAAGAAATTTTAAGTTCGTTTCCCCATACAAATTTGAAAAAGTCCCTTTTAGAATTCCTCCTGCTTTTACTTCCTCATCAAGATAAACACAAGTGTCTGTAGGGGCACTTGTAGACTATCAGTCACTATGCAACAGAAACACTGCAGCCTGGTCTTCCCTATCAACCTGTATTTTGATAGTTTTCTTTATTTAATTTCCTCCTAGGACTGGGAAACAGGCTGTAAAAAGACAAGTTGTCAAAGATCACCTTTTAATAAAAATTTGTCATATGCAAAACTGAGACAGTTAGGAGCAACAAAAAGGGGTATTATTGTGCTCTTGTGCAGGAACTATTCAATGAAACTTGGATAATTAATTTTATATCTGTAGATTAGTCCTGATACTTTCCTTTATCCATCAAGAGTTTTTCCTCTTAAAACTTAAGAGTTGGAAAAGAAATCTTTATTGCATTTTTTCCTAGAATAGACTTGCTTAAGGTGGCCCTAATTTGCTAAAGCAAAAGGGATTTTTTTAATAACTAGTATAGCCCAAAGAGGGTGAAGTGTACTTGTTAATGTTCATTTGGATTAGTGTAAATTTTATTAGCACTGAGGTGTAATTGTCAGGAACTTGCAGTTTCGGACTGTGGGGGATTATTCAAACACGTTGGTGCCAATGTTTGCTCAGCGTAGTCAGGATGACTGTGCTTTCTGGGTCAACATTGTCTGAAAAAGTTTGCTGTACGATACAACTGAGGTACGAAACTAAACATTGAATCTCACTTTGCGTAGCCTTTCATGCTTTGTGAGGTGAGTCAACGTTTTGCTATTTAAAGATCAGACATTTAGAGAAATTGTATTTCTGCTTTTGCACCAAGAGCATGTGGTGTCTGGTGTCTGTCAGAAGGAGGCTGACTTCTCCAGTAGCCCTGGTCTTTGAGGCTTTTGTTGGCTTTTGTGTGACTTATAACAAATAGATGGAAATTGAACTGTTTTTAAAAGTCAGTCCAGACTAATTACAGACTTCCAGTCTACTTATCTGAATGTTGTGTAATCACTGAAATAGTGTTTAACATTAAATGCTGATCACCTGTATTGGCTTTGCAGTGCCCTAATGTTAGAGACTGGACTGTTTGTTAGTGCAGAGACAATGAAAAACAGGATTTCTCTGCAACAGACACTTGGATTTTCCTTTCAAAGACGTTCACACTCTTCTGGTGTAATTACAGCCTGACAGAGTGAGGAGCATGAAACTGTTTAGCTTGCGAAGCTTAAAATAAAAGGTGTATGTGAAAACAAGAACACAATCTTTTTTCTAGCAAGTCCCATCCCCTTCCTCTCCTATGGCTTCTTCCCCTGAAATTTAGAGCACCTTCTTATTAGTGCATTTTTAGGTGAGTGATAAGTCCATTTTTGTCTTCTGTGTTGCTCTCATTAAATTATTTCTGTTTATTAATGAGTTTATATTCAATGTTTCATGTCTGAATTTGAAGTCTCAGGTGTGGGTGCACAGATCTCTTTGTGAGTTATGCTCCAGTCTAATTATACAATGTGCACCCCAGTTCTTGTGCAGGCTTCCTGTTGGGCAGACTTCTTCAATGTTCTTGTGCTTGGGTGGTTTGGGGGTTGGGGTGAGGGCAGAGAGGGAAGTTATTGGCCAGTGTCACCATTCTTTATCCATAGTCCTAAAATAAAAATGGAAGCAATGTGAGTGGCAGGTCAATACCCTGGTGGGAGCACAGGTTTCTTTCCCACCTCCTTCCTTTTTGCCCTCATATAGTCCCTGTCTTTCCTGTGTAACAGGACAGTTCTGCAGAGCTTCAACTGGCAGTGACAAACTGTTAAAGTGGCTACCCGTTCCTCCCCAGACCAATCAGTCATTTTCAGTCATAGGTTTAAATCTGCTGCAGCAAAGCCAAGCCTCCGTGCTTGCATCAGGTCTTACAAAAGCAAGCCTGTTTGACTGACAGACACAGAGAGGGGGTTCTGATAACGTACTGAGACGAGTCTCGAAGCAGAGTATCAAGGACAAGACTATGCCAGAGGTACTGTGCGTTAAGGACGAGGCTGTGCCAGAGGTACTGTGCATTATGGATGAGATACTCAGGTCCGTTGTTGATTGATTGAGGGACAGTTACGCTCTTTCACAATGCTGGGTAAGATCATCTGGACTGTCACTTAATACAAGCTTTCTTGTCAGTGGGAAGATGACTTTTCACATAGTGATCTAATCCAGATTGCAAATATCAGCCATGCTCTCTCCTCTGCTTTGTAAGGGTTTAGTCGCTCACACAGGTGAGTTATCCCAAAATAGCTTTATCGCTTGCCAAGTGCCACACGCTGGAATTAACTCTTATCCTCGGAATCTCTGGCTGACTGTAAATGTTGGAAAAGCACTTGCATTTAATGTCATGAGAGATGTGTCCTTTATCTACAGCAGCCAAGGTGCCATCTAACTGCTGCATCGGTATGGTATTAAATTAAGTAGTGGAGTTGGAAGGAATACAATTTATTTTTCAATCTTTTCTTTCAGGACAGAGCAAGAAGCTGTAACAAACAGTTCTGGAGACTTTGAAGCACAGCCACAGTACTGAGGTCTTTGAGTGACAAGGCTTCTGCTTTCTCCTTCTCACAGGGCTCCTCCTACAGATGTTCTGAACACGTCTGCATCCTGGGAATTTTTTACTGCACTCAGGTACTGAATGTAAGGAACAAGCTGCATAAAAAGAAGCGTGGGGTGTAGGAGAAGGAGCACTGTAAAGAGTGTACTAGAAGTCATGCTTATACAAAATGCAGGCAGTAGCATGACTTCAAGCAGAGATTATTTCAGAAAGCGTAGTTGCAGAAAGTCTGAGTTTATTCTTAGAAAGTGACAGAATAAAACTCTTACTCAATGATAGGGCTTATAATCACGTTAAATGGCATGTTTCAGGCTGGACTTCCCTACGTTTCATCCTTTCACTCTGTGACTGGAAGTTGATTTATTGCTTGAAAAAAAATTCCTTTTGCTCCATACAGATCTTGAAAACTAGAGCTCAGGAACTTCTGGATCAATCTTTTTCTTGAAATACTGGAACTACTATGAAGTCTTCTTGGTTTGCACTCATCTTGGCAGTGCTCTGTGCCAAACTGCTAACAAGTCACTGTTCCACCATCAAGTCCCCAAGATTCAGAGGACGTGTGCAGCAGGAACGAAAAAATATCAGACCGAATATCATCCTTGTTCTCACAGATGATCAAGACGTGGAGCTAGGTGAGAAATAATCATTATTTGCTGCTTCATTTCATCTTGTATCTTTCAGTAATTTGTACCAAGCAGGAAGTACTTTAAATTCAGAGAAAGTACTAGTCCTGGAGCAATATCAGAATGTGGGACGAGTTTGGAAAATGACTAACAAGTAATATTTAGTAGCACTCATCATATTTAATTACAGACTTCGCGAAATATATGCTTATCAAAATTTGCCATGGAAGGCTTTAATCACCACCATAAAAGGATTTATTAATATGTGAAAGGACATACAGGTAAAAAAACTTGCATCAAAAGCCCTTTTTCCCTTTGTGACTTGCTGTAGCATTTAAAAATTTGAGCCTCATGAGGTTAGCCTTCCCCTCAGTGCTGTATAGATGAATAGCTATATTCTCCACATATTTTTCACATCCGTGTAAGTCATCTGACTTGTTTATGCACACAGAGAAACTAGTCTGGTTTCAGGACATAAATTTAATATTTCTATGAATTATTAAAGTGTTTTAAATCTACCTGCTTTAAAACTATGCTACATGTTCAAAAATAGGAGAGTTTTGCTTTCACAAGTATACTAAATATCTAAGCACTACCCAAACATACCAGCCAGAAGTGATTTTTACATATTTTTCTTAGGGTGGAAAAAGTTAAAACACTTGGACGATGTTCCAGGAGGCCTTTGAATGTTTTCCATTATGTAAGTTAGAAAGATATTAATGGTAGTTATGCATATAACTGATTATTTGGTTCACAGCCCAAAGTGAAAAATCAAGGAGGGAAACAGGATCATTTTGGGTTACCCCCAAGCAAATATTTTAGTTTTGGGGGTGGGAGATAAGATCAAAAAGATGAAAAATTGGCAAATCAATTTGAAATGAAATCTTGCATTCTTAGTGTTCTTTAATGAAAGACATGTTTTTAGTAAAGGCATGCTGCATTTCTAAACAAAATGTCATATGATATTGAAAAATCAAAATGCTTCATTTCAGAAAACTTATAACAAAGCAGTTAATTTATTCTAAAGTCACATACTTTCAGCCAGAAATGTATTAAAAAAATGATCTAGATCTAAAAGCAATCCTTCAGGTGCTAGCATTTTTGTATTTGTCATGATGATATACTAATTTACACAGTCCTTCAGGGTTGGAAGGATATAATTAATAAACTATATTTCATTACTGAGAGTTAGACAGTAGAGCTCCAAGACCAGGACTTTATATCTGATTACACCTTATCTTTTTTATTTCTCACTCTCACATATCTGCTCTGTTTAGCTATGCTGTGTAATGAATGGCCATGCTTGGCTCTATTTTTAGCCTAAAACAGAGGAATAGGAAATGCAGTAGGAATGCATTTTATTCTCGATAGCATCATTCTGAAAATTTCATCGAAAGGGTCAAGTCACATCTTCCTATTTCTGGTCTGAAAGAGCCCACTTTCTCCAGGGCATGGGGGAAGGTAGGTCAGCAGGCATATGTCTCTGAATAACATTACTGACTTGCTGTCTCTAGTCCTGTGAGAGGGTTTACAAACAGTGGAAGAGGAGGAAGGATGTGGCAAGACACTATGTTTGTTTTGTGCATCTCCTCTCTTTGTAAGCTCCTCTGGTTGTTCACAGGGCACTCGGGCTCCTATTAACAGGCAGTTGAGCAATAGCAATGTGTATGCATTCTCACTGCACTGAATGAAGACACAGGTTTCCCCTTTTCATAGATCATTTCACAGGAAACAGGATTCAGCCCCAAGACTGATTGTACTGCATTATTTGCACTTCTGCTAATAAATCATTTTACTTATTTGAAAAGTATAGCTATACTGTTCCCCATGTGTGAATCATTCCTTTGCCCTTGAGTGATTTCTGAGAAAAATCTTAACTTTCCCAAAGGTGAAGGGGAAGTAACACTTTCTGCCACCAACAGAATAAAGCTTAGGCATTGGTATCCAAAAATCACAAGATTGAAAGCCTCTCAATATAGATTTTTTACTCTTGCATTCCCAGCATGAACATTTCTAAAAGCTGTTCTAAATGCATGCTTTAGCATAAAAGCATATAAGGTATGTTATAGACTTCAATCAGGAAGAATTTGTCTCCAGAGCATGTATAAGCTTTGAACCAAAATACTCAGCTGTCTGAGCACAAATGATACACAGAGGAATTATCCAAAGTAAAATTTGCAAGAGGCAGGGAGCTTGCATTTAGTGCTCAAAGAATAGCAAAATGCACTTCTTCCTATCGATCTGCACCATCCCCGTGAGTTTTGCATTCTGAATGCAAAGAATTTTGGCAGAGCTGCTGTCTCATACAACTTATCAGATAAAACCCACAAATTGCTCTACAACTCCAGTCAGTTCCTATCTATACTGGAAGGAATGTGTCACAGAGGACTGGTGGATCGCAACTTAAGTGGTGTGAGACAGCCTGGCCCACAGCTCTTGGCAAAACTAAGCAAATATGTAGTCCCAGAAGCTGGGAAATGACAGGTTAAATTGTACCTCTGTGTGCTTTCTTTCTCCCTACCAAGATCCTGAAGCTAGAAAAATAACTATCCAGCACTGCACCAAATGGCATCAGATCTCAGAATTCAGAACTGCCCAGAACTACTGCCTGACTGGAGACAATCTACTGCTGCCTCAGTTCCCACTGGGGTCAGGTCCGTACTCTGGTCAGGCATCAGTACAGATATTTCCAACTTTTTGCTCACACTTTAGTTTTTTCCTCTGTCCTTCAGGTTCTCTATGACTTGCACACATCAATACCTCAAATCATGACCTGCTCCTCCAATCACTCTTATAATCCTCACTGTAAATAATATTTTGTATAGTGTTGGAAAGGAGCCAAAATTAATGAATATGTTGGTACTTCTGGTGTTTTTAGCCCAGAGGCCTTGGAGATGTCAGAGAAGTGAGAAAAAGTTGAAAATAAAAAGGGAAAAATCCATTTGAGAAAATTACCTTTTTTCTTTACCCTTGTTTACAGCCTAATGCACTGCCTGGAGAAATCCATATAAACCATCCACTGAGTACAGCGCTGGGTGAAGAGATCACAGCATTGTCTGGATACATCATATCAGGCACAATTTGCCTGGCTTGCTTTCCATCTTCACTAGAACTAAAACATTAAAAACATAAGCTCAAAAAAGGAAATATGTGCTGAGATTTGAGAAAGCCCATCATCATTTTCCTGGGGCCTTGCACGCAATGCATATAAAGACAAGGTGGCTCTATCTCACTATTTGTAGAGATATCCACCTGTAATACACCTGGATTGCAACTCTAAGACTTGTTATGAAAACCTGTTTACCAAACTTATTTCTTGATATATGAGAATAGACTGAGAAGTGACACTGAGTTTTTTGTCCTGATAAAGCTTGCTAACTTCTGTGTGCAAAGTGGCCATTCTTAGTCACCTGATTACCCTCAGGTACTCCCCAGTCGGTCAAGGAGAGAGTGAGTGCCCTACTGTCAGACAGCACTTGAGTACCTATGCCCTGAAGACTGTGGGCCAGATGGTAAAGAGCACAAGCTGTGAGGATAGCTACAGACAGCAAAGGATTATAACTTAAATCAGCAAGTTTCATCTCCTGCTTATGTTTTGTTTTCCAATTGAGGAAGTCTCACCTGCTTTGAAGTGCCTATTCCAGAATTTCCAGAGAGGCTAAATCTATTATCAGTGTCAGTAAGTACATACCTGGAGGAAAAACTTACTCAGAAACAGCAGGTTTATAAGAGCAGAGGGCTGACCAAGCAGAGGAATGAGGAAGTGCTCTAACAGCTACTCATTTATAATGCATAGAGGCATGAAAGTGCACATCATCTCTGCTGCTGTTACTATATGTTAGTGTACCTAAACAGAGCACTTTCCATCTGAGCACCTACAAGCACTTTACAGCAGAGCTCTCAATAATAGACTGTGACATTTCCAAAAATGGGAGAGCTATGGCAAAAATAAAACCAAACAAAACACAAACTAAAAGAAAAATCCAGCCTAGCATTTGAGATAAAGACATGTAGAGTGGGGATGATCTGTCCTTTGACTTTTACTCAGCAACTCAGTGAAATGCTCCCACTCACACAAATGGAGACTTTTCTTGTGTTCAGTGACCTCTCAGTTACCCTCCTACTTCTCTATATCTCTAAACACATGGAGTTCAGGAAAGCACAAATGCAGATGCTCTGCATTTAGAAAAGGACTGTGAAAGTGGAAGAGTAAAAAATGATAGTAACTTATATGCAGGGTATTAAATGTATCCATAAAGACACAGACACTTGGTGCTGTGCCAGGAAACGCTGAAGCCTCCTCGGCATTATTGTGGTTTTATAGATATGTATTTCATTCTAAAAAATACGCTTTCTAAAATTTGGTTTTCAAGTGACCCCAACAAAAGCAATGTGAAAAACTATATTTTATCAATGAAATCAATTATTTTAAACTTCAGCCCACTGCTGTCAACTGTGCAAAATTGTAAAAACAAAGGAAATAAAGAAAGTGGAATTCCAGAAACCTGTTTTTACCATCAGGATTTTGCGAGTATTCCTATTCACAAACTTGTTTCCCGGGCACATGTTGCCATATCCATGGTTGACCCTCACACTTCAATCTCTCTTTTGGATAACAGAAAGAGCAAAGTTTGACAGCCAACAGCAGATTCTGACAGACCCTATCAGGAGCTGCTCAGTCTTTCTGCAGTCTAAAATCTACAGGCTCTGCCTGTCTCACTTTGTTGTCCATGGAGGTGTTTTAAAGGATGCTAAAAATAGAATTTATTCTTTAAACTGGAACAATACTTTTTTTTTATAAAGGTGATGAATTTTGCTAATATTTTTTGTACACAGGTTCATCAAGAGCTGATTCTGAGCAAAGTACTTCAGTATCGGAGCCAGACATAATGACCTTGTGTCCAGAGAAACTGTCCTCTAGAAAAATTGATACAGAATTGTCCCTCTTCTCTCCTGTGTCTCCCTCCCTCCACTTCTTCCTCTCTCTCATTCTCTCTCTCGATTACCTGATAAAACTGAAAGAATTGTAACGGATGATTGATAATCTTAGAATTTCGCATATTTTACTCACACGTAGAGTAGCGATGTAATCTGTGTAACATACTGTTTTCCTACAACAGTGTTTGAAGAACTATTGATCTATAAATTTGATACAGCTCTAATGTTGTATTTCTACATTGAGTTGTATTTTAATTTTGTTTTGAAGCCTGAGAGAAATGTATTTCTGGAATCCTGAAAAATATTTTTGGTGAGAGAGAAATGTATTTCTGGAATCCTGAAAAATATTTTTGGTGATATAAGAAAAATCTTATCTTTTCTCCTAAAATAACTTAAGATACAGAGTAGTACAAAACTAACTGCTGATACTTTAGTTTCAGTAGCATAGGAGCAGCCAATATATTTTAACTTTTTCTCAGCACAGTGATGATCTGTACCTCTTACTTGCAGGGTCCTTACAAGTGATGAATAAAACCAGAAGGATTATGGAGAATGGAGGGGCTTCTTTTATCAATGCATTTGTAACCACCCCGATGTGCTGCCCGTCACGTTCCTCCATGCTGACTGGGAAGTACGTGCACAACCACAACATATACACCAACAACGAAAACTGCTCTTCCCCCTCATGGCAGGCCACTCATGAGCCACGCACCTTCGCCGTGTATCTCAATAACACTGGGTATAGAACAGGTAAGAGACAAATGGACTGTAGTTCTTTGTTTAGGGTTAAGATGATGGATATTCAGCAATGGGTCTCAAACCACTGCCTCAAATGACATGACTATTGTCCCAAACTGGGTTTACAGAGCAGAGGTCTAGTATTATGGAGAGGGAGGGTGATTTTGACTGCTGGTCCAGATCCGCAGCTAATGGTGATGCAAAGAAACTGGTTTGTAATGGAGCAGCATATTTTCACGTTTGGATGTCCCAGGTGGGAAATCAGCTGTTGGGCAGTTACACTTTGTATAAAAGAGGTACATTTTAGTGGTGTTGTGGGTCTGAACTGGCAATTCCAGCCATGATTATGGTCAGTATTATGGCCTGCTTGTGGACAGCTGCTAACAGTTATGGAAGAAGATGTCAGGGCCAGGCTGGGGACTGGTGCCAAAGACCTCACAGGAGCAAAGTGCCTGTCATGGGAGTGAAACAAGGTGAATGGTATAATTTAAATTTTGCCACGGGGCAATATTTCAATATTTCATTTGCATTTTCTGAAAAGTAATAGAAAATAAGAAGGATTGTTCTACTGTGCACCAATAAGATTTGGTAGTTTTCTTGTAAATTCCTGGTGGTTTTCCGTAGTCAGGAGATCCCTTTCCTGTCTACAAAGAACTCTTCTTATTCCTTTCGTCTGTGCTTCAGCTTGATGTAAAACCTGATTCATTTCTGTATCACTTATCCCCTAAGATTCAATCTGTAGACACGTTAGGCTCCAGCCTGACTTCCCCTTCACAAGGTACAGGAGCTGTGCAAGGTCATCAGGGTGTAATTTGTCCAGAAGTGTCATTCGCCTACAAAGACTCCCCTTTACTGGACCAAGGAGGCACAGATCACGGTGCCAGCTGTGTTCCTTACAATGTAATTGGCAGCAAAGAAATTTGTCTCTATCAGCAGCTCAGGCACAAGAACAGATCACTTTCAAAACATACAGCCAACAAATGTTTCCATGCTGTCTGTTTTTCGTAATTCTCTTAATGCTGCTATATACAATGCATAAAATGTATCTGCCTATTTGCTAACTTCTCTTCACCACACAGCTCACTTCTCTTTCTTCTTTCTTCTGTATCTGTAGTTCTGGAGACCTTCTATATCTTGCTTAAAAAGCAAAAGCAGACAAACATTTTGCTTCTTTGGACCTGGTATTGGCTCTGACACATGCGCTGAATAGTAGTTCTTCAGTCTCCATTAAGCTGGCTTCACTGAAATTGCCATCTGAGTGCAGCACTGTTAAACCTGAGTAAGAGTTAGCATCGAGGCTTTGGAGGAGAAAAAGCGGAGAGAGAATTGACAATTACTGCTAGAAAAAGTGCTGAATTTGCCCTTAAATATAAGCTTTGTCTAATGGCTAATATCTCAGAAGTCCTTTCTGCTTGATCTAAGGCTGCTTCATGTGAGATCTGGCTTTCCTTTCTTTAAAAAGTTAGCATCTTATTAATTTGTAATCTAATACGTGCATAACTAAATGCCTCATCTGTAAATTGTATAGCTCTGTCACTAACCAATAATAATCTGACTTTCTGCAGTGCCTTGTATTATGACAGAATTTGCAGACTTAGCTCTATTAAATTGAAAAGAAAAAGGGGTCAAAAGAAAAGGAAGAGGAAAGAAGTCCCTTTCCAAACGCAGGCAGAGAAGACATCAGTCCTAAAACTGTCAGGGTAGGTGAGTTTTATCAAGGTGCAGGAAGGAGAAAGAGGAAATGGAAACAAATGAAAATACTTGAATAAGGCTCTGATTCTGACCAATGTATGTTGTTTGACCCTATAATAATATGATCCTAAAGAATTTGTCCATTTAGTCCTTGTAAGATGAGCCTACTTCTAATTACCCTACAATCATTTTTTGAAGTGCCTGCTTAATTAACAGCAGATCCTGTGATACATTTTTCAAGGACAGTGTTGCCTCATTAAAAAGTCATCAAAAGTCAACTACCCAACTAATAATCTACACTTCAGAGCTAGAAAGTTTAGTAAAATTGTAATGACTCAAAAATACCTGGGAGTCAAGAATAATTGGGATTGAAAAGAAGGAAGTGAGGGGAGAGACTAGTTGCGATTCTATGCACAACTGTGCAAATGCTGTGGGTATTTGCTCTGTGCATTTCAATGTGTTTTGAGAGGAAATTGGTATTCTCCTCAATGGGAAACTGAGGCAGAGAAAGAGAAGCGAGCCACCTAAGATCACTCACAGTTTGGTGTCAGTCCTAATAAGGCACTGGTCCAGAGAGCCCCAGTCCAGACAAGACAATGTGTAATACCTCCAACCTGTCTCTCTGTTTGAAATGATGAGGATTTAGCTCTCACTTTTCACATGAGATCAAATTATTATATAAGTCAGTGGAAAGAAAGTGGGGGAGTGTTTATATAAAGTCCTTCCTTCTGTTCACTCTGAGTGGTTCAAACATCTATAAAGCATCCACTGTCTAAACCTGCCACAGCCTTGACTATACCCTCTATACTGCAACTGATCACATGCGGGCAGATTGCTTATGAGGGGAGTCCTGTGGAAGCCACGAGGATTCCACACAAGCACAGCAGGCTGTTTAAAGAGAGGTCTCAAATATGCTCTAATAAAGTGCAGTAATAATTAGAGCCTACTGGGAAAACTTGGCAAAGAGCAGAATGAATTTTTTTTTCTTTCCTACTCTTCTCTCCTACTCTTATGTGACCTAGTGGTGATGTTACATTTGATGGAAAAGTCTCTTTTTGAGGATAATGTGGAAGTGTAAATCATAGACAGAAGGGCAGACGATATTCAGAAACAACATTGACAAACCAAAATCACTTTTGCTTCTAATTATCACTTTTAAAAATCCTGAAAAATTAAGGATAGTTCAGTGTTTATGATTTCCCTTACTCATAAACTGTAAGCCAATATAGCAATGAGTCAACTACACAGCTTCCTGATACAGAAGAGTCTACAAAATGGGTAATTTTAAATTAGAGTTTGTAGAAAATAGCAGAGAAGACACAGTAAACAGATAGAATGAGAAAACAAAGCAACTCTGGAGAGCTTCAGAGAGATGAGACATTTGTTTTCATTACATAGGCTCCAGCTGCTCATACTGGCGAGAAGAAAGGGTCACTCTGTAATCACTTTCAGATTTCGTGGAAATTGTGAGAAAAGCTTGAGAAGTTTTCTTTCATCTTGTAGTTTTTCATGTCAGTAGACATCCCTTCAGCTATTTAGATTCAGAAATGTTATCTGTAAGATTGTTAGACTCGAGAGTTAGAGATTTTGCTTCGCACTTTCTGAAGCATTGGTTGATTATTAGCTGTTCTTTCTGTCCTCCCCGTGATAATGCTGAAGTCTGTTACTTTCCTTAATCTTCTGCTGTTCTGTCCCAGCTCTGAAGCACACAGCCTTCCCTCTCAGGTGTGTCCTTCGGTGTTGTCAGTTCACACTGCAAAACATAAAGGACAAAAGGAAAACTCTAGAGGAGTTTTTCTACCTTAACCTTGGCTTTCTCTAGTAGGAAAAGAGGCTTGCACTATACCTTAGCAACCAAACAATAGTCAAGCATTATCTTAGTATTTTAGAAGACAGAGCCTTGACAGCAGCACAGCCAATATCCAAGATGCATCAATATAACAATCATTTTGTTGTTAAATAATGTGCCACACTGGATACTGCAGAATTTTACATTTTTACGGGCTGAAATTTCATCCCCTTACATATATGAAGATAAATTTAAGTTTAAAATTCTCGCCCTGTCTTAATGTGTATTCATTCAGAGCCCTCTCTGTTTAGTGTTACTTTGCAGAATTACTACCTTACAATCCTCTCTCTTCTCTTAGTCCTTCACAGGCAGCATAAATGCACAGGAGAGGACAGGAGTCTGCCCTGGCTCAGCAGCTGCTGACAGCCTCACAGCAACACACCAAAGTCAGGACTAGATTCTCCCTTTATGGTATCCCACCTGAAAGAAGAGAGATGACCAAATTGGGCAACAATTTGTGTACATTTTTTTAGAATTGCCTTTGTGAAGATGTAGCTCCCAATATTTTATTTCTTGCTCATAAGTATCAACAAATGAGAATGACATTCAGGATTCATACATGCAAGCATCTTAATGTTATTTTCAGCCTTTTGTAGGACAAATATGGTAACATAGCAAAGTAGACAAACTGAACATAAATTTCTAAATGCTTACAAAGTCAAAACTCAAGAAGTGACTAGACATCAAGATGTCACTATCTGGCATGTTTTGCGTTAGTCACAGACTTCCATGTAGTGATGAACATAAATGGTTGCTTGGCTGACATCTTGGTAATATGTTCAAAAGCACATGTCAGCTTGTGATGCATGTGAGTTGACATCTGTCACTTATAAATACATTTCTTGGTATAGTGACCAAAGAACTAATAAAATGGTGAGATGACAAGAGATTGAAAGCTAAGGAGTATCAAACTGTGCACCATTCCCTTCTGACATACAGGAACAAGTTGATCTTACATGAAAGGGGCAAAAGCTATGCCTTCTGACATTGTGGGGAGACAATGCCTTTCCTCTGGATGCAAAGCTAGTGTGTTTCCTGTTTACAACCTTAAAGTACAATTCACTGCCAGCACATGCTATTTTTAATCTGCATCGTTTCAGTGACCTCATTTGTATCCTACCTCATGCACACTTTCAAAACTGAAAGGATGACAAGGTATGATAGAGGAGTGGGCATAAGTGAGCAGCAAATGAGTCCTGGTTTTCAGAATATTTCCGAAGTGAAAAGAAAGAAAGAAAGAGAGAGAGAGAGACCTTCAAACATTCAAGCTCTTTCTTGATTGGTATAAAAAAGAGAGGCAGGGCAGCATGAAATATAATTTAACTTGTAAATATATAACATAATGAAAAATATGCCTCACTTTTCAGAATAGAGCTGCACTTTCAGCCAAACTAAGATATGTAAAAATAAAAATAAAATATGCTGAAATTAGTCAAATAGGCAAGAAAGCAAAAGAGAAATGTAGAGGAGGAAAAGAGCTGAAAAAGATAACATGCAGGATTTTCTAGTTCTAGAGTATCCTGTGAAGTTAAACTTTTTTTGGTTTCTGTCCAGGACCTCATCAAAAACCACAGCATGTTTGCCTACTTATGCTCAAAACAGAATCTGTGCTATCAAATATTGCACAGAGAACCGTACACTAGAAGATTTTTTTAATAAGTTTACACATTCAAGTTCTTAATTAGGAAAAATATGAGTAGAATATCACCTGTGCTTTTGTTCATGAGGCCAAAAAAATAGTTCCTAACTGCATAATAACATACCACTTTTTGGAGGGTGAAATTTTCTCAATTCTAAAAGAAAAAACAGTTCTATTAAGTGGCATGATGCCAACATCTGCATCAGCAAAGATGGTGGTCTCAGACTCTACTGCTTTCTTACTGAGTTACTAAGCAGAGTGGGTTTCCATCACATATATGGGGTCCAGGGGTGGCAGCTATAAAATTTCAGATGTCTGCACAAAGGAAGATACCAGTGAAGCTCAGGAGCCCTTTCAGGCAATGATATGTCCTCTCACTGCCTAAAAGCACTTCTGGTTCCCTTCATCCTACCCCATCAGGTAGAGCAGTCTTTGCTCCTTGATTTTCTCATGCTGATTTTCTGGCCTTGCAAGATGTCACCTCAGCCTCTGCTGAGCTCTGCTCATTAACAATCTCTTTACCTGGCCTGATTGGAAAATCTGCTTCTCCCAACTCCCTTGCCTTGGCAGTCAACTTGTTTCTCCTTTCTGCACTCACTGTCCAGTTCCTTGGTTTATGTTGCCAGTCCTGGTCCCCAAAGCTCCCATTGCTTTCTCACTTTCTCAGCACGTTTGCTGACTCTCTTGCCATTCCTCAAACTGCTTGCCTCTATCAGATCACCTCCTGCCCTTATATTTTAATCGGCTTTCTTCTAACTACTGGCACGACTCACAGGTGGACAGGCAATAAAGTCCCAAGGTGCCCAGATCTCTGGCACAGACAAATTGCAGGTTTTTATTCAAAATAGCAAATTTTGGAAAGATTTTCACCAAGATAATAAAAGATGTCTCCTTGACAGAGAGTCCATCATGTCTTTGCCAGAGTTCATGCTCTCAGTGTAGAGCATGGAAATGCTATCAAATGAAAGTTTGCATAATTTTTTTCAGATGTTAAACACAATTCCTTTTCCATTACTGCGGTTCTCAAAGATGGCTACTGTTTGGGCTAAGAAGTTTCAAAAAATTCAGCCTCAGGCAGACATTCAGTGTGGAAAATTTCAGTCCAAGTATGAGAAAGTTATAAGCAACTGAAAACAGGGTCTTATAATGAGAAGTGTCAGGCAACATCAATACTGGAAAGTGCTACCAGCTTGGCCCATAATACAGGCTTTGTTAAAGACATCATCCAGGCTAATGATTGCTGTATCAAGTTATAGTCTAATGCTTTTTGCAACTGCTGAGTTATAAAACCTTTAATGCTCTTTTTGGTTACAATGGTAAACCTGGCAGCGACTGGGAAAGACCCACAAAGCTGGAGAAAAAGTAGAAAACCTCAGGTTTTCTATTGCGGTTAAGTTACAAGACTGGGAACTGCGAAATCTGAATAATATTCTTGGCACTGCCGCAGGCTTCCTGCGTGACTTGGGTCTAGCTGAAGGTTAACTTCTTTGTGCCTCAGTTTCCTCACTGCATTTTTGTGCTTATTCCATTTCCTAGGCAATGCTGGCATACAGAATTGGCTTTCTGCACTTTAATGACGTGACACACTAACCCTCTGTAATTTTTCAACAGAAGGGAAAAATCAGACTTGTCGGGTTTGAATCTGTTGCTTGCATAATGGATAGAAGGCAAGAAGGAATTTACTGGAATAATCCGGAAGCTGCAGTTTTGCTGGGCTCTGTCCCCAGAAGCACAGAATGACTGTGTGTCAGCCCTGAAATGTCATATAAACAGTGCTTTGCAACTCCTGTAAATGGTTTCCTGACTTTGTTAAAGGAAGTGGGCTGTCTACTTAAAGATCTTGTCTGGGTCACAGTGACTAAACCTTACTGCAGCATGCCTTTATAAAGGTTTAGGTTTGTTTTAAATCGGAAATATTCCCATAATCCTCTACAAATAATGAGGGTGTGGAACATAATATACAATCTTTGATCTGTGGAAGCACAGAGATGTCTCGCCAGATATAGCCCAGTTCACCTGCACACTAATCCACTAATGCTGACAGGAGTTAGGGAACTGATTCTATGGTGTAATACCATAAACATTAGTCATAAGTGCTTGTAGAAAATACTGGGGTAAAAAAGTACTGAGAATTATGAGAATTTGAATCACATTCATCTATAAATATCCTGTCTTAAAACTCCAGACATCCCCTGGTTCAAATTATCTTTGTCATGCACCTATTGCAACTCCCTGGATCTCTCAGTCCAGTTCAAGAATCATTAGCTAATTGCTAAAGGGAAAACAAAAACCTGTATTAACACATCTATTCGTGTTAGATACCGAGCACATATAGTCTGCAGCTACTGCTGAGACACACAGATGTCTGTGTAACTGTTCCCCATGCCATGTGGTATTGTTTGTATAAACTTAATTGAACATACTCATACAGAATACAATTATTCTGATACACCAAGGTACTCTACATGTGATTAAAAGATAACAATGTGCCCTGGGAACAGTTAGCTAAACTACCAGAATGCAGACAAAAACTATCCTATTAAAATGCAAAAATCAGCATTTATCTTTCCTATTATCCCTATGGGGGCCATTACTTGCAATAATGAAAAGATGTCCCTTGAAATGGTATTACTTTTTAACGAGGCTTTTACCCATTGAGTCATAATCTCTATTTTATTAATTACAAGCAGAAATGGCTTAGTAAACCCCAAGCAACTGCTGAGCAAAAGTGGCTTCTGAAGCTGAGCATTCCCAATCGATGCTCAGACTCAGGCAATTCTGCAGGCGTTAGGCTACAGCCAAGCTAAGGACATGGAAGCACATGAAAATCCAACAAGGATGTTTGCACATCATGGTGTCAGCTCCTGGGTAGTCCCATGACATATCCATAGTGCTTTAATTATTTACAATCCCCTGGTTACCAAAAAGCAACTAGGCCACCCATTGTGATTACTTATCATTTGGCCTCATGGAAAATACTGTGCTTTCCTTTTACTCTGACACATGTCTTCATTCAGAGCATGAAGAATCAGACATTACTGCTGATGCTGGGCTCGAGCTCTGACTCACTTGCTCTGCCCAAAAAATCCCATGGTGAAGAGACAACTCTTGTGTTTCTGTAAAAGCCTGCTTTTTCCCTTCATCTGTCTAATTACTCATATCCTCCTGAGCTTTTAACCAACAAACCACTCTTGGTTAAAGCAATTTGGCAAATATGATCCATTATCACTGCTACCACTGCTTCTACTAGTATTCAGGGCTTTGCTGTACATTTGACATGGGAACTACTTTATTCTACAGCAGGGAGAAACATCTATTTCTGCAAACTGTCACTCAAGGAACTGCTTAAAACTTGACAGCTCGGAGATTATTTTTATGATAAAATACTAAATCATTGCCAACACAAAGGTGAATGGTTCAGACTGTCAATCCAAAGTCTCATAACATGCACCAAAATAGAGGGTTCAGGGGGTCAAAGGGGATATAACAAAACACCATGAAAGTTGGAAAATTAAGTAATTTAAAGCAAGGAAATTCCAAGACAAATTGGCCCCCACCATCTCCAAGCCTCCCTTTTCTTTTTTAAATTCAGCTTATCTTTTCTCGTCCCTGTGCCTCAGGTTATTTCATCTCTGTATTTTATTCTAGTGGCTTTCTCTCAAGTAATGCCTGAATATCAAAAGTGAGAAGACAGAAGGAGAGAAAGAAACTGACTCTTCTATGGTTCTAGTGCCAAAAGTGAAACTATGGGGATTTTCTCAGGTTCTCACACTCTAAGATGACATTAAATTGAGAAACTGTAGTAATCCTTTCCTGATCATTTGTGTGCTACAGTTTTTCAGAGCCTGGCCATTTTGAGACAGAATTTCACAGCCACCTCTGTTACGTGAAGGCACTAAATCAAAACCAGGAGACACTAGGTCTTTTTAGAGAAACAACCCTTAAGATTCCGTGACTCTGTGAAAAGTTGGCCAATGATTTTTAAATGGTCAAGCTCAATTATATTTTCCTAGTCTTTTTCTTGGAAATTAGTGAACTATTTGGCTAAAATGTTCCATGGAGCAAAATCCAGCCTGAGTCAGATAGCATGGAAACTATCATCAGTAACGACTGAAGTTTGGCAAGACTATAAATAGCAGAGTTCAAGTCTCAAGTATTAGTCAATCTTAATTATAGGTGGGGCTATCAAATCATCCTACATGATAAATTACCATAACTTCCGTTTCACAGTTTAAAAGCTTCTGATCTTTGTTGGAGGCAGGCTGGCAGTAGAGTCTTACACAGATGAGCACAGCACACAGACATTCCCCATGCAGTAGCTGCTGGTGGATCTGGGATGACATTCAGAAGGTCTGACCTCAAATTTCTCCTGTAATCACAGGCTGGGCTTGAATTTGCTTGGCTTGGTAATGCTTCCTCTCTCTCAGTCACATCACTCTCCCATACTCTTCTTCACTATTATCTGTCCCTGACTTCTCTTCCCTTTCTTCTCTTTCCTTGACTTTTCTTCCCATAGTATTTCAGCCTTTACCTTTACATTTTCCCTGGACATTTGACTCCCTGAGAGTTTAATCCAGTTTGTCTGTGTTAGAGGAAAGGTATGATTTCCAGTCCAGGAGGCAATGGGGCTGGGCAGAGCATTCCCTCTCCACAGTCACCCTCTTCACCTCAAGCTTCATGACTTCTGGTTGGCCTCAGGAGAAAAAGAGAGAGATTGTGTGGCTTTTTTTAGTGGCTGTGGAGGAAGAGCTAGAAGCCCAGTCTAGTGTCTGTAGGACTTGTTTCTAAGCCACATTCCACATCGTATAGGAAAGTAACACTATATATATGACTGTAACCTCTGGTTAGTGACATTTGGCAGTTCTATTATTTGATTGCATCATATTTATGTTGCCTCAGGCAAGTCTTAATTATGAACATTTTGATTTTTCCACCAGTTTTCTAGGAAGTTCACTATGCCCACATCACTCAGATCTGCATTATTCAAGATCTTCCACAAATGTGCTTTTTTGCTTAGATTGAATATGTCTCAGTTAAATGTGAGGTTTTCCAAAGTGACTTCATCTCTTAGTAGGAAATAAGTATGGGAGTTTGATATGTGTCCCAAAGCCAAACCGAGGACAGGAGCTCTCTGTGGGCAGGCTTGGCTGGCCAAGCTGAGCAGGGGCTTGTGCAACATGAAGAGTGAAGTGGAGTGGGTGGCCATCACACAGAGGAGCTCTGACTCTGGAAAGGGAGAGGTGTCTGTCATTCCCTCCTCTTCAGGGGTGTCTCATTTTGTGAGCACTAGTGGTACCTTTGTGCTGACTGCTGGGGACATACGTGGCAGAACTGCTGGCATAGGTGACCCTTCAGGGTCTTATCAACTTCAAGAAAATTAAATGCAAACAGTGAAGTTACTCAGACACCGTAGTAACTTGTTGGACTGAGCTAGAGCTAATAAACCCCTAAAAAACCAAGCTGCAGGGGTTTTTTAACAGAATCTGATCAGGTGTTCTGTCATTGCACTTCCCAGGCAGTGGAAAAGGAGAGCAGAGCCACCCAAACTGACTTTTTTATCCAGGCCAAAGACTATATCTAAGCAGCTAAAGAGCTTTCATACCCATCTATCCATAGAAGCAACACAGCTGCATTTGCCAGGGTGCCATGTCAGCGTTAATCCTGCCTTCCAAAGCAAGTTGGCCAGCTTGTGGTGTCTGTGTATTCACAGCTCCCGGATAGCTGGGAGCCCTCTGCATTGTAAGATTGTTTTTCTTTTTACTTCTTTCCAGAAGAATAGTCAGGAACACCTGCAAACCCTCCTGGGCCTGATGGCAAAGGCTGAAAGTTTCAGTCTGAGTGAGTTCTGACTTGTCACCTGGAGCTGATGGAAAAATACTCTTAGTTTGGCACGCCAGGTAGAGGTGCTTGACCTCCAAATCTTTCTCTGTTAGTTTCACCTTACAGAAGCTGTGGCAGCAAAGCAGGGTGGGAATTCCCTCTTGCTCTATCCAAATGTGGCCCAGTGAGATGGAGATCTGGACTTTTCAGACCTTTTATCAAACCAACAAACGTAACCAGGTTGCCAAGTCCATACTTTCAAAGCTCCAAAACATCACAGGACTTGCTTAAAACCACAAGATGTTTCTCTTATTTTTCCTCTGGGCATTGAGTTTTTATACTATTTTGAAGTGGAAACCAAGGGAAACATACTCATTGTAAAAAATGAAAATGAGAAACCAAAAATATTTCACGTGAGCACTAGATTCCAAAAGGTTAAGAAGAAAACCTAAAGGCTTTCAACTCTCATAAAAACTCAGTAAATAATTTATTTTAATCTCCAAAACCTCCAAAGTATCAGAGAAACATTTTGATAAAGCAGCTCTGATCCATTCTAACACATTTTACCTTCATTCATGCATGCTATTGACTCAGACTAAAAGACTTGGATTGCAAAGCCTCATGCGTTCATGTTCTTTTTTTTTTCTTCTTCTTCTTTTTTTACCTTTGCAGCTTTTTTTGGAAAATACCTCAATGAATACAATGGCAGCTACATCCCTCCTGGGTGGAGAGAGTGGGTTGGATTAGTGAAGAACTCTCGCTTCTATAATTACACCATTTCTCGCAATGGTAACAAAGAGAAGCATGGATTTGATTATGCAAAGGTATTTTCCAGATATGTAAATGCCTCATCATTAATCCATATAAAAATAACCTTCAGATAATTAATTAACCAGATAATTCATTAATTAACCAACTACAACCAAGAAATTGAGATGTCATTTTCTCTCCAGGGCATTGCAGATCAGTTTCCACATGAGAATGTTAATTGTGCAACCAAAGAAAGTTTCCAAGGCCTCTTCAGTGGAGTCTAGCAGTTCCTCCCTCCCTCCCTCCCTCCCTCCCTCTCTCTTCTAGTAAGTGATGGTTCAGTGGCAGAAGCAAATAGTAAATAAAGGCCTTTTCCCCAAACTATTGTGCTACTGAACTTTAAAGTTAGCCGAATGTCATCAGTTATTTACCCATGAAAGAAACCTTAGTTAATGTTGTTTTCTCTTACACAGTGCACACCAAAAAAAAGGTTGTGTGCCAGTGGAGTCAGGCTCCAGATATGAGTGTGAGAATAGATAGACGCAAGAACATGGTGTTGGAAAACTACAGAGCTTGTTTGTGCTCTTGACAAAGTTTGGAAAGCATGCCAAGGTGATCTGCCCACTGCCATGAAGTTTCTCAGAAAGGCTTAGGAGCACAGATCACAGACTTTCCAGCCTGCAATCTGGAATTTCCTCAGACTGTAGCTCACAGAAGATGATACAGATGTTGCAGCTGTGGTTTTTGACCCATGTAATGAGATTTTATTGCAAGCTCGTGATGCCTGTTTCTGATTTCCCCACTCGTAGAAATTACATGATACTGATTATATATTTGTACAGAGTTAAAAAAAAAAAGAAAATAAACAATATTGCTTAGTTATACACTCCTTACACACCCTACATATGTAGCTAGAAAAAATAAGAGGGGAGTAGATGCTTTGGGAGAGCAATCATGCAGGCGTTTCACTTAAAACAAGCCACAAACCCAGAAATTATCAGAACCCTGGTGCCTGACAATCATTACTGATTTTGGAAACCAAAAGGTCACTCGCTGTCTCTTCCATATCTTTGCAGGGATTGTGGCAGCCAGAGCTACCATGTGTGCTCTGAGTGTGCAACAGGAGAGGAGAAGGGGCAGGGTGAACAGGGAGTGGGCGAGCGAGGAGGTCACAGCTGGTTGACTTGTCCTAACACCGGCATGCGACACAGACCTTGTCCCTCAGGCTCTGCTTTTGCAGCTGTTCAGTGCCTCAAATCCACAACATATGATTAGTCATGCCTGGAAGTGCTTGAAATTACAAACATTGTCTCAGCACTTTCTCAATGAAGCTCGCACTAGACCTCCAGGCCAACAGTGAATGCTCCAAGGTGGCAGGTGGTTTAATTTAAGTTTTCATCTTTTTTTTTTCTTAGTTCCATTTCCTCCCCTCCCCTTGTAGGCTTCCATTTGCCACCTTGGCTGTAGGTTAAGCCAGTTTATTAGCGAGTCACAACCTTAATCTCAGCAGCTGCACTGCTTAAAGTTGCACAATTAAATGAACACAGCCTGCAGGAATTCAACTGCTCCCTGCATTCATATTTGCAGTTTCTTTGGTAAAGATTTTTGTAATCTATTGCCTGTTGTGGTTTTCTTCCACTTTGTACATATGCAAAAATATACCCTGAACAAAGAGCACACAAGAAATATTTATGTAAACAGAAAACCAACAACAGTCGATGTTTCCTTGCAGTTTGAAGACACTACCTTGTGAAAGTGTATTATCAGTGAAATGCAAGAAACATATCTTTGTCAGTATAGAATGTCATTTAAACATTACTTCTCATTATATTACAAAATCTGGTAATTATGTTTACTTAATGCCTTTTGTTTTACATGGTTTGGAAAATACTGTCTCATTTTATGTGGCATCGCCTGCTTAAGAAAGTAATTACTGCTCAGTCTCCCCTATGCTCCCTCAAATCTTACATCTCTTTGATGACATGTTTTTACTTCCTGATCTGAGCTTTAATGAGAACTTGAAAATAACATAATAACATGATAGTATGTGATCTAATTAATCATGCACTTTGTAACTTTTGCTTTGTGTTAATCGTATGTTCCAGGACTACTTCACAGACTTAATCACTAATGAGAGCATTAATTACTTCAGAATGTCTAAGAGGATATATCCCCATAGGCCCATAATGATGGTCATCAGCCACGCTGCACCTCATGGCCCTGAGGATTCCGCACCGCAGTTCTCAGAGCTCTACCCCAATGCTTCACAGCATATGTAAGTCAAAATCACATGCTACTAGACCCACTCTTTCTGCCTGTTCTTGTGAGGTATTTGTTTATGGAGACATCGCAGGAACAGAGAATTCCAACATAAGAAACTCACAGTAAGCAGTGAATGTTTGCTTGCTTCTTTTGCTGTGCTTCCTCCTTTCAGGGAGGAGAGTGACAGCTCTGACCATTGTTAAAGCAGAAAGAAGCTCTTTTCCCCCTGGGAAGTTGTGGGAGATTAAAAGGTCAGTATTTGGCTTTGTAAGGGCAGCTTCTTACAATACCCTGAAAATATGTAGACACAGGTCAGGAACTGTTGGAAAGATATTACTTCCTTCGTCTTCCTCTAAGTTATGTGCTTCCTGGGCTCTAACTAACTGAATGCATGGAGAGTAAAAGTACCCTTTTGTAGCTTTTGAGTGCAACAGATTTGTTTATAGACTAGGTACTGGCAGATTCCCAAAATAAACTATTAGACTGCATTTCTAAATAACATGCTTAATCTTTTCTAGTGATCATACTATAATTAAAAAAAAAAAAAAAAGAAAAGAAAAACATCTTCATTTTGTTCCTAGAATTGAAACCAGCTCCAGCTAAAAATCTGAGGATAGTATTGGATTCCATCTCTTGTTTTATACCTTGAGTGTTCTGAGTCCTTTTCCTCATATTGTAGTGTTATGGAAACTTTTCATTGCACTTCTCTACCATGGATGTGTAGACCTCTCTTTCCATTTGTGCTCAAACAATGTCTTTGCACCTCTTTCCACACAGAAAAATAAAAGCTTTATAAAATATTTCAGCTGGATTGTACATTGATTTGACCTCTGATAATGAGGAGACATCACATTGTGGAAAAGGTCCTTGATCTACAAATTGCATTTTAGACACTCCACAGTAATTCACACACAGGAATGTTTTTTTGTAGTTACATTAACTACTTTAAAATTGCAAGGAGTAGCAGTTACTGCATAAACTGCATACCTAAACTGATCACTAGTTGGGGCCAGAAAGACATTTACTGTTCATGGCACATGGTTAAATATTTGTTAGTTTGTATTTTTTTATCATCTCATTGGCTGTTATTTTCTAGATATGCCACTTTCCCTGACCTTACTTTCTTAGCTATGTTTTTCTTTTCCTATATTCTCAACAGTCTCAGATTCCTGAGACTAGACCTTGCAAGTAATGCAAACCAGTCATCAGTGTTTCATAGTTATTTAGATATTCAGGTTAATTTCCACCTGTATACAAAAGTAATGAGACTGAAATTTTAGTTTGTAAAAATTGACTTGATATTTCTCCTCAAGTAATCATCCTGAAGAATCATTATCAGCTTTTTATGTCTCAGAGGTAAAATAAGATAAATATGAATGCATTAAACCTGTCTTATGGGGTTGTGTGAAAGAACTTTCCAGCTCAATATCCTGATTTATGTGCTCTAGCAGAAAGTGGCAGGGAATGCTTAGGGGGAAAAAAAAACCTTGATTCCTTTTCCTTGTTTTCCCAGCTTCTGAAAATGACTATTTTAGGTGAAGCATCCAGGCCACTGTGCCTCATTCTCTTTGCATCTCTCTGATCTCTTTTTTAACTGTGGTGGTGGACCCACTATCTTGTGGCAACAAGTTCCACAGTGTCACCCCATGCATTGGAGACAAAGGATTGCCTTTTCTTTCTTTCTGAACCTGGAGCTTGTTCATGGCACCTGTGTCCTCTGCTTCCCATCCTGTGAGGAATAATGAATAGTTATTACATCCATTTTAATGGATCTCTCCCGTGTCTTCTTTCAATCACTTCTTTTCATAGTAAGAGAGCTATACCTATTTGTTCTTGCTCTGTTCAATAGATTGCTTCCCATTTAGTGGCACAGATTGCCTGGCCTCAGGCAAGACATCCTGTCTGCTGGGGGATTATCCATCATACAGGAGAGTAGGACTCAAATTGTTTCCGCTTAGCTGTGGGGACTGTATCTGGAAGAAAAGCACTGAATCGTTGTAGCTCACCCTACCTCTCCCCAGGTCAAAGCAACTAATTTTAGGCTCCATGCTCACTGTCTTCTGACAAAAAGAGTGCTTGTAAAACTTGCATTGGTTTATTACGTTCCTGACACTTTCTACTACTTGGTGTTTTCATCCTACAGGTTTTCTAGCTTATGCTGCTAGAGCCAATGTGTTTAGTTAATTTCCAAAATTTTAATCGCCTCTCCACCTTATACAGGTTGCAGGTCACCTCTAAATATCAAGCAAAGATCCTACTTACTCGTTTGCAGGCTTAGTTTCTTATAAGTACTTGTGTAAATTAATTTTTGTTTCTGTGGTCTAAATGCCTTGCTTTGCTAGGCTGCTTGTGAGATAGCCCAGAATATCAACCTCAGCTGTGCTTCTTCTTGTCTTCTGGTGTTGTTGATTTCTTGGCAACCTTCTTGCAAAATGTTTTTTCCTCTAGTGACCTCAAGAGATCCTTGCTGGATTGTTATGTGTTTCTTATTGCACTGACTGACTGTATGTGTTAGAGTTCAGTCTGTGGACCAAGAAATGAGACAAGATAAACTGCCAATCTGGGTGGCTGAAGCCTTTAGATAACTGATTTCTCTACCAAAAAAATATCAGCAACAGGCTCTAAGAGATATAAAAAGTTCTGTTCTCACAGACATATTTGGTGCTCCCTGTGCAAAGAGAGCAAGAACAATAAAATTCCTCCTGCCAAGGTTTGTGTAATTTGAACGTTTAACCCTTAGATTTTCTTCCTTGGTGGTCAAGCACCATTTGAATCTCTTTCTTTCTGACCTTGGGAGACAGCCATCTGACCTTGGATTTTGTTTTTAAAAATGTAGTTGCTATATCATGTTACTGTAACACCTACCTCCAACAAAGAAGGGAAATCAGGTCAAAAGCTGCTTGCTGGCTTTACAAACTGAGATGGAAGGTTATACCTACAAACCAAGGATTACGATAGCCTGTCAACCACATGTGGGGGAAGTTTGGCTGAAAAAGACAGCAGCTGAAGCAGACCCTTAAATTATGTGACTTTTTTTTAGTGGTAAAGTGCCTGTCATATGATTGAAATACTACTTTTATAAATTTAAAAAAAAAAAAAAAAAACACAAAAACAATCCCACCACAAACCAAAAGGTTGTTTAGAAGAAGTTTTCCACTTGTGTATATGAAGAAGAGAGCAGCTACAGCAGGAAATTACTCCATTTAGTGAGAACTGTGCCCTCAGATGTGGGCATCTGTTGATCTCATTTCTCCACTTAATAATATGGAAAGAAGAAAATAAAAAGAACACAGCAGTAAAAATATGCAAGATTTATGAAAGATCCCATCAAATCCAAAAAGAGGATAAAGAATTATATACCATAGTTATCTTACAGTCCTGTCCTCAACACAAACAGCCTGCTGCAGTGGCAGAAAAATTCTTACAAGGATGAGAAAGGTAGTGATGCAAACACTGTTTAATCATCAATTTTAAGTGATTGCTACTAGATCTCATTAGCTCTAGTTTAATATGAAACACAAACTGTACCATAGTGGAAACAGCAGACACTCTCATTTTTAAGCATTCTCCCTCCCACTCTCCCACCTCTCCTTTCCTTAAAATATGTCCTATTTCTGACACATAAAAATATTTCTGAAAGTTTGTCCTGGCTGCTGTCACCATAATGAGTGATATGTTTTCTGAAAATAAATCATATTAATGCATGTACTCTAGCTATGCCCAGAAGTTATTTCTGTGGAAGAAAATGGAACTGGTGAAGACGTGCTAGATGAAAGCAATACACAGATTTATGCTTTGGTAATGAACATCATCTGCTGGAGAGCAGGGTTGCTAGACCTTTGGAAATATTGTTGTTAAATATGAAGTTATGACACAAGACACAGTTTTCTAGGTGTCCCTGGCAGCCATTACAGGGGAATCTTGTTCCTTCACACAGCTGAGCAGGAAAGCTCTGACTAAAAGGATGCTCTAATGAAACCCTGAATTCTCTGTTATGCTCAGGGCCTCTGGCACTTTAACTTCCCTTTACCTTCCAGTATGAACCAGTCTTAGGGGAACTGTGAATCTGACCTAAGCTGTTTATAAGCTGTGAAGTAAACAAACATTAGAAGCAAAAATCTGCGGGAGGCAGGTTTACTGAAGAATGTAAAAAATGGAAATCTGAAACACTGCTGGCTGTGCTGAGTTAAAGATCTTTGGGCTGGCAGAAGGACCGACAGGCAGATTTTATTGCTACCTGGAAACAATCCCATTGCAAAGCTAAAGATCTGGGGAGCAGCTAGAAATTATATCTGCAGAGACGTCAGAATGCTTCCCAAGCTAATGTGAGAAAAGGTAGATGATATGAAGGGCAGTGCTCTGTATTTTCTTTTAAAGATAGTATTACATGTGCTGATGGACCAGGTCTGGCAGTAACAGTGTGTTTGCAGTAATGGGTCATGAAAAAAAGGGCTGTTGCAGCTTCTGATCTCTAGAGCAGTCTTAACTGTGAATTTGGAGTGTGACATGGCTGCATTCAGAGTGCCTTCTGGTCACCGAGGCTGAGTCTCAAACATCTGCCAGTTACTACAATATTTCTTGCAATGCAGACACTCTGCCCATCAGTGGAGGCTCATACATTTGCATCCATCATAAATCTTGATGTGTCACTGCTGGCCTGAAGTCTATTTAGATTCCTGACTTAAAGATGTGGTCAAAATCATCACACACATTATTGTGAGTGTGACTTTAAACAAGAATAGAAGAAGTAGTGTGATATAGAAATGCAGTACAATTCTAGCTACCCAATTAACTTCTCCAGCAGCAAGAAATATTTTTTCCTAAAAAAGGTGTTATATTTAATGGGTAACATCTTCTTTTTTTCTTCTTTATTCTGAAATACAGCACTTCAGGAGTGAAACAGTCATACCTTACAGTCCCAGATATATAAATATCCCTGGATTTAAATTATTCCCCTTTTAAAAGGCAGCAAAAGTTGACTCAGACTTCACATTAATATGGACCATGGCACTAGTCATGGCTTTTTTACTTTTAATTTTGCCCAGAACCTAAGCTTTCTGCTTTTCTGCTTTCTAAGAACAGTGTTTAAATGTGGAAGTCTAATTTCCCTGGTAACAAGGGATTTGCTTCCTTTGTTTATTTACTCTTTTTCTGAAAAAACGTGACCACTTCTGCAATGTTGCCTAATCACATTTCAAAGAATAATATAGGGGTTAATGTTGTACAGAAACTATTCATTTTTTACTATGAGTTTTACTACAGGTATTATTTTTAAGTGTTGGCTTTTATTTTTATGAAAGAAATATGTTCCTGAGGCATATAAATATTGTAGTATTTTTACTAACTGGAGGACTCTCAACCTAAATAGAACATTAGCCAAACACTTTAAGATAAAACCAAAAGAAAAAAGCCTAAACCCCAAAACCCTCTACGGAATTATTCACAATCAATATTTTTACGTAGTATTTCTGTTAATATAATTTTCTTTTGCTGGATAAAATCAAAAGTGAATTAGGAGGTTGTACACAGAGGAAGATACAGGTTTTTAGTATGAGCAAGTGAACAAATGTTTGCAAGCATCCATGTTTCTCTCCATGTTATCCCACCTGAACTGGAAACGTGTACATTCAGATCAAACTTTTAGAAAACAAATGCTAATTTAAAGTTGCGCTGAATACTGGGAGTTCTTAAAACATGTTGTACTCCATTTCTTTTACACACAGATGCCACAACTGTTTAAACAGCATTAGCCAAGCTGAATCTCCCATTCTTTTCCTAACCTGTAAAGTATCTCTTTTTTTGTAATAATGATTGGCAAAAGAGCTTTTTTTTCGTTTGTTTCTTTGAATATAATACAAAAAGCAGCTCAGTTACTACCAGAAGGCAGTGTAATTAAATTCTGAAGGATTTGCTATTTGAGGACCTCATTTCAATAAATCCTCAAGTACAAGCATCTATCATTTGAGGTTGTCGAGGTGGTTTTATTTCTTATCTAACTTTAAAGTTATTGTGGTACCATAGAAAACAAATAAGATGCATTCTCTATTTTAAACTTCAAAGTTTAATATACAAATATAGTAAATATGTTATCAGGAAGAGTAATTAAAATGTGCGCTGTGAAATACTGATTGTTCATGTAACTGGAGATCATTGAGGCCTTTTGGCTGAATGCTAATGTAATTCCTTTCCTTGTAACTTTAAGTATCTATTTGAATCAGTGCTTATCATTGTTTTCATGGCACATCTTTCTTTAAAAAGAAAAATACACTAGTGTTTCCAGATACTTACTCTTTCTATAACCCACAGAACACTTTATTACCACCAATGTGGACTTTCCTGCTGCAGTTTTACGGGTGGTAAATAGACATTGAAAGCAATTTCCATGAGGCAGCATGAACAAAACAACACATTGATGCAGAGACATGCTAACAGAACTCAAATCACACAAGTCATCCTGAGAAGGCTGGAATCTTTTTGCAAACGTACACATGAAATGAGATGATTTAGCTGTAAATTTCTTCACATAGGTGAATTATTGCAAAATCTCAGGGTGAATTATTTTTCTCATTCTGAGAATGTGTTTACAGAAAGTGCCTGACTGGGTTCAGCCTTTGTTGAGTATTTGGGATTTTTTTTTATTAGTTAAACTGGAGTATAGGTTTGAAGTTTTGTGACCCTGATATCTTCCAGCAACCTGCCCAGTCCCTGAACAGACTTGTTATGGAGTGCCAAGAAGTCCTGGTGTAACAAGTTCTGCATAGTTAATGTTGGACAAATGTAAGTGAGCAAATGAATAATCTAGATTTTCCCAAGCTAGTGCAACCTACAAGAATGAGAAATACTATACCTTTTTAGTAATAATTTGCTCTCTCAGTTCTTACTCTCTCTACAGATTGAATATTTGTACAGTATGTTGCTGGCCCTTTTTTAACTGTCCTACATGAAGCAGAGCACTTTTTCATGTTATCTATTTTTGTAACTTTTAAAATGAACTCTCAGCCTCTGGGCACACGTGCAGAAGTTTAAGTACTTTGCTATTTACTGATCAACTAGTAAGAAGGACCTTGAAGTCAGAAACTGCTCCTTACTACACTCTGGGACAGCATCTGAGCCATTCAAGGGCAGCACAGCAAAGACCTACGGGCAGGTGAGCAGACTTAGAGGTCTTGCACACTCTGAAAATAAAGAGGTATCTGACACTGTCTGCTGATCATGGGTTGACAAATGTGCTCAAGACAAGATAGCCTCCATGACTGAGAAGAGGCAATAGAAGACACAGACATTTCTTCAGTCTTATATTCCCAATGCTAAGAAGAATTGAGGAAATGTAGATGCTGTTGTTACTTTACAGCAGTACTTGTCAGTACAGAGCAAAGCTGTTCCTAAAAATGGAAGAACAGAAACAGTGACAGATTGTGCTATGATGTCTTTTGGGAGCTTATAACAGCTGAAAATTTAGTTGATACCTACTACTGCTGAAAGAAAGAAATGTGATAAACAGTTATCACTGACAGGCACAAGGTCTGTCCTCTTGTAAACATCTTCAGAAATCAACACTATTCCCCCCAAAATTTACCTCTGTTGCATTTGGTTTGTGATTTTTTACCCCCCCCAAAAAAAAGTTTGATAGATCTGAGGGCAATGTCAAGTCTTGTGCCTGGCAAGCAATGCTCTTCTGGTTAATTTCTTCAAGGCACAACAGAGAGGTATGCAGAGAACACAGGCAGGTTGTGAGAATTTTTGATTCCTTTCTGTCTCTTCCCTAGTGCTCTTTCCCTTCACTTCGAACCACCATTTCACATTACTTCATCAGCCACTGGCATTGGATATTTCACAGAAGGTCCTGTACCTTGACTTGTCTGGAGGGAAAATTCTGCCCACTCTCTGCCTACTGCATTTCTCATCCAGAACATAATGCATTTGGGAAGTGTCTGTGGAAGGTTTTAACCACCCCACTAAACCTTTGAGTGCTGCCTTTAGAGACTATCCATTATGTGGAGGAGGCTTCTGACAATGGCCTGGGAACATGAGACCTGAGCTTGCTTCAGCAGCTGGCTCTCCTTCCTGGCACAGTCGCAGGCTGTCACTATGCTGCTGGCTGAGTGCTGCTCACAGCCACCTCATCCCTCCATGGTGGGGGCACTTGGGAGCCCGCTGAAAAAAAGCAGGGTTTTGCTGGGAAGTGCTGATTAATCACATCTGAGCTCTTTCATGGGAAAACAGCTCGTTTGACAAACTTCCAAAGCAACAGAGGAAAGTTTGCACTGGAAGGATCTCTCTTTTCTGTCAACGTGCCTAATACCTGATAGGCGACCAAAACTAAAAGTTGCATTTTCAAGGTCTAGGGCTCCATTTGCCCATCTGCTAGGGCTGCTGGCTAGACAATAACCTAGAGGGCTGTGCTCCTGAGCTCCATTTTATTCATTTTGAGGTAAGATAAACATTCCTTTTAAAAATCAGACTTCAACCACAGTAAATGTCAAAATGTTGACTTTTCAACCCGAAATAAAAGAATTTCCAGCAGAAACGGAATTCTAGTGTATGTTTGCATTTGCCTAGTAGGGAACTAACCTTTCCATACCTCTTAATCAAAGGTTCACAAATCTTTCCCTTGAGGCTAATGGTTAAGTAGGTTAGTCAAAACTAGCTGCATGTAATAGAGACGTACCTTCCTCTTGAATTCTACCTAAATTCTCAAAAATGGCCTCCAGTTAAAATGTGGGCTCCATTCATTTATTGCAAGTGGCTGTCAGCCTAATGCATTGTCCATTCAGCTGGTTTTTATCCACAGAATATATAGCTATGGGTTGTACGTACTATACCTGATACAGTAAAATCAACCTGTTTCCACCAATCTCTTATCACATACAACTATATCAAGAAAAAAAGAAAGCTAGATGAAGGACTGGTCAAAGGTGTGACTTTAAGTTACCAGTATAAAATGTTCTGATATTTTTCATCGTTACCTCTTACAAAAGGACAACTACACAGAAAGATTTCTGTGGGGAAAATGTAGCTTTGACCAATGCACATAATCGAAATAATAAATTCTAAACAGTAAATTAACAGTCAATTCCATTTTTGTAACAAACTGAAAAAAGAGCTATAGGAATCAAATTAATCCAATCACACAACACCACTTTTTCATTCTCTATTTACATTTACTTTGGAGAAGTAATGTGTCAATATATGTATCATGTACTGCAGTGTATTAGAAGTAAAACATAAAAGCAAAGAAATTCATCAAAACTCCAGTTTCTGCAAGTGTTAGAGAAGGAAACTGCTCGTGTAGGTGAAACCTTTATGGGACATGCATTTTGTTTGTTTTTTCTTCACCTTTTAGCTGGCATGTATGATAAGTACAAAAAAAAGGATGGATGGAGAGCTTTGTACCTTTTGCCTGTACAGCAAATTTACTAGGTGTATTTTTTTATAGTCTTTTCTTCAGGGGTGATATATCAGCGAATGTGTTCTTCTGTCTTACGTGATATCCATCAAAAATTCACTGGCTGTGGATATAACACCTCTCAAACCTTTCCTTTGACGTTTGTGGGAACTCCTAAAGCATCATTCCTTGCTTCCTACTAAAGGAAGCCTCCTGTTTCCTATGACTTTGTGCCATGCTTTCTCCTAATACTAGTATCAATAGCAGTATTAGTTAAATATTGTCATCACAGTTCATGTTACACTGGTAACACACTGTGCTCTGTATTCACATTTTAAAAATAACATTTCAATAGTATTTAGTGTATAAATAAATGTTATTTTAGCATAAGCAGAATTTACACACCTACAACATCACCAGGCATCACTGGGATGTAACTCAGGTTAGGGCCAAGGGCGAGTGATGGAGACTGAACGTGGGTCTGAAGTGTGTGCTAGTTGCAGCACTTTCTCAGTTTACCCACTGGAGGCCGCAACATGGCTTTGCATCAGAGCTGACCCTGTGCCCAGGTAGCCAGTCCCTGTGGGATTGCATTCGGGGCCCTGACAAAGTCTGCACTCGCCTTTGGTGATGAGGAGGAGAAAAAAGACATCCCTTTCACTCTGCAGCATCGTAAAAGCTGGTAACACTAGTTACTGTTCTTGTCTTCGTATCGACTACTAAATTTCTTTATCCCACAGGAAAGTATCTTTTTTGTGAGTCTCTTAACTTGTGTTGGGCTGGATGATCTTTCGAGGTCCCTTCCAACCCTTAAGATTCTGTGATTCTATGATTCTCCTCTTGGAGCATGAGGGCAATTTACATTAACACTAAAGGGAAGTATTCATCTTTGATCTCCGACTTTCTTAATTTTTCTCCGTGTCTTTATGAGATGCATCATTCAGATTAGCAATAGAATTAGATTAGCAATTAGAAATACATTTTAACACATCTTTAATACTAACGTGGATCTGGTAGTGGGTCTTTGAGTCTGAAAGAAAGCTCAGAAAGCAAGTGGTTAAAAAAAATGCAGAAGTGATGTATGAACCAATGAAGCTTGAAAGTCGCTGATGTGATATTTGTTGATATTTGGCATAAAAAATACCTGCTACTACATGAAATATGTGATTTAACTGTTCATTGGCTATTTCTGTGTTAGAGAGTTTCCACCTTCCTCCAATGTCTGTGATGCTACACAAGTTTTCAGATTCTTTCTTTTCCTCCCAGCACTCCCAGCTATAACTATGCACCAAACATGGATAAGCACTGGATCATGCAGTACACAGGACCCATGCTGCCTATCCACATGGAGTTTACAAATGTCTTGCAGCGCAAAAGACTTCAGACACTGATGTCAGTTGACGACTCTATGGAAAGAGTGAGTTCAAGAAACTGCTTTGAATACAATCTTATTAGTTGTTAACAAAACTAAATTAATTCCTTCCTTGTCTTCACCCAACACAACCTGGAGAAAGCCTTTGGGCTACAAAGAAGTACTCCACTTATCTCCAGTAGAAATTAATTCTTGTTCTCTGCAACATAGTGCCAAGCTCCTCTCTTGGTTCTTTTAATTGCTGCTTGAATATACTGGTGATTTTTTTTTTTTAAAGGAAAAATCTCTGGGTCTAATATAAAGCCTGATATTAATAGAAGGTGCATCATCTGCATGTACACATGGACAGACACAGGTGCACACATGACAACTTCTATTCATTTCACACACTCCATTCACAGTTCATCCTTCAGCTGAAATCTGGGAACTGGCAAATCACAGCAACTCAGGTGTCAGTCTGCTAGTGTTTGCAGAAGTTAGGCAATGCAGTGTGCAGCTAATTATAGGTAACGTGATACATGAACTATTAGGTGTACTTTGCATGACTTTTTGTTCAAAAATCAAGCACCATGACCAAAGATTTTCCCCCAGAGAGATTTCTTTAAACTTTAATAAAAATTTACAGCCTTTTCCCAAGCCCACAACTGTAAGGAATGAGAAAGTTGTAGACTAACACAGTAAATCAAGTCTGAGTACCACTTGCCATAAAGCTGTAGCAGACTTTCTTCCCAAGCTACGTTTAAGTACACAGTGACTTTTTGACATACTAATGCAACTAATTGATATTTTATTTTCTGGACCTGTTTAATTTTCCTCTCTGCAAAATGTTCAATTTAAATTGAAAGATGAGTTTTTTAGCAGAACAGAAAAGTCAAGATGTGAAAATATCCAATCCCAAAATGTCTGTTTCAACAACCTCATCAAAGTCACGTTTGGTTCTGTGAATTTAAGATGATGGTCATACATGTTTATGCACATGTTTTGCTACATTTAATTCAGTTTTTCCTATGCTGTGTTGCAGTTATACCAAATGCTTGCAGAGATGGGAGAACTGGACAATACCTACATTATTTACACTGCTGACCATGGTTACCATATCGGGCAGTTTGGACTGGTCAAGGGGAAGTCAATGCCATATGACTTTGATATTCGAGTTCCTTTCTTTATTCGTGGTCCAAGTGTAGAGCCGGGATCAGTGTACGTTCTCTTATGTCTCTAGCACAGCTGTTGAACTTAATGTAAAATGTTTCTTAGCGCATGAAATTATCACTGTCTAGTTTCTTTTCATAAAGGATATCCATAAAGCAATGAGTCTTATAAAGAGGCACATCTTTCATATTGAGTATTATTAATAAGTTACAATGCAAATGAGAAAACTGTGTAAGGCACAGTCCTGTAGAGTTAGGCTTTGGTTTTTGCTCTTAGAAAGTAGATGCTCATCTTTACTGCTCATCCTCTGGTTTAGCCGAATAGATTGTGTCGTGCCTTCATTGCTCATGAGGTAAGAGTAGTCTGGCTACTGCACCTCCTTGCTTTACCGTACTGAGCCTTTTCTTTGTTATGACAGCCTGCAGTACTGGCCTGTCATTCTGAGTCATAGACTTCAAAGGAGATTTTCTAAACTTAGCACTTCTGTAGAGCTTTACATCTTCAAAGCCATGATAAGCATTCATTACTGTTCTGTTTCCAAGAGAATGTGAAGACTTATGTATCGAACATATGAGAACTATGACCTTTTCTGTTGATTTGCAGGGTGCCCCAGATAGTTCTCAATATTGATCTCGCTCCAACAATTCTGGATATAGCAGGACTTGACACACCTCCAGATATGGATGGCAAATCTGTCCTAAAGCTCCTGGACTTGGAAAGACCAGGAAACAGGTGCGTCCCAGCTTTTTTTTTTTTTTTTTTTTTTTTGCCAGTTCAGAAACAAACACTAGGTAAATCTAAGTGTAAAAAGATTCTGTGGAAATGAGCTGTGTCATGCCAGCAACCTCAGACTTCACATTTGAAGAGTCTCTTAAGTAGCACATCTATAAAATTGCAGGTATATATATGTGGAGAGGTGTTCTTTCAAAAATAAATTGTTAACACTAGCAGTTATATAGGTGCCAAAGGTAATATTATTATTTTTCTTTCAGGTTTCGAACAAACAAGAAGATCAAAATTTGGCGTGATACATTTCTGGTGGAAAGAGGGTAATTATTTGAGAGTTTTGGGACAGCCTGCCTGCTGGGACACTCTTGTACATAACTTTCCTTTCTGTTCCCTCTTCATCCCTTTAATGGTCAGCACATTGTTAAATTCTGAAAGCAAACTTACAGGCCTGACTCATTTCCTAGTTTCCCACCACTGGCTTTGAAAGCTGTGGTGCTCCCTAATCCCTACCTCTGAAGAAATTTAAAAGTATGTTTTTCTGGTGACTCTCCTAGCCTATAGTTCTTCTTTCTGTCACATTTTACTTGTGCCCATTTATGTCATCATCCGACTCATTTTCTTACCAAATCTGTTTCAAATCCAGCTGTGCAGAATCCTCTTATTAACTGATTTTGTATTTTCCATCACATATAGAAAGCACTCATCCTTTTTGTTCTAGTTAAGACATGTAAATGAGACGTATGACTATAACTGCTCCTCTTTTCACTGATACCTCTTTACACCGATACCTCTTTACACCCTATCACGTTGCCAATTACCACTGTGAAAATTTTCCCTGGGTAAAAATTTTACAGCAATTTTCTTGTGGCTCTTTGCAGCTTTACAGATTATACAAACCTTGATGTGATGTGATGTAGTGCAATGCATTTGAGACTCAATGTAATATATAAGATGTATAAGATGTAGCCAAGGTAGTGCTGAATGGGCACGGAAACCCCATAGTGTCTTCAGATAGGCCTTTCAGTCAGCAGAGTACTGCTTGAGTGTGTTTTGTTTTCTGAGAGAACACAGATTTATGTATGAATGGTGCTGAACTGTACCTGTTAGACATATTTCAGCAACCCTTATTCCTCTTTGAGTGATTTCCATCAAATCATCTGAGCCTATTTTTTCACTACATGACCTACATTGAATGTCAATAATAGAAATGTGAGATCTTTTCTATTCCCCTGAGAAGACATTAAATCTTCAAGTAGCTTTGCTTTTCCAGTTGAATTCATCATCTCCAGTTTTTAAAATAATGTGTCTAAAATATTCAATTTTATTTTTTTAAAGCAAATTTCTACGCAAGAAGGAGGAACCCAACAAAAACACTCAGCAGTCTAATCAATTACCAAAATATGAAAGAGTAAAAGAACTATGCCAACAAGCAAGATACCAAACAGCCTGTGAACAACCAGGACAAGTAAGCCACAAAAAACTGCAGTCTTCTATGCACCACTGGGAAATGGTTATTTTTCACTACGGGCTAAGAGAATTTGAATAATATGGCATTGGGAATAGATAATTTTTCTGAATATGTCTAGAGCAAAGAAAACCAGCTGCAAATTGCTCTAAGCAACAGTCCAATTTAAGGTGTTGGAGGGCTGGTTCTTAGTTTACTGTATCAGTACAGGGCTCATGATAAAACTCTCCCACTTACATGTACCATTTAGATGACTATCTTTTCTTGAATTCAGTGTATTGCTAAATACGCAAGATAATTCAGTGATAATTATGAGTAAGGGAGAGATCTTTTTGAACAGTGAAAGCTTGCACTCGCTGGACTAATTCAGAATTATTGAAGCAAATTGATTAGTCCTACGGTCATGCATGATTTCATTGGCTGGGATGAACAACTGGACAACACATTTGGTAATCATCATGCTTTACTATTTATTGAAATATCTTTAATGGAAGGGTCCTCTTGCTCAGAAATACTTGCTGTTTAAGGTCACTGGAAGGATTCAGACAGCAATACACATACACAAGTGTTACTTTTTCATCTCATAACCTTAATGATTCCAATATAATGCCTGGCTCTGATGCAAAGGTATAATTGCTTGCTCATAAAACCAGAAGTTACTGAAACACTGACTATTAAGCTTACACCTGCAGCTCTATAGTGTATGTACAGGGAGAGAGCTAAATTAAGAAAAAGTGAGTCCAAATTCTCCTCAATCCATTCTGACTTAGTGTTAAACCTTTGGTAATGTATGAATTTACAGAGGACATGTGTCAGGGAGCTGTACACCTTCCCACCAACACCAGCTTCAACCAAAGCACACACACACAAGGCCCCAGGCCACAGCTCGTGCCTGCCCTGCCATCCTCCCCCTCCATCCTCATCCCCACACACCTCCCCACAGGAGTGTGAGGTGATTTCTGCTTGGCAGACGCTTGTGCCTTTCCCTCAGATGTTTGCTCAGCCCACCGCAGCCTGCTCTAGTCCTGGAGCTGAAATATCGGTGAGCTGCTTTGAATGGGGGCATAAAGCCCTCACTGTGCTGTGCTTCTATGTGCAGCCACCCATGGTGCTTCGCCCAGGGCAGGTAGAGCTCTGTGCAGCAAGGGGTGCTGGGGAGGGCTAGCTCACTTAGAGAAATGCTTCGTCCCTACCTTTCCCCTTCTTCATGAGAGCATAGTGTTACAGTAAATCCTGGTTAATCCTGGATTGGACTGGAATATATTTTGGCTGGCACATCCTTGGTCAAGTCCTCTGCCACAGCTCTCACCTCACACGTGCTCCTCAAACGTGGCCACTTTGAGGGATATACACAATATCGCAGTCTCACCCAAGGGCAAAGTTGTCAGGAGTTCAAACATTGCCATTGTAAACACAGATTAAATTTGAAAAACTGAGCATTTTTATAAAAGCTAAAGAGATCAATAGAGTCATTTAGACTGTTAGACGCTAAAATGCTTAGTTTTAAAACACCAAAATGTTTTCTTTGCAATTATTTCTTACTTTTATTACCTCTTATGCCAAAATCCAGGTTTGGAATAGCTTTGCTTTTCCACATGTGAATAGAAAAGGTTAAGTGTCTCAATCAGATAGCATACCTGAAGAAGCAGGAAACTGCCCACAGCTCTGTTCCCAGCCCACTGCAGTAGACTTGTCTTTCCATCCTACAATGGTGAAACCTCTAGGCTGATTCAGCCCATGATGTATGGATGCATTTCTCCCACCCCATTTCCACACCAGCCCTGAGATGCAAGGGCAGTTTCTCTCTCGGAGGCAGAATACATGCAGTGCTCACAGGGAAGTCAATGTAGAATAGGAAGAGTGTGAATTTAGAGAATGACACTGGAATAACGTGAACATCAGTGAGGCATTGCAGTAAGTGTCTGTGGGATTTTTTTCCATGTAGAAAAGTGTTTGAAGAAAATGAAAAGTTAATAGGCAAAAAAAAAATTACTTTAGCCCAGATGATTGCCAATGTGCAGTATGAGGCATCATAGTTTAATATGAGGTTCCTCCAGCAGATTTCCTCTAATCATTTTGCATCTCTTGGAAAAGGGAAAGAGGAAACATTACATGTGTCTTAACTTGGCTTTATCTTTTGAGATAAATATCTTTAATTTCAATTACATTGATCCATATATCGAAAAGGAGCTTTATTTTAATTGTGATAGTTCATAATACTTCCTACAGTTACTCTAATCAGTTACAGTTAACAGCACTTAAATTCAAATCACCTTCACAGAATGATTGATTGCTGACAAATTTTTAAATAATGAAATTACTGATCTGTGGGAAGTTGCTGCTGATTGTCTGGGACTAAAAATAAGCATTTGGGGAATTAATACCCAGTACTTAGTACACTTAAAGCTTGTCCTCCTTTTTAAATTACTTTAGTCAATGTCTAGAAATTGAGAATGCAAATGAAAGTTGAAAAAGAAGAAACATTACTTTTCCTGTATTAAAATGAGGTGTGATTCTGAGACCTGTGAATTCTGAAATCTCTAAGGACATGGTACTCAGGAAAATAATTGCTTGTTAAATAGAAAATTAGAAGCCAATCAGTAAGGCTTGGGTTTACCAAATGTTTTGTTTCATGAAGAAAAAGAATATATTAAGTATACATGCAAAGTTGCATTAAACTACTTCCAGTATGATTAATTTACATTCTTTGCATTTTTTGCTTTCATTGAGGAGTACCTTCCCCTTGCTATTTTTTCATAATCTGCTTTCTGTGAGATCAGTTTGCAAAAGTTCACCCACCTCCTTGAGAGCATATCATAAATGAGGTGTGCACAACTGTGTGGATGTGCTCACTTTTAAGTTATGTTCAGACATCAGCAGTCAGCCCTTGCAGAGAAGAGGACGATGCCTGTTGAGCTGCATTAGCAAGAGCACAGCTAACAGGTCATGGAAAGTGTGTACTCACCTCTCCTTGGTGTTTGTGGGCTGCAGCTGGAGTGGGAACTCCATTAACAAAGGGACTTTGATAAACTGGAGAGAGTCCAGTGGAGAACCCCAGAAGATGGTGATGAAGTACTGAGTAGGGACAGAAGTTTGCTCAGCCAGGAGAACAGAAGGCAAAGAGGGAGTCAATTAGATTCCTTCAAGTAAGTAATGGCTAGTTAGAGAGAAGACAGACCCAAGCATTTCTTGGAAGTGCACAGCAAAACAGCTATCAGCAACAGACAAGTTGCAGCAAGGGAAAGCCTGACTAGGTGTGTGGAAGAAATGTTACTGTAAGAGTGATTAAGCACTGGAGCCCAAAGAGGCTGTGGAAAGTCCGTCCAGGGATACTTTCATAACCAAATTATGTTGTTCTTACTTTGAAGAGAAGGTTAGACTAAATGACCTCCAGATGTTCCATCCAGCCATTGCATATGCTCTTAAGTTTTTTTGCTTGCTTAATACCTGGACTTGAGGGTTTCATGTTTTCCTCTTCCTCCTCAGCTTCATAACTTGGGAAATGCTGTTAGTTGGGTCCATCTTATAAGCGAGTTATGAGTCACCTGCCCATATTGTATTTGGATACAAACTAGGCTTTGGCTCTTGCCCTGACACAGCTGGTGACCTGCACTTACCCTCAGCACAGTCAGCCCCATCACATCCAGGCCAGGTTCACTCCCCCTGCAAAGAGAACAGCAGTGGCGTAGGTGCTCTGCTCAGCTTTGGGGCTTAGGATGAGGTAGAAGTTTCTTTTTTGGTCCTTCCACATCACAGTGAGCACTCAAGAAATCATGATGCAACAAGAGGTTTCCTTCATATTTTATATGCCAAATTTGTCACCAGTTTATGTGGTATAACTTACTGAGTTCACCTGATTGAGTCCATTTGGTTTAGTAGTGATTATTGATAGGTTTTACCACTTAAATAGTTTACAGTTTGTTGGGGTTTTTTTATTTATTCCAATGATATTTCTCAGCTTTGCTGTAGTAAGGTACATAGTATAGTGACATTGATTCATCTGCAACATTGCCAACCCTGTTGTCATTTTAAAATGGGAAGCAATTGATGCAAACTTTTAACTAAAACTTTGTTAATTTTCCAATGGAACAGAAAGAAGAGCATGTGAAGAAATATTTCTCTGAGTTAATATAGCCTTATCGTTACACAAATCTCCTCTCAGATTTCCACTGAAATAACCTGAGATGAGAATATGTGTTAGTTCAGGAGGTTTAGAAACAAGCTGCTCTTAAATCCACTGGCAGGTTATTTTTGTTGAACTCACTCCATCTTCTCACCCATGAAATTCTTCTGGATACTTAAGAAAAATCAAATAAAAGCATGTTAACTGTGTTTACATTTATACTTTTTCTTTCTCTCTTCCGTTACTTAAATGAGTAATTAAGGAATCAAGTTAATTCATAAGTACTTATTCTTTGTCTCCACCAGTCTGCGTCATAGGAGTTTTCCTGAGGTGTAATGTTGACTTCTGGGACTTAACACTGTTTCCCAGATAGCAGTTACCTTTCAGGGTCTTGTGACTGACATGCAGGGTTTCTCCAGTGCACTGTTCAATCCGTTATTTATAGCCAGTATCAAATCCATAGCCAAACATGCATTTTTATCCTCTGACAAAAATTACACAAACCACAACCTTATTTTAAAATTTTCCCAACAGGGGACAAAAAAGAAAAAAAGATCCCCTTCCACAAGGAGGGCTGTGAAGCTTTGTGTTTAAAAGTTCAGCTCTTGGGCTGGATGACTCGGCAACCAAACCCAGACACAGGTCTGTTTATTTTATGGGCATACATCTTCTACCGTCTGCACAGCGCTACCTGCTGGTTTGTGGACAGCAGAGGTCTGAAACTTGTAAAGATCTGTGGTCTGCTGCCAGCTCCAATGAGCACTGGAAGTAGCGGAATAGAAAAAATCTTCATGCTGTCTGTGTTTGTATGACATGCATGCCCATGAACTCAAACCAAATGGGACAGGTATAATGCCGTAGCCACTAACCTTCCTGGTGCTCTTTTTTTATGCATCTCAGCTTTAGCAATGCAGAATACTGTGTTTCTTCCCAAGGAAGTGTATCCCAAAACCATCCTAAAGAAGTAATGTTCTGTTTGCTGAATGTGCCTGAGGACTGTACAGTGAGATTTTAGTTAAGTTTGATGTAAGGCTTTACAGGTTGTCACCGGAGACATGTTGCTGTATCCAAGCATCAGCTCTGTTGTAAATGTACAAGATTCTCTGGCCCTGATCCAAAGAGCATGTTACATAATCTGTACCGGCCTCTATTTCTCCTATATCCTTTGCCATCTCAAGATCTAGTGTAAGAATTTAATATTATTTTTCATAATCACATTTGTCACATTATCATATCAGCAATCAGTTGAAAGCATGTCTATTTGTAACGCAAAAAGAGTACTTGCCATCAATCAGCTTACAGATAATATTGTAAAGGAAATTAGAATTGGGCTTATTAGGTGTAGTCTGGTTTGGCTCAAGTATCTATGTTCTCATAAAATAAATATCACAGGCCATACATTTATAAAGGTCAGCTTTATGACCAGCTGCAGAGTATGAATGAAAACATATAAGCTGGTATGAGCTGGCCAGAAGTGTCAGACGGCTGGCCAGCTACTGACAGATAGATCCTGAGCACCCACTAAAACCTAACTAAAACTATCATATGACATATACACATCATGTGTGGATCCTCACAGCTTCAGAACAAGCTCCTAATGTTTGTGAGTAAAAAGACATTGGTGATCAAGCTGCTTTACCAGAACGTTGGTTCAAAGATGCCACCTTTTCTTAGTCATAATTCAGTAGAGTATCTATACAGAGGCTTAACTGGAAGCACACATTATTGGGGCCAGTCGAGTGCTTTAAACTAAATACATGCTTTTGTGAATAGCTCTTGCAGCTATTGTTCAATTTAGACCCTCACAGTCATCCTTCACAGTTGACAGAAGTGTGCCTGCAACTTTGTTGTTCAAGAATTCCCAGAAATTGCCAGAAATTATGATATCCCTTGGTAAAATACAGCTCTGGTTTTGAGTTAAAACCAGACATGAAGATAAGTTCCATTATCTCTAAAAAATAATTGTTCAAAACATGGTATTTCATATTTCAGTCTAAATATTTCACATTTCAAGCTAAATATTTAGGTTTCCTGTTAAACAGAGGGCATCTCTTTCCAGATTCGAGGATTCTTCAGATTTAAGCAATCCTTACTCTGATATACCAGCTCTGTTTTGGATAAAATCCAGAAATATTTCAATCTGGGAAGGTCACTCGTTTCACTGATTTCATCTATTTCAGCGCACAACTGTATCCAGTATTTTTGCCACCATCTTATCAATGTTCTCTAACAGAAAGACTTTTTGGTAGAATGGCAGCTTAAAAAGCAATTTTATTTATCAAACATGTTTAGACATAAAATATAGATTATGCAACAATCAAATTTTATCCCTTTCTGTAATACTCCTTTGAGATTCTCTTTTTGTAGAATTTTAATTTTGAAATATCCAGTGAAATATTGTATAAACTAAGTCCTCCTCAAATTTAATATGTAGGACCCACATTAGCAGATGATTATCAGCTATTTATAACCAAAAGACGAAATTTATCCTTTTCATTGGCTCCTGTTTGTTTGCACCTGAGAGTGGACATTTATTGGATAATAACAGAAATGTGTTGATGTTGAGTTGTACCTACAGACAAGCAAATGGGTTTGGTAAAGAATGGTATGGAGGTAAAACACTTGATGTCTTGACCTAAGTGCCTACACTTCTAGAGCTGACAATGCAGTCTATGCATTTTTCTGTAACCTAAAGAACTGCTATACTATGACACTTAAAATCAGTCTTGCCTATATCTCAAGAATGTGAAATTGTGCAGTCTGTAAATTTCCAAGGATATTTTCCCTTTTCTTCCATTTCTTAAACACTGTGAAGTAGTTCAAAATTTACAATTTTCAAATAGTTATTTCTGTTATACAGTGGTTAATTTCTTCTTTTCTCCTGTCCATGTGCATCTAACTGAATGTACTTCTGAAGTCTGTCCTACATTTTCCACTATATTACATCACTTCTTATAGGACAAATTATTTCCCTATCTGTTGAACCACTGACCACTGCACTTTTCAGGAACAGTCTCTCAGGGGGTAAGGCTGTATATAAATAACCATCTTTGAATATATTCATGTTGTTAGACTCTGGAGCTGTGCATGACTCAATAGAAAGTGGTCCAGTTATGAGGGAGTGGTGCAAAAATTGGGATCTGCCCTTATAAGCATCATCAACTCAGTTCTAAAATGAAGAAGGAGTTTTTGTTCCACAAAAATGCAGCAGTTGCAAATTCCCTGAGAAAACCTGGCACATTATCTATGCTAAACAGCTGCACTTGTGTGCAATGTTCAAACACTGCTGAGATGTAACAACACAGATTGATATCTGCAGGAGCATTTACGAGCCTCGTTCAGGACCAGAGTTCATGACTGCTCTGCAGGAATGCATAGAGGACATGGCCTTAGCCCGTAAACATTTCTCAGTATTCAGGTCCAGTTCAGCAGAAATAAACTGCTGCTGCTCTTCACTGTTTACCATAGCCAGCTAATTACAGGGCACTTTTCAATGTGCTATGTGACATGGCCTCTTTAAATGGCATAGAGAAAGCAAGAACAGGACTCAGTTCTTGATGTGGTGGCATAGCCCTCAACCAGACTCCCTTTTCAGTGTTATCACATCAGGTCCCCAGACACTCACTCAGATCTGGTCACTGCTAATAGAAGAAAATGATACACACATACACAGCCTTCAGCTAAATTGTTTTCTAATTTAGATCATACCTTTCAAAACAGGGAAAAAAAGAAATGGAGTCTGGAGGACATGTTTAAATTTATGAAGTCTTCCTTAAGGCATGAAGTCTTCGTGCCTTATCTTGACATTCTCTAGGCTGAGCAATAATCCTCATACATGATCAAAATGAAAAAGCACCTGTAAAAATATTGTTGCTATATTTCCAGTTGCATGTTTTTTAGGGTTCAATAGCTTTATGATAAAATCTGACAAGGCTGTTAACATTGAAGTGTCTGCTACAAATACCAAATAATTACATTTCATAGAAACACTTAGCTTACCTACTGTTAAGACATCTTTCATTAATTGTCTAATTAGTTTCCCCTCTATACAAGGGGGCGGCAACTCTCTCAAAGCTGTCAGGCTATTTACTAAACCAAGCTGATTTGAAATCCTGCTTAAGTAGATATCTGCAGTGCAGCACATCACAATGATTCACACTGAATGTGTATTTTTTTATGCCTTAATTATATTCGGTGATGAAATAGACTTAATTTTAAGGCTGTGGCATAAACAGATCAATACCAGGAAATTCAGACTCAAGGTAGTTATGAAGTCATTTACTATTGCCTTGCTTATGTAGCTCTAACTCTCAACTACTGTCACTGTGCCAGTAGCAATGCAAAGCAAAGCCACCAAGTACAAACAATACTATTTTAACCAGCCCATTTGCTCCCCTTTGCCTTTGAAATGACTTTGTAAGGGCAAACTTCTATCCCAGAAGAAAATATATCATGCCAATGACATCATCCAAGGAAAAGCTCCTCCTGCTGCAGTCCAGTGCTTGCATCTCCACTGAGGTGCAGGTAAACATACTTATAGGACAGGATAGAATAGAATAGAATAGAATAGAATAGAATAGAATAGAATAGAATAGAATAGAATAGAATAGAAGAGAAGAGAAGAGAAGAGAAGAGAAGAGAAGTATAGATTATATATATAATATATATATAATAGAATGGTGTCAACTCTCAGCCTCCTTTTCTCAAACTACACAAACCCAAAGCCCTTAGCTACTCCTCATAGGACGCTCAGTCTTTTTGCACCTTTACCTCTCCTAAGTTGCTGTTGCAATTTGCTGCCAGGGCAGGAAGGGCTCTGAGCAGAGCTGGCAACTAGCACACACACAGGCAGTCAGTGCCCCAAGAGCATGTGCAGAACAGATCCTCCTTGTTTTGGGGTGGCTGTAAACCAGCAAAGCTTCTCACAGTGGGATAGTCCCACCAGCTTTCAGGTGGGGTCTTTCAGGACTTTGTTGGTGGGGGCATATTAAGGATCCTGTCCCACATTTACTTCTTCTCTGAAGGTAGATTCAGGTAGAAGGAAAACTGGAGGTAGGGAGTCAAGGCAAAAAGGAAATAATTGCTAAAGTGTAGGTGATGAAATGAGATGAAAGAAGGAAAAGATGAGTCACAGACAGGGAAAAAGGCTGACGTAGGTTATGTTTCAAAACATGACTGAAACAATATAACAGCTTGTTGCAGCCAAATGACAGGGTTTTGCTTTTTCTCCACTGTTAGTTTTGGGGTTTTAGTTCTGAGTTAGTCCTCTTTGCTCTCACTGAGAGAATAAATTACTGCAGAGTAAGTCAGCATGCAGACAAAGGACTACCCTGTATTCTTATGGCAACAGTGAATTGTTAAATGGCCTTAGGTGTCTTGTGAAGCATCACCAGGAGAAGGAAGATAAGCATGGGGAAAATAAGAATACATTCACAAATTAACATTTAATGAAGATATATTTAGTTTGTGTATGTATCAACGTTGGGTTTTTATTGATGGAAAAAAGGGGACCCAAAAACCAAAGCTAATAGTCCTGAACTTCAAAGAATAGTTTGGTATTCATAATGGGAAGGAAGGCAGAAAACAGGGGAGGGGAAGGGCCATTGCATCAGTCATAATCTTCTTTTATGTGCATTAATGCATTTTATAGATCTGAAGATGAGCAGGAGGACCATTATGACTTGCTACATAATGCACACTCAGTGCCTGATTACACTGGCATGGGCAGGGATTCAAGAAAGTTAGTCTAAAAATTCCATCTAAGAACTCTGAGGTATCTTTATAATGACATTTTAAAAGATAAAATTTAAAAAACGGAACTGAATCACATTTAATCCTTGTTTTAAATAGAGAATTATTATTTGCTTGTACTAGACACAGAGAGTCTTGTTTTAATGTTAGTCATAATACTATTGAAGCCACTCCTGGAATCTCTTGCTATAATTAATCCTAGACAAAGAGAATACTTCTTTTACCTTAAAATGGTGCTTTTGAGACTCATTAAAAACTAGTGCCATATGTTTATAAATGTTATGTGTACCCAATAAACACAGGAAATACAGTGGTGCAGTCAATTCTTATCCTGTAACAGTAGGAAGAGCTGCAGTAGGAAGAGTGCACACGCTACTGCAGAAAGAAATCCTGTACAGCATCACAGCTCTCAGACACCCTTACTTCTAGAAGGTTACCTTGTCACTTGTAGGTGTCTGTTTATACTGAAAGTCTTGGCATGAGTCTAAAATTTCTCAGGCAGTCATCAGATTTGTACTAGTCTGTGGCCTTTTCCATGTGGTTTACTGTTCTGGGATATAGGAGACCTGCTAATGCACAGGGAAGGTCTCTGAGTGTGGAATACACCTTTTAGCTCAACCCATGTGTTAGGCCAGAGAGTGCTCTCACAGTGCTGATGTTCAGAGTCACATCAGCTCACTGCTTGGGTTATCTCAGCAAATCTACCTGAGGCTTAGTTTGCTTTCTTCATTCTTCAGTCAGCTTGACAAAACTCCCAAAAGAGACCAGTATGCTCTGATATTAGTGTCCATTTCAAAAATTAAATTGCGGACTCCATGAGGATCAGTATCTAGCTTTCTTGCTATTATTAATGAGACAAGAGAAAGCTATGCTATTCAGTCACAGGAGCCAAAAAAGGGCACACTATAGGGGAGTTTAGCTGAAACTGCAACTAAAAGGTTCCACTTATCAATAGTATTATTGAATTTTGTTCTCTGCATTATGCAGCCAAACTTAATTGCTTTGTATGCAAACTCTGGTCATTGTGGCTTAAGATGTACAAGTGAATATAACTCACTGGGTAATAGTCACTTATAGTTATATTAAAATTATAAATAAACATAGCTATTTCTAGTTCTCCCTATTGTTACTCAGACTGCAACTGACTTAAAATCTCCACAGGCTTCATAGCTTGTGTAGGGTGTTAGGAGTGCCATAAATGGCAAGCTTTGGGCATGGGTGAAGGAGCATCCTTCTGATCTGTCAGCACCTACCCATGTTTGGTTGTTTTTTTTTTTTTTTAAATGACATCTCTCTTTTTTAAACAGAGTTCAGTGTGGAAAGGAAGTTAAACTCCCAGTTGCTTTTTAATTTCAAATGTGAAGACGGTGGGATCCAGTGGAAAAAAAAAAAACAAAACACCTGGAATCTTCCATCTGGTCCAGTGATGTTGATAATCAAGTCACACAGATATTGTGCAGACAAACTGGAAAGAACTCTGTTTCCTCTCATTCTCCTGCACTTGCCCTGATATTCAGCATGCATGCATATAATACTTTTTACTCTTTCCAGACTGCACCTTTTTCTCCCAAGTTTGATACAAATCTCCAGATGGGGATCCAAAGGCATTTATCCAACCTAATTCTTTTTTTTTTTACTGTCCCTAAGGTTCTTCTCCTCACTTGCACTTGCAGGGAGACTGCCTGGGAGTATTGTGCTTTCAGGCTTCTCACTTCTTACATGAAATATAAAGAGTCAGCAATGTTTGCAGGTCTTAGTGTCATGCTATGCAGGGGCATGTCTTTAGGATGCAGGTCCTAACTCTGGCCACCAGTAAGGAAATAAATTACACGGTGTTAATGGCACATGTATTTTTATAAATCCCATCATCCATGGTTTGTCCTTCTCTTTCACAGGACCCTCAACTGAAATAGTTCTTCTCCACCTGTGGGGATTTTTTATTTTCCCCTGATTCATGTTAAAAATTCCAAGCCACAGAACAAAGAAAAAAATATTGTTTTTTCAAAGAAAAAAAAAAGAAATGGTGAAAGCAGCCCTGACAGCTATGCTCTGTAGCTCAGTACATTAAAACTTTTTACTTGCTCCTTTTAGGGATCTGTTTAGTCTACATACTCATGATTTATATATCTTTTTTGGCTGGGTTCTGGGGGTTTTTATGCAGATTTGAAGTGATTTCATTCAAGCTTATGTTTGTCTAGCATGAGAGAGACATTGATAAGAATGTGAGTGAATTTAGTCCCTAAAACATTTCCTTTCTCAGTTTGTTACTTAAGGGACTGCTTATTTTTTTAAAAATAAATTTGGCTATCTTGTTTTACAATCCATCTGAAAGCAGCAGGGGTTTGGAAGGCTCCTGGGCATCGTCTTTGTTTTTCTCTCTCGCAGAAGTGGCAGTGTATGGAGGATGCTTCGGGAAAACTTCGAATTCACAAGTGTAAGGTACCTAGCGACTTACTTGCCATCAGAAAAAGGACCCGCAGCATACACTCCCGAGGATACAGTGGTAAGGACAAAGACTGCAACTGTGAAGACACTGATTACCGAAACAGCAGGACCCAAAGGAAAAATCAAAGACAGTTCTTGAGAAACCCTAATGCGCAAAGTAAGTGTTATCTGATCTCTTGGGCTCTGAGGCAAAAGCGGGGGTGAGGGGGGGGGAATGGCTGGCAGAGTGTTGGCTTACCAGTAGCATCTCGCTTTTACCTCCCTGTCTGATGAATACAGCCGTAATTAGCAGTCAGGTCCTGCATAATTGCCTGCGTAACGGCAATAATAATAGCGACAGCGTTTCTCCTCTGGGTGATGGTGCCGAGAGGGCTGCGGGCCTGTGGCGGTGGCCGTGATGCTCTGGTGCCACCTGCCGCCCTGCTCGGACATGACAACCCGCTGGTACCGGGGGTCAGGCGGGGTCCGCCTTTGTTACAAAGTAGCCAGGGCGAGCGTTTTCTTGCATCATTAACACTGAATTGACGAGCTGATTGGTGACCTCCCAAAGTCACCGCTAGCACAAGGCAGCGCGGTGCTGCGGGGCTGGACACCCAGCCGCTGCTGCCCCGCCGGGACACACGCGGGATCGCAGTGGCCTCTAGTGGAGCGGGGCCTCAAAGGAACCTGCGAGAGAGTTTTAGGACAGCAGTACTTAGATTTTCTGCGATTTCTAAAAATTTAGCCAGTGTAAAGAAGCCATTATTTTAAATGGAAGACTTTTTTTCTCTGTCTGCCCAGAGGCAAAATGAAGTTGTGTCGCTACAGCAATAACAGCAGAATCAGGTTTCAGATATTGTTCAGGAGCAGGCTGTGTTCTTCTGCCCTCCATCTAGAATATTAGACTTGGGGATAAAACAAGGATGAATCTTTAAAACAAGAAGACAACAAAGTTTTATAAGAAACATAATTCTGTACAGATGTCTATGAAATGTCAGGAGGTTGGGGCATCCCTTTTTTTCTATTGTATCTAACAGCAGGACATGGGGTGATGGGATGAAGCTGGAACACAAAAAGTTCCATTTAAACATAAGAAAAACCTGTGAGGGTGACAGACCCCTGGCACAGCCTGCCCGGGGAGAGTGTGGAGTCTCCTTCCTTGGAGTTCTTCAAGACACACCTGGACGTGTTCCTGTGTGACCTGATCTAGGTGCACATGCTTCTGCAGGGAGATTGGACTACATGATCTCTAAAAGTCCCTTCCAACCCTACCGTTCTATGATTCTATGAAATACAAAAATAATGTCAGTATAAGTCAAAATATTTCCTGATTTAAAGCCTCCCCCACTCTGGATGTGAAGAATGTCTGGTATTCTTTGTACATTCAGCCATAACATTGTTTGTCTTGAGATGTCTCATTCTTCAGACTAAATGCTGCCTTAATATAATTCGTTCCATTTGTTTTGTATGATTTAAGGAACTCTGACAGTGTGTACGGGTGGACCTCTGATGAAAGGTCTATATGTCATAGACTGCCAGGGTGATTCTGAAACTGGGGAATGCTCCTCCAAGTGCTATTTTCAAGGGGAGATACCTGATATGTATGTTGGAAAGAGAAGGTGTTGCCAGGGCACCAGTAAGGGCTGAATGGATCTTGTGACGGGGAAAACTGACTTGGGGAGACAAAGCGGAGAGAGAATGGATAGCATCTGAAGGAGGCATCAGAAAAAAGCCTGTTTGCCATGCTTTTCTCTCTTATGACTTTTTTTATACCTCTTCCTTCCTCTTCCTCCTTGAAATGCACCTTAGCACTCCTCTGAGTAGTGCAGGCAAAGACTCATGATGATGAGATGTTTTTAAGGGAATGACTAGTTCAGACCTCAGTTTCTAGATGATACTTGGATAAGATATATTTCAGTCTTTCAGTCACTTGATTATTAAGTAGTATCATCAGGGGCTGTTAAATTGCCAGAAATTGTCCCATCTGACCTTATTAATCTTTCTGCATTATTTTATTAAAGAGTATTGTGGTTATAAATTAGAAAGACATGTTCAAACTAGGGCTTTACTCTTCATTGACTTGACTGCAAAGATTTTTTACATCTGACAGTAGGCAACTGCTGGAACAGATTGCGACAAAGTGGTTTAAATGAAGAGTTGAATGAGGTTCACTTTCTGCACTTTCAAAGGATTCTTGTAGGAAATGTTCAAAGACACTAACATAAAAACTGCAGTAGAACCAACACTATCTGTCAAAGCCAGTACTTTCTTACAGCTCCCATTTTGTTCTGCATGAATTATGATTAACTGTTAGGTGATGAAGGTCTGTTCAGCATAGATATAACAAACAGAAATGCCCTATAAATGATTTTTACAAGCCAAATTATGTATTTCTAAGACTTGAAGTGTGTATTTTTCCTGTACAAAATGTGCTGTGGTGTGGTATTCACCAAGTTTTATCAGCTTGATCATGTTCCTATGTGACCTGATCTAGGCTGGCCTGCTTCTGCAGGGGGGTTGAACTAGATAATCTCTAAAGGTCCTTTCCAACCCTACCATTCTATGATTCTATGGCAAGTGCAAAAGAAGCAAAAAGTGTAAGGTCTTCCTGGCTGAGCCCAAACACAGGTATTCTTGTACATAATATTAAAACAACCTTCAAAGAGTTAATTAATCTGGCTCATATACGCAGTAACTAGAAGAGATGTAACTCTATTAAGCTCAGAACTTTCAATGGGTAAAAGTGTTATAATAAATCTGTAATAAATACATAAATACAGATGATGTGTGTGTTAAAGTATATACACAGATAGATACATATGCACTGCTGTATGATGGATTCTTGCCCTTTTAATGGTTACCTTTAAAGAAGAGCAGGTGTTATCCTTTTAAAAAGCCATTTTTATTCTAAAGCATAAGTCGAACTGACATCACATGCCAATTTACAGGTGGCGACCTTGTTTCTCAGTACTGAATGGTTTAATTTTCTAAAGTGTTTTCTAATTTTGTGGTCTCTGACTTTTTTAGTAGCTTTTTCTAATTATCTGATTTTTGACATACTGATATTATGTGGAGATACAGATTCTAGTAGTTGCATCAGGTCAAACTAGCATGAAATATAAATCTTGAAGCACTCAAAATTTCATGCTACTCATGAAAGTGTGGGTCCTGACATATCAAAAAAACATTTCTGTAAAGCCACAGAGAAAAAAATAAGCTGCTTTTACCAAGCAGCACTCTTGCTTTTGGGAATAAGTTTTGTGCCCATGGCTCTTGTAGATCTGTATTTGCAACTGGGAATGCTTCTTTCTTCTGCTTCAGAATACAAACCTCGATTTGTTCATACTCGCCAAGCCCGGTCGTTATCTGTGGAATTTGAAGGTGAAATATATGACATAAATCTGGAAGAGGAAGAACTGCAGGTGTTAAGGACCAAAAGTATCACCAAGCGTCACAATGCCAAAAATGAGGGAGAAGCAGAAGAAACCAATGGTGCTCCTGGTGACACGATGATCGCTGACGGCACTGATGCTATTGGTCAACCCAGCTCTGTCAGAGTGACACACAAGTACAATTGCTTTTTCTGTTTGTTTTGGGGTTTTTTTTCTTAAAATGAAATCTTTCCCTTCTAATTGTATTCTCTTTCCATTTTTATTATTTTCTGGTTAGTAGGCTGAATCATTTAACTTTATTATGTGTATTTTAAAATGAGGCATCTAGTTTAGTTTCTAGTTCTGAGGAGGAGTAGGCATCTCCAGAGGAAGATCAAAACACACATCGTGATGGATGAAGCTGACTCTCCTTCTGATTTTTATGAAGTCTACAATACCATCATAGCATAGAGGCCTAATTTTGAGATGACTGAAATCTTACTCTAAATTAGGACCTAATACCATCTTAATGTTTAGTTGTTTGCAGCCCCTAACACTAGCTAAGGTACATTAGACCTATTTATCCTTGAAGAGACCAGCAGTCATTTTTCCAGCCTGGAAGAACTTAGATTTCAACCACAACACAGCCCTATGATAAATCTGAATAAAAAGATAAAAAAATCTCAAAATATTTTTTACTTTAAAAAATCTAATGTGATTAGTTTGAAAAGCCAGGCAGAAGCAGGCAACAAAAATCTTATATTTTGTCCTTTTTATTGTGTTTGAAATATGAATAGCATTTCTATCTTTTATTTTCTTCTTAAAAAGACCCAAACCAAACCAATCTAAAAACCAAAACATCAAGGAAAGCATAAAAGTTCACTTTGAAAGAGTAAAACTTATCCCTTTTTTGCATTGATAATTTCCAACTATGGCATTAATAAATCCTCAAATAGCTTTCTCCATAATGTGTTTGGGCTTTTAATGAATGCAGTATTGCTTTTGGAATTCTCTGAGTGAAGACAAAAGCATAATGGAATAACATGGGAAGAGAGAAGCATCTAAATCTTCCTTTCTGCTATTCTTCTCAAAAAATTGAAGGAATGACTTAAATGAAACAAGACCCAAAAAAAGTTGTGTCTACAGAATTGCAGTATTTTCAAAATTAAGGAATTTCTCTTTATCAGCACAGAGATGTTGAAAGTCCAGCCTGTTTTCTGCTGAATTTTCTGTCTCAGTCCAATTCCTTGGCCTTCCAAATGCTTCGGGTTATTTTTCTCTTGGTAGAGTGGTTTTTTTTTTTTCAAACACTACTATGAATGCTTTTGTCATTGCACCACTTTATAACTTGAGTGTTCTGTTGGCTTTTTATTAACCATGTATTTGAACTCTTTGTTCAAACTTTGATTCTTATTGATCTCTATAGATCTATAGACCATTAACTGTATGTTGTGTTCTTGACTGTTTTGCACACTTGGAAAATGAGTCACATTCAAGTAGCAAGAGGAATATATTTCTCAGTAGCTGGCAGTTAAATAAGAAATGTCACATTTGGTTAATAAGAAGCTTTAAATTCTGAACATGTTTTTATTTCCATTTCAGTTTCATTTCTGATTGGATTAAGAGTCTCCAAGATGGCATTGATGTTGCATTTTTCATTATCAGGCCTAGAGCATCTGTCATGGAAGGGAAATTATTTTTTACTTTATTTTGTAGAGAAAATAGATTGAAACAATTATTAGTATTATTAAGCTTACATGAGAAGACCTTCTAGAGCTTATTATTTTTAATAGTGTATAGCAAATAATTGATTAGGAATGTTAAAAGAAAGAAAAAATGAGTAGGCAATTAGGGAACCACTGATCTTCATTTTCCTATTTGTTAAATTTATGTCTATAGATGTTTTATTCTTCCAAATGATACTATTCACTGTGAGAGGGAGCTGTACCAATCTGCCAGAGCCTGGAAGGATCACAAGGCTTATATTGATAAGGAGGTAAGAGGTACTTTAAATTCTGTCTCAAATCTTTCCACTGCTACCGTTTCAAAGAGTAATTCCAACTCAGAAATATTCTCTGCAGATTGAAGCTCTCCAAGACAAAATTAAGAATTTGAGAGAAGTTAGAGGACACTTAAAAAGAAGAAAACCAGATGAATGTGACTGTAGTAAACAGAGGTAAGAGAGATGATGTTCAACACTGAAAGCGACACCAGTTGCTAAAACTTACATATTATCCAAGCTTGTTGAGATGGAAAAGAAAAAAACATACGCTTTATTGATATTGATAACCACTATACATACTCATTTTAGTTACTTCCTTTTTAAGAGTAAAAACTAATTTTAATCAAAAGAAGATAAATGTTAAAAATGAAAGATAAAATATGTTTGTATTCTACTCTCACATTTGAATCCAGCTGTAGTGTTGCTAGAATCACTCTCAGAGATATAACTTCTTTAAATGAAGTGAAAATCTTAAGTCATTCTGTGTAGTTCCTTAAGAAAATGTCAAACATGGTATGCTTGTGGCTTGGTTTTGTGTTGAAAATGGCTTCATGACTTCATAATTGCTAATAATTTTCCCTGTAGCTATTACAACAAAGATAAAGGAGTAAAGGCCCAAGAGAAGCTCAAGAGCCATCTTCATCCCTTCAAGTAAGATTGTTATTACCCTCTCACTCTCTCAGCTGGCATTTTGGTAACTGGAGAAATATAATTTGAGGGGTTTGGTGGTTGTTTTGGTTTTTTTTGTGGAGAGGGGAAACGAGATGAGCGAAAGAAAAGTTCACATATAGCAAGCACTCACAAGAAACATCACTAGTTTTGGACAGACTTGTGAAAGTTTATGGATAATACTTTTGAAACCTGTTGGTAGATAACAGATTAAACTAATTTTAGAACCCGATTGGCCTCAAGATTGCTAAAAAGATGCAGTTAAACACAAATCTGGAGTGCATCGTTTCTCACACTTAGTGAAGAGAACACCTTATAACAGCTGAGGTGGAAGCTGAGCTAGATGAAGGACATATTCTCATCTTTTAAAAAGACAGAAATATGTAAAAGCTGTAAGTGCTGTTGTTAACCAACCAGAGACTATTCTGTCAGCTATGCCCAACTTTCTCTCTGAACAGAGAAGCAGCACAGGAAGTAGATGGCAAACTGCAGCTGTTCAAAGAGAATCGGAGACGGAAGAAAGAAAGGAAGGGTAAAAAGCGCCAGAAGAAAGGAGATGAGTGTAGCCTTCCTGGACTGACATGTTTTACCCATGACAACAACCACTGGCAAACAGCACCATTCTGGAACTGTAAGTCGTATGTCCATATGCAGATGTGTTCTAGGTTATTCCACTGTGCTCCAGAGTTTCCACTTCATGTAATCAGAGCACTATTTTGAAGAACTTGCACTTAGTACACTGCTGCTGCCATTGTTCTGAAGCATGACGAAACAATATGTCTAGAGTATGCTTGTAATTGTTGCCTTACTGATTTACAATAAATTGTGACAAGAAGCTCAATGCTAAATACTACAGAAACAAAGAGAAGAATTGGCCTCTAAACCAGAGACTTTTGTAACCAGCCATGGTGATTTGTTTCATCACTCGGAGATTGAGATGACCAAATATTTCATAATTAATTAGGTTTCCAATTATTAATGAAAACCATATTCCTCCAGTTGTCACAAATCCTTCTGGGGACTTGTTTAATATTGTTACAAGCTTCAGCGCATAAAGGGTCTACTTTAATTTTATCTTTTTTTTTCAAAGTGTATCATATACAACTTAAAGGTGAAGAAAATACAGATACTCCCTATGAGTTCTTCCCATTATTTCCCCTTTTGTTATATTCTAAAACCAAATCAAAATCACAGCTGAGGGATGCTCACTTGGTGTAAAAGAATGAAATATTTTAGCTCAAAAATATTTTCAGTTCCTTTAAACTTCGGGTTGTATACATAACCATCCTACTGAGACATGCTTCAACATGTCTTGATATTCAGCATTAACAAAGCACCACCTTTCTCATCTTTGTTGGTAGAGGCAGAAAAGTGATTGAAAACTTTATTTTCAATAACTTCAAGATCAAATGGTGATCAAGTTACAACATACTTGACTCCAAGCAGAAAATTTTCCAAGAACAATTTTTCATTTCAAGAGTTATCTCCTAGTGATAACCTGTTTTGTTAATCTGTTCTGATTGCACTTTTGCTAATACACTTTTTACATTTTAAGATGTTCCTAAGGCAGTCATATGCATAATTTTCATTTTAGAGACAACAATTAAATTGGCTTATTACTTTTTAACTGTGGAGTAACAGTTATGAAAAGTATTCTCACAGTGCTCTGCATTCTATCAGCAAGATTCTGCTCAATCCCAATAAGCCACATATAACTCAGAGCAAAATATGCCTCATTAACTGTAGGATTCACTATCTTCTGCTTTCATTAACTGTATGTTACACATTAGAAACATTTATTTTGTATATAGATAAGCATGTAACTTTAATAGAGAGGGTTTTTTAAATAATCTAGACTTTTAAGTACATGAAGATTTATAGAAGTTTCACTAGTAGAAGAAATAAGATTATTTTCTCCTCAAATCTAATAATTTGTTTCTTTAATTACAGTGGGCTCTTTCTGTGCTTGTACAAGCTCGAATAACAACACTTATTGGTGTCTGCGAACAGTTAATGACACCCACAATTTCCTCTTTTGTGAGTTTGCAACTGGGTTCCTGGAGTATTTTGATATGAACACTGATCCCTATCAGGTAAATACTTTCCCTGCTACAAAATGTTGTTCAGCAAACTCCTCAAAGTTTTTTTTTACTTCTGTTAACAAGTACTTTTTCCCTCCATTCCTCTTTTTCTCAGCTGACAAATACAGTACACACAGTGGAAAGAGGGATTTTGAATCAGTTACACATACAACTAATGGAACTGCGAAGTTGTCAAGGTTATAGGCAGTGCAATCCGAGGCCAAAAGGACTTGAAACAGGTACAAGAAAAACAGAAATATTTCCCTTTATTTGTTTTGGTTTTGTAATAACATATAACCATGAAGTGCCACTCTCCAAAGTCTTGCTCTGAATAATTTGGAATGATCCACAAACACCAACTTGCATACCTGCATGACCAAGAAGCTTCTTTACAACTTTGCACAGGTGATTCTAGGCAGATATTGGTGGCAAGCAACAACATTTGACAGAAATTCTGTAGAAAGGTTATCCAGTTATTTGCGCTAAGCAATAACATGCATGTGTAAATCTTTCATAGTCATAACTCTTGTCTCTGTTGCAGGGTTTGTTTGGTCAGTTTTTGCCTCCTAGTAGCAAGTGAAATGTTAAATCCTGTGTTTATTCCAGTTGCTGTCTGTCTATATGAACAGCCTCAGGCTCTACAGCACGATGGAGGCTTAACCTTGTAAACTTCCAGTCAGCAGTAGTCCTCTCCATTGTTGAGGAAAGCGGCATTTACAACAGCCTCCGAGTGGAGAAGTAGTTGCTGTTTGTACTTTATAGCTCTGGAATTCATTGCACTTAAATTTGGTTGATTGACTATCATATTATTTTTTGTCTTTTTTACAGGAGTATTCTCTTCTACATTATTTGGGGTGTTGCATCTTTGTTTCTCTTCAGCTACAGATATTTCTCTTTTTTTGTGCTACCTGATTGTTTGGGGGGGCTATTTATTTATTTATTTTTAACTGATTTTTTCAGTTCTTTTATATAAAACTTTCCAGGAAATCTTTGTCGGACTGCAGCTCTGTCTTTATTTAACAAAGTACATTTCTCTTTAGGAATTAGATGCTGTGCATGGAAAGCTACATTGTGAATGTTTTTACAAGTTCTAAACACTAACAAAAGTTACTCTTGTATTTTCCTATATCAGGAAATAAAGATGGAGGAAGCTATGATCCACACAGGTATCCACACTTTTTTATTCTCCTCAGCAGCTTCTTTCCAAATAATTGCATGACTCCAGTCCATTTCAACTAATGTCTGTATCCTGCCATATTGCACACAGCATAGCTTTTGATGCATGAGTCTTCTAACTACCCTCCACTGAACTTGGCCATTGTTTTTTAGACCTACCATTCTGCATTTAACCTAGCTCATGGTCATAGCAAGGCTTCATACAGCTTGTATTCCATGTCTGTACTTCTTAGATGTTTACTATATGGAAAATGACACAAAAAGAATCACTTCTTTTGGTTGTTTTCCTATTGGTGGACTGATTTTGAGTGGGTTGTGGGGTTTTTTTCTGGTTTTATTTAGGAAATCTGTACAGCTGCTTTTTAAATGTAAGCCAAATACGCTTTAAATGCTTTCTGGAGTATATGTATCCAAAGCGCCTAATTGAGTCTATGGAAGTAAAGTGAAATCTTCTCACTGGCTTTAGGACATGTTGGCAGAGGCTGCTTTAAGCAAAAGCAGTGCTCAGTGTGAGCAGAATGTGCTCAGAAGTCAGCAGGTGACAGGTCGATATAAGTATGACATAAAGATGACGCTTCTTTGGGTAGGTGGGCCAATGTTTTTAGACCAGATCACACACATACAAATGACATTTCTTCAAAAGACTGTAATATCTGAACAGAAGAAGGGCACCAGGTGAAGTTTTCTATACCTAGTGCCTGAATCTGAGTAACACTTGAAAGACTGATGTTTACAAGTGTCTTTATCTGTTTGCAAGTATACTTATTGTGGCTAGATGTTTACCTTGCAGACCCCAGTTCCTCCCAGTGGAAGAACCAGTCAAACAAAAAGCAAAAGCCTGAAGAGACTGAAAAAAACTTGTGTCTTAACAGTATTGCACTAACTCTTCATTGAGCAATAGTTACACTCAGGGTAAAAAACAGATAAAAGTTTCACAAGTGTCATATTTAGACTGAATATCCTCTCCTGTTATACCACTTGTATACATTGATTTCTCCATACGCTGTGGTGTATTAGTTCCTGATATACGTTGTTTATCCAAGATGTAAACTGGGTCCAAGGAGTATACAAATCTACTTAACAAAGTCTTCTGGAAAGAACCTTGTCATTAGCTCCCAGCAGCCAGGGAACAATTAAGATAATATATTTCCATGCTTAGTAGATCTCCAGTTTAAGTAGCTAATTATTCCTTGCATCCAAGTCTGTATTTTCTCACTTGAGTAGTTTGAGGATCTAGAAAAATTGGAAGCTTTCATTTGGTTATATCCCAGTTGTTCACATTGCTCATTACAGTCTAGTGGGAAGTAGTTACTACAATGCTAGAAGATAATCCTCATAATTACTTTTTAAGTCTTTCATTAGAATACATCCTTGTAAGCATTCCTCATTTTAAATACAGAGCCGATAGAAATGACAATTTTTAATTGTAGGATTGCATGAAGTAGTATAGCACATAGGATCAATCTTTAAATTATATCTCGCTACACTGTTAAGTAATGAAAACATTTTAACTTCTGATACCAAGTCAATAAACATCTCACTACTGGGATAAATAGTATATTATAACAGAAATGATACTACTCTGACATTACATTCCAGACACTCAGTTTCTCAATATATACAGATACCTGGGCTCAACATTTTTTATTCAAACTCCACCTTGGCTAAAATTCTTTTCTAAAACAAAACAAAAAAAATTAAATGGACAAACCTCATTTTCCACAAATTATTAAAATGACCTTGCAGAGGATCTTTGATACCTGCAGAGAAACCAGTAGAATAAGAAAGGGAAAATCCTATGCTGCTAAATCATCTGAACTACCCCTTAGGCTTCCTTCACATTGTGTAGTTCATCTACCTGTTTCCAGTTCAAAACGTCCAGAGTTAGCACAGCACTACAAGTTTTACAGGTAAAATATTGAGAGAACAGGCTTGTATGGAAACAGATAGTACAGTGCTATTTGCTTAACACATAGTGAGAGAGCTTCACTGGAGAACTCTTGTCATCTGGGTCTTTGATAGGCAGAACAACTCTGTAGACATGGCTGACAGCAGGATGTGGGAATTGCACACTATCCTCTCCTGCTTGTCTGAGGTTTTTCAAAGACACCAAGGATTTAGTATCAGTGCCTTTAGTATCAGTGGAGATATGTCCCAATCCCTCACTAGTTTTGAGACAATGTAGCCATGGCCGCAACATGGGTCTCCAGAGTATGATAATTGGAGAGTGAAGCTTGGCTAATGGTTGATTTTTTTTTAAACTGGAAGACGTTTTACTGTGAACAGCAAGCAGCAATTATTCTCTCTTTTGGATCTATGACTTAGCTGAATGATTCCCAAATATTGATCGAATATACCACTGCTTATGCTGTTACTCCAATGCAACTCATCTGCACTTTCCCATTTCACGCCTTTTTGTAATGATATTTCTTACAGGAGAAAACCTTTTCTTTCCTCTTTCCTTCCTGCTGTATGCTTTAATTTCAGTGGGAAACTTCTTATGCTTACTGCTAAGTTGTGGAACTAAGTTGTGAGGTGACTCACAATCAAACAACATACAGTCTGCTCTAAGACTTTTTAAGATTTTCGGTTTCCTATTTGTTTAACATGTATGAATACAAGTTACCTCTGTCCCGTGTGTTTAAACAAGTAATTTCTTTCTGCTTGACATGAAGATCATTGTACAACTCTCAGGGCCTTCCCAGAGCTGTGAAACTCCTCTGAGACTGCAGAAAGAGTGCCACATTTAGAGAGGAAAAAAATATATCCAGAATGATGGAACATGTAGCCCTGAATCAGGCTTTGAGATCTTTTGCAGGAATACAGCAAATTCCATACTGATCTTACTTCTCTGCAGCACAGCCTCATGGCCTCACTGTTGAGGCTGGTGGAAAACTCTGCTCCTCTTCACTGGCCTCAGACTTCCCTGCTGCCCACCCTGACACTCAGGCTTGTCCAGCTCAACCTCCTGTCTCACTGTCTGTGACAAGTAGCAGAGGCTTCTCTGGGCCAAAAGGCACCTTTCTGGCCCCTGCTTTGCCTCCTGCTGCCCTGGTCCACCCCCAAACCTGTTACTGGTCAAAAGGCAGCATTCCAGTTTCAGTTTCTGCCATTACATACAAAACTGCTTTGGCCACCAACTTTCCTACAGCAGTTTGTTTTCCTATATAGGCTCTGATTTGGTAAAGTAAAAAATACACAAAACTATGAATACAAATATTGAGTAAAATTTACATATTGTCACATTTGCAGTGGGATTAATATCTTAGAGGGTTTGGTGACTTGAATTTCTCAAAAATGCATCCCTTCATATGATGCTTTCTAGGCCCCTTTATATCTCTAAGCACTGAAACAGGAAGATTTTTTTCCTTGAAAGCTCTGCAGTATTTAATTATTTTTTGTTTCAGGAAACAAATTATCCATAATTTGTCTTGTGAAGATGATTCTCATGTGGCCACGCCATGATTTCATTTCTCTTATCTGCTTCAGGAAAAGAAAGAAGGCGCTCTGTCACACCTGTCCTATCAGCTTCAAAAAGCTGTTGCTGCCTCCTGTAATTGGGAGTTTGCTGAGAGTTCGCCAAACAAATATTTCTAGAACTTGCTTTAAAAAAAATTTCAATGTTACATTGCAAAATGTTTACAGCTGTTGTATTAAGTGAAGAAATACCAATTAAGATCAAAGACTTAGATGTTTCCAAGTAAGGAAAGTGGTCTCCCTTTGGCATAGGATAAGGCTTCTCATCATAAGAAAATGTCAAGGTTTTTTTTCTGACCATAATGGTATTATTTTGACTTCCATATGATGGACTACATAGTGGAGAAATTCTTTCTACTGTGAAATCTCAAGCTAGTAAAGAAGCAAAGAATATAAGCTGTGCTAGATATAATTTGGACATTCTGTTTTACTTGAACAATGAGAGAGGTTAAGTTAAAATGCAAATGAGTGGAAATGCCAAGAACCCACCGTGGGAATGAAGGACTTAATAGAGATAAATATTTGTGCTCAGTTCACACTGTTAAATTATAGCCCCTTGAATTTCCAACTTAGTTGCTACTAGCCTACCTCCCTGTACAATTTTCAGAAATTGAACTCATTACTATATATTGCCTACAATGTCATTTGTAAGGCAAATTTTGCCACTTACTCTGACAGGCTTTTGCATCACCTGACTAGTTTTCTCTTATAGTTCAATTTGTTGATAAAATCTTTGGACTGAAAAGTCTGCACAGGAAATGAAATAGTGGTGTTCGGTGTTACTTTTCACACTAGGTTTGATGATTTTGGTCACCAGAGTTACTGTCGTGACTTTTAAAAATCTTTTGGAAATGGGTTTCCTTCACGTCTTTCTTTTTCTGGCAATGATCACGATAAAATGTAGCTCCATATGCTCTACTTATAAACTCGTATGTATGCCCTTATTCAAACTTGTTATTTAGTAAAGGTGATAGACATTTTCTTTGAAAGATTTTTGTTTAAAAAAAAACACCTTTAACACTATTTTACAGAGACTGTAGTCCTATTAATTAATTCACATCAAGTTTTTACAGCTTTTACTTCTCCTAATTGCTCTATTTAAATTAAAATGAATGTTTATAAGTTAAATCAAATACTAACTTCAGATACCTTCATTTATGAAATTAAATGTGGCTGATTGGTTTGTAGCCTGTATGTCTCAAGCTACCCAGATACCAAGCTCCCATGGGCATTGTTGAAGTTCAGGTCATTGATGTCTCATCTTTTATACTTGACCATGATAAGGAAAGGCAAATGGATTATTCATATATTGAAACACCTTTCCTGCCTTGAAATATCAGAGGAAAGATTTCTCTCTAAGTATCATCACAATGCCCCATTAGACCCGATATTGCTCTTTTTCACTTAGATCAAGGGTATAGCAGAAGACAGGCAGTTTCTTGCTGTGTGTTCATTAGGAGCTGCAAAAACACCTGAGACAGAATCATTAATATGACATAAGATGTGAAGCATCTTACATTTTCAGCTACATGTTATGGATAGTGGTGCTTTCAAGCAAATTGGAGTAGAAACACACATGGAAGCTTTGCTTGTACTTTTAAGTTGGTGCTCACCATTAGGCTTTATTCTTTCTTTCAACAGAGGACAGTTATGGGATGGATGGGAAGGTTAACCTGCCCAGTTTCACTGGTGACATCAACTGGCAAGGACTGGAAGACTTGTACAGTGTGAATGAAAGTGTATATGAATACAGATACAACTATGGACTTAGTCTGGCTGACTGGACTAATTACTTGAAGGATGTAGATAGGATGTTTGCACTGCTGAACAGTTACTACCAGCAAAATAAAACAGACAAGGCTAACACTGCTCGAAGCAACGGGGAGAGAGACGAATCATCCACACCATTTACCCTGGTGGAAATGACATCTGCTGAAGAATCGAGTGGCCTACCTACAGAAGAGTTGCAGCTTATTGTGCCAACGGACATTGCAGCCCTCGCTTTGAGCACGGTGAATTTAAGTCTGGAGAGGAAACTTGAATTAAACAACGATATTCCTGAGAAAAGTAGTTTGAACGACGCACACTGGAGAAATAATCATCAAGCTGCAAAATGGATGGAGGATAAAGAATCAGACCGTTTTGATATGGATTTCAGTGGAAACGGTTTGATAGAGTTGGAGTCTCAGCATAGTTTCATGCTACAACCCATCAGTATTCCTCAAAAAGACACTCATCAGGACAGTGACAATGTGGAAGATATATTTGAAGATCAAATATATCTTCCTGTGATTTCTGATGACCCTCTTGTTCATCAGGCTGTAAATTTATCCATTAGGGATACCCAAACAGCAGGAACTTTCTTGAAAGAAATGGAACAGAGTTTTGCAGGGGAAACTTCGCAAATCATAGAAGGCAGTGCCTCTGCTCCACTCTCCTTGGATTAGGTCAAACTGAAATCCATTAAAGAAGTTCTCCATTTACACATTAGCAAACTGGTAAAGGTAATAATGACAACTGACATTCCACATTTATTGTAGATATGTTTTGCAGCTAAATTGAGCCCAGATCAGTATTTGCCTGTGTGCATCTTTTTTAATTCACATGCACATATTTCCACAGTAATCCTTCCCACTGGGAAGCAAGATTACAAGTTTCTGATGGGAAAAAAAAACCACATCAACAGTGTTAACTTTCAAATGCAGTAGCACATTCTCTGAAAGTTAAAATGTATTTATTTGAAGAGGATGCTCAAGTTACTTTATCTATTTCCAAATTATCCCAGCATGAGTGAATGTTTCAGTCCACCCAATCTGCATAATGTCTTTTTCATAAATTATTTTAACCACTGGAAATTCCTAACATCATGCTTTTGAGTAAAATGCACTTTTAAAATCTGTATGCCATACCATTTATGAATATAATACTTTCCATGTTCTTAGTTAGCTCATTGTCTCATGTAATTGTGAAACCAATAAATAGATTGACAGGAAAGAGGTAATCAGCATGGATTGTGGAAACAGACTCTTTGAATATTATTTTAGCAAACATATTGCATGTTTTTCTTACTTTAATTAAATTTACTCTGAGAAAGATATGGCTAATGGTTGTTAACTGTAGGAGGATCTGTTTAAATTGGATTGTTCCCCTATATGTTGATATTGTCAGTATTAAAAATCAATGAGGTTTTTTTTGACCTTTTTTTTTTAATTACTGGTACTGATAGAAAAGTTTACATCAATACATACATGCTTTTCTCAGCACATCTGATTTTCATTATCCTGAACAATATCTTGAAAGCATTGTTATGATTTTGAGACTTTTCTTTTTGTTTTGAACAGGCATTAAAGGGAATGATAAAAACATGTTATATTTACATTATTTTAGGTACAAAAGGCACACGAGGTAAAACATAGTACTTTAGTTGATTTTTGTTGTTGTATTCTAAATTTTTTCTTGAACTTTACCAAACATTAAATTTTATGAAGTATTATATGAAAATGACTTTGAAAATCTGTGTTACTCAAAACTTCATCCCTTCCCTTGCTTTTTTATAAATTTCTAAGGAATCAGCACAACAACAACAAAAGAGAATTACCTCAAACAGATGTAGTTCTACAGTGTCCAATTGACGGGTGTATTTCCTATCTGTTATGTGTTATTTAGTGTAGTGAGTATTTTTTGGCTATTGCAAGCACTACAGGTTAAACTTACATTCATTGCATTGTACTTTAAGTTGAAACTTTTTTAAAAGGAGATTCTTCTAGCAGGATTTTAATAATTTTCAGAAGCATTCTTTTTGATGGACTCTGTAAATATGTTAAAATAACTAGCTTTTATCTGATGTATGTGTCATGGGCTGATTGATAGAAAAACGTATTTATGGTGATGAATGATGCTATTTGTACATAGGTTTTAAGTTGCTAGGATAAAGACTGTGTTTTTAAATCTTGTATAATATTTCTGTGATACTTTTATAGTACAATTCTGGCTTCAGGAAAGTCTAGAAGCAATATTTCTTGAAATAAAAAGTGTTTTACTTTACCTGCTTCAGAGAAGTCCAGATGATCCAGTTTTTCTTCTAATTAAGATTTACTTTAAAAATATGTTAACGGTTTTAAGAATCCATCTACATTTAAAGCAATGGGTAACAAAAGAACACACTACATTCTGTTAGTTATAAATTATTCCTGGAGATGCGAATAATATATTTTTTTTTGTTTAAGTCATGCTGTGATTTTTTTTTAATTCCCAATTCATCCGATCCTTTCTTCCTTGTGGTCAATGCATCGAGCTGTACAACCAGCAGTTCCCAGAAGCAAATCAGTGTTACACAGTGCCATCGCCTGCTTTGCCACTTTCACTTCTCCCCCAGAGCTCTCCCTGTGACAGCAGAAGGGAATTTATCTTTCAAGGTAAACTCTCCTACTTGCACTCCTTGTTTCTTCGGTGCCCTGTGAATAAGATTAACTTCATAAGCAAAATCTGAAGTGATTCTGCTTGAGCACTCGTGCTCCTGCAGACATGAAGTTTCAGGTGATGTTTATGGGAATCAGGAAAGGAGTTACCCAAAGTTAATCTAAAATCAGTCAGTGCAGTGCTAGATAGACCCCTGAGAGACATCTACCTCTGGAAAGCACGCTGGCAAACATGGAATGTATTTCAAAACAGTGCAGGGCAGGGTGAGCCAGCAAGTTTGGGAGAACTTTAAGGACAAAGGCAAGTTGAAGCATAGTCCGGTACAACTTACCTCTCATATCTTTGTGCAGGGAATTTCCAGCACCAATCATACGCCCTCCATTGTTTGAAAGTTCATTTCTTTGAAAGAAACAAACAAGATGCTTTTTTGTCTCTCACATGAGTAGAAAGAGTCTTTTTTGAAAGGCAGTAGATGATTACCTCCTTTTCAAGAGGGTTTGGAACTTGACAGGAATATCTTTAAGACTTACACATCTTTGATTGGTGTCAACATTACTTCAAATGCTTCCTGTGGAATTTCAAAGGAGGCAGCCAATACTGTCCTCACACCCTTGGACTGTGTGAGAACTTTCTGAGACCTCTTACCAACTTAAAGCCCTCAAGAAAATCAGACAGGTAATGCTTTGTTTCAAGAACATCAGACATGAGTTACTTGCTGTTATGGGTAAGTAAATTCTCATAGTCATGAAGTGTTAATGGACACAAACAGCTTAAAAAAACATATTAAGGCTCTTGAGTAACAGTTGGATCATAGCATCATTCTGGAGTTCAGGTTTATGTGAAGGATGAGTGAAGGGTTTCTCAGATTGTATGTCTGGACATAGACAACCCCCCTCTCTCCCCACCAAAATCCTTTCACATGCCTGCAGTTGTCTACACTGGCAGTCACTGAAGCACAGAGGAAAAGGATCTATGTGATGGAACAGCTGGGGCCAAGAAGCAAGATCTGCAGCAGTCTTGTTCAGGGAGGATTTGCTCAGGACTGGTCTGGAGACCTAAGCACTGATAGGCAGTTGGTGTGATGCTGTAACAAAACTTTCTTCCTTAATCTCTGCAAAAAGCAACCCAGTTTATGTGCTCTGACATCATTTCTCAGTGAGAAGCAAAGTAAATGTGCTTAAGAATGCTTCCCGGAGAAGCATTTCAAAAACATGTCACACCTAAAAGGACGCAATGACAGCCAAGCTGCCAGGGGTGACTTCACTCATGCTCCGGAGGCAGATGCCAGGGCAGACCCACACAACAGCACCTCTCCTTGGCCTCTGAACCTGTCCCTCCCCTTCCGGCCCTTGCCAAGGCACCTCATTTATTCAGTTTTTACCTAGCAACGTTATCCTTGATGTGCTAGAAATTTACTGATGATAATTACATCCACGGCACATTCCTTGGTTCAACAGTTCTAGTCTTGGATACTAGTGACATTCAGGGGGATCTGCAGGATGCTTTCTGTGTGTTTATATGCATTGGAAATTAAAATGGGTATGTCTTACTTGGAAGTCAGAGAGGAAGTTGGAACCTGGAAGTCAGCAAGGATCTGGATCCCATAGATGTCTCTGCCATTCACGAAACAGCAGCTCTTCCCCGGTACATGCACATTGCCTGCAGCTGTGTTGATGGCTGAGAACTGGAATCTAGCAGGTGCTGTGCACATCACTCCAGTTTCTGACTGTGCTCTGAAACCAAATGCACTTAAATACCGCAGAAAGACAAGCCACGTCCTCGATCAATGCAAATCCACCTGCATTGTGGCAGCAAAGTTTTGTTTGGTCATTGCTGGGCTGTAGGGCCTCATAGTGTTCACGGCACACCAAGCAGTGAGGAAGTTTCATGGAAACAAGCCACAGCTCATTCAGTCATAAATCTGGCACTACATGCAAAATAGAGGCTCAATAACGAAACGTAGAAAAAGATATTCAACTTGTTGTTCTTTTCACCTTGAATGACAAGTCTCCCTTGGAACAGAATTTACATACATAGATACACGTATATGTTTAAATTAAATTCAGTCCAGAGAGCAGAAAACTGAACTCCAAAAAGAAATTGTATGAACAAGGTCACATCCATGCTGTTAGACCAGGCTGGCCTCATCCACATTGTATAGCATTTAGCCCTGGGTCTCCCCTTGGCTCTGTGCTGACAATGTTCCTGTGGACTCAAAATACAACTTCTGCTTGTTTGCATTTTTAAATGTCTGTGGTAACACAAGAGCTGTGTTGCAACCACTAGAGCTCTTACAGCTGTGGTACTGCAGTGTGTGCTGCATCCCCTGTGGTGTTGCATTGATGACTTGAGGGTCTCTAATGCTCTCAGCCTGTGGTTTTGTGTAGCTGCAGGAAGCAGGGAAACCAAACCCATCTTAGCCACTTTTGACATGTCTCTGTGGCATTAGCCCTTCCCCATGAACCACATGGAGGTAGTTTGTTGGCATAGTCCAAATCAGAGCCATGGAGGGAACCAAGTATTGAGCAGTGATGACTCAATTCATGCCCTCATCCTCTTTGATCGAGCAGCACAGATGCATGTAGACTCGGATCCTAAGTATTTTTTCCAACTGCCAATATCTATTTTGAACAAATTTTTGTTTCTTAGCATATATCTAATATCAATCAAATGTAATGCTAGAGAAAACTGTGGAATTTTACAGTTTATTTCTGCAAAATCAATACTTAGTTGTGGTCACTGAATTCAGCGGAAAGGTTTGGTTTTGTCTGACTACACACTAGAAGAACCAAATACTTCATTACCTGATCGAGAATGATTACACAGCTACCCACGTACCTTTTTTGTCACTTTCTTTTTTTCTTTGTCACAAGTAAAACACATATGATATGCTACTTTTTATTTCCAAATATCAAGTATTCCAGAGTTTGTTTTGTAAACACATGTTTACAACAGATGCTGACAATAAATTTCATTAAATGATGTGTTACACAGCTTTAAAATTATTCTAAGCTCTGCTGAGAAATAAATATCAATTTAAAAAACCCATATGGGAGCCTAAAGTATGCAAAACAAACCACATAAACCAATTAGTCTCTTTTTACCACAGCACAGCACCCACACACTCATACTGTCAGACATACTCTACAGATTTCCTTAATACTCTACACATTTGCTTAATAACGAGTTTTTTAAAAACTAAACAGTTACAGGCAGTGTGCCCACTCCATGCTCATAACATACTACCCAGAGTGTTGCTGTTCTGCTTACATCATTTGGTAGAGGTATGCACTGCAGCCAAGGGCAAAACTCCCATTGCTCAACTAGGGAAAAGAGCAGGTCTTCATTGAGGAAATCCTTTGCTCAATCACAGCTCTCACTGACTCCAAATTCCTTATTTTCCTTTTTTTTTTTTTTCTTTACAGAAACTTGCTTCAGGATGATTTAGTACTTTTGGTCTGTTTTGAAATTTCCCTCTATGTTTTTAAAGATGTAATTTATTAAAGAGGTATAGTTCCTGACCTATCAGCTGGAGGTGTATCTTTTAGTGTTATTTAGGATACAGATGCCTCTTCTACATGAGTAGTTCAGGCATGATAACACAAAATAATTACCTTTCAGAATTCAAAAGGCAAGGAAAAAAATTGTCTTTCAGATTTTACAACCAAATTCCACTGTTTTAAATCACAGTTCACTTTTAAATTGACCAGATGTGGCCTTCTTTCACTGCTAGATATAGAATTTGCTCTTATTCTACCCCTTCCTTTCTGGTATTCCATGGAAGAACATTAATATTTCAGATGTGAATCCGCAACTTAATTCAAACACTTACAACACTGCTTGGTTAAAGGGTCCCGGAATTTAGGCCAGCTTTTCTTGTCATTACTATAGAATTTCTTTTCAGCCTCTGTTTTAAGCAAAGACACTAAATAATGTAGCATGCCACAGCAGGATGAATACATCCTACATGAGATTTCTGTGGTCTGTATCGTTTTTACCTTAGATATTAATGCTCAGCCAAATCCTATACTACCTCCTGGAATCACTTTCCCACAGAAGAGCTAGGTAGGAACTGGCCCATCAGGAATTATAAACACTGTCTTTGCTGTAGTAGTCCAGACTTTAAGAACAAAAACACATGCAACTGTATCACTGACATGCCTTGAATGTGTCATTTAAGTCATAGTGAATACATCATAAAATACTTCAGTACCTATTAGCACCACAGTGTTGTTTAGCCATTTGTCCAAAGATTATCAAGCTGTCTCACCTTTTCCATGAGGTGAGCAATGTTTTGGATGCTTTTTGTAGCCCTTCACGAATTCTACAGCATTTCACTTATTCTATGTCATGAACAAAATGTTATTACAAGGTAACATTGTGACAACTGGTTTGAGATAGAAAAAATAAGAAAATACAGTACATGCAACAGATAATGTAAAGATTAGAAGAGTAGAATGGAACCTGAATACTATTTCGTAACACCTGAAACCAAGAAAAGTTTGGAGCTACTTTGAACTGGCGCAGCTATGCCTTGTGTTTAAAAGGCTGTACTGAGTCAAAAGAGATTCTCTGAAGGACTGGAGGAGGGGTTGCTAAAAACTGTGGTTGTTAACTGTAGTTAATGTAATGGATGTGGCTATGGGATATGGATATTGTTAGCTGTCCTCCTCAATTTATGTAATATTCTGGGGAAAGGATAAGGAAGGACTTCCTTCCTGAAGCTCAGGTAGTCTTTCAAACCTCTGGGCACATAGTAACACTGTAATAGTATTCAGTGTAAAGAAGAAGAATCATGTCAATCCTTGACATACTTAGTCCCCACACTGAAGGTTCCATGTCTCTACTCTGTGACGTTTATGTGTAACCGTTTGAAGTGTTATTTGTAAAACAAGTTAAGAAAACAGAAAACCCGAATTCTGTACCAAAGAATGAACGTACCACCACTATGTCAGTTGTCTATCTTCTAAGCACTCCAAAGGATAAAAATGTTTGTAAAATCAAGTCCAATACATGAAGATGTTGAAATGTGCTGACACAGTTTTAATCTCCAAGGGGCAAATACTCTGTCAAAAGCAATGCCAATTCAGATTGCAGTCCAGGTTATCTGTTACCAGGTGTTTTAAGCCTCTGGAAAGCAACCACAGCTAGATGGCTTCAACTGGGAGAACCCAGAAAACTGCAGCATGCATCATAGTATCTCCTATGCCATTACAAAAGACACATTATTAAGAAAACAGAAGACAAACTTGTTTAGGAAATATATTGTCTTTGATATCTGAAAACAGTAGCACTAGCCAGTCAATTGAGTATAAAATCTAAACAAGCACTTTGATATCATTTAGTTCACACACACTTGTCAAAGCGCCAGTTTGTTAACATCCAACCCATGGTACTGGCCCAGTCCTTCAGCCTCATCATCAAACTGATGAGCCTGACAATCTGGCTCCAAAATAGCAGTAAGACACTTTGGATCTATGCATTGTCAGTTTTACATCAATATAACACCACAAAGAGCTGTGGCATTACCCACACAGAAAGAGTAGTAAGGCAGCAATAATTGAGGCATTTGGGGAGAAAATCCACAAGAACAGCACAGAAGGTGCTGAGCCCTCTCCTAATCATGCTCTTTGGAGTTACACAGAGCAGGCACTGCTCTGCTCTGCTTGTGTGGGACACTGAAAATTTGTCATCTGACCCTCTAGGTCCAAATTCTGTGAAAGGGCACAACCCAAACCTACTGCATCGCTTCAGCAATTTCATTGGCTTTTAGATCAGAAAGATGCCTTAATTTAATCTGGTTTTCCACACGACTCAGAGATTTTCAGCCAGAAATTCACCAAATAGGTGAATGGAAGGGATAGCTAGAATGTATCTTTGAGCATGTCCATAAAATATTTATAATTTTAATTCTATTTGAAAGTGAAAGCTTTCCTCTGTTGCCAGATATAAAAAGAGTCACATGTCAATGTCACAGGGGAGTACTCAAGTGCTACTTTGTGCTCTTCTGGTGACAATGATCACTGAATCCATGGGGAAAAAAAGCTCAGCATAGAAATTACTCTCTGGGTAAAGGAACTTCTTTTTGAATGCAGATGGGATTCAGTCTAATACTTACTTACATACATTATTTTTAAGTGCATTACTTAAGGGTATAAACTTACACACACATTTAAGTGTTCCATCGAATCAGCGCCATAATAAATTAACAGTTAACACTATGAAAGAATAAGCTATATTTTAAAAGCCCATATTTTTGGAAACACTACACTCAATTGTTTGTAACTAATTTAGGGACTTTGAAACATAAATTTCTTATATGTAGGAGGACATTTTTGTCCTTACTTCACTTAGAGAACAACAAGTTCTGAGGAACTGCGTGTTACTACATACACTTTTAAAGGTACTGTGGCTAGCCAAAGAACTTGAAAGTTTCCAACTAAACATAAATTGCACCATAATATTCAATATGCTTCTGGCAGCTGCCTACAGTGTACTGAAAGGGTTTAAAATGCCATCAGTTCCAAATTATATTATGTCATATCCAGCATGGTCGTGGGAAAAAAAAGAGAGGATCAAATCTATAGGGCTTTTGCCTGGAATTAGAAACACAGAGAGTTCCATTGTCCAGATTCTGCAGCTAGGACAACAGCCACCAAAAGCTCTACAAACCATCTGCTGAGAGGTCTACACTCATAACCACCATGCCTATACACTTTCTGAAATCTTCTTGGTTTTAAGGAAACAAGGATGAATGGAAGGATAAGCAGGGATGACTGCCTCTTCAGTCAAGTCCATGTATAATGGCTGCTTTGCCTCTCATGTTACTCACTCTAAATCAGCATAAGTAGTGTAAGAGGAAATTAGTGTGTCCTTATGATGGCATAATGGCACTTTGTGGACTTGCAGTTAATTGCAGGGTATCACCGCTCCATGTTATCCTTGGCTGGTCAGCTGCAGGTAGACAACTCGGGTTTGCTACTGACAGCAACCTCTGGGTGAGCAGGACTCCTGCTTTACCTTTTCTTGTGCTCACTGACAATCAAACTTCAGTGTTTGCAGGTAGTGAGGGAAAGTGGTAGAAATTACAAAGTAAAGGAATTTGATATTCTATCATCAGATGATTTCATAGCAGGAAGACAGCATGGCCATCTTCACCTGGTGATAGATAAAGCTCCTTTTTCTTCTTGTGAGTTGCTTTGGCATCACACTTCAATCACAACCACTGCTAGGGATGTGCACAATTCCTCTGGTGACTCTACTTCCTTCAGTAATTGCCACCCCAGCAAATAGTGTTTGTTCAGCAGGTCTCAGTCCGTATTTCAGACAGTGTTGATTACGTTGGAATTGACTTCCCTAGGAAGTTAATATGTTTCCCCTGCATGCCTTTATTGGCTTAGTTTAGACTGTTATAGCTTACTCACAATAAAGCTTCCTACAGGAATCAATCAGAAACTGGCCAGAGTTTGGGGTTTCCTTCTTTCAGAGGATGCTCATTTAATTAAGTGATTTTGTAGAAATATATCCATACTGATAAAATCATCAATATAAAAATATACTAACCACTTTTTTTAATGCTTTGTATATAATTTTGAAAGGAAACGTTTTGAAAGTATGTTATCAAGGTTTTTCAGTGCTTCCAAAGTGAGCACCAGTCCCTCTACACTCCAGTTTCTCAAATATTTCACAAAAATCAATGTTTTTAGAAGTGTGTCAGGATTTCCTAAAAAGCAGGCGGCCTCCATTACAACAAGCTCTGAATTCCCTTGAAATTGGCTCATGAGTAGCAGCAGTTGCAGACGTGACACTTCTTTCACTCTCATTCTGTGCCATCAATGTCAACTCGTGACAATTCTACAAGCCTAATCTGCTTTCCCTTGTTATTCACGTGGAATAGAAGCACACATGAGGCACGAAACAGAATAGATTGGGATAGATGATTCATCTCCAACCTTTTTACAGTTTCCTAAATGCTCTATTTCTGAGGTATTTTAAAAGATTGTCACTCTCCACCTTACCCTGTGCTGATTAAAGTGAGTGATTTAAATGGATGGATGATGGGTTGCAATTACACTGTCCGACTATTTTGCTTCAATTTTTGCCATGGCAGGAATTTCTTGGTGAAAGAAGCATTTCAGACTGGAGGAAAAAAAAAGGCATTTTTGTCATCTATTCTGATGTCCTATGACAAAAAATCATATGAAATACTTTTGAGCCAAGGAAATTTATTCCTCAGGATAAGAAGTGGAGAAGTGAACACCTCATATGGTACATGCCAGCTGAAGATGTAGTATTGTACCTGGTGGCTACACAAGAGAAAAATAGTTCTCAGGCCTGGACCCAAAAAGATATCAATACATACAAAATAACAGTAGGTGATTAAAACAATATTCCTCCATGTTGTATTTTGGGGTAGAAGCTTCCAGGGAGTGGGAATCATTACAAGCCACATGAATGGACTGAGACATTTCGAAATAAGCAGCCACCATTTCAAGCAGGTGAACCAGCCCTGTGCCAGTAAAGAAGAACAGGGAAATGAGGAAAGGCAGCCAGCAAAGGAAGAGATGGAAATCTACTCCTACCAGAAAAATTAAATGGATGTCAAGGAGAGTACTGCCTTTAATTTCAAAGACTTGGTTCCATACAATGTTTGAATAACTCATATATCATAAAATTTAAACCAGAAATAACTCTGCTCATAAATAAATTCTGTTCTTTCCTATTTATTTTAGCACAAGCTGTCTGCATGGCAAAATCCAAACCTGACTATCACTGAGTCCTCCTCTAAAAGAGTTCTTTTAATTTCCTTAACTTCCATGAGTTTCCCTGAAGGGCAAAATACAGTTTTGACTTCCTACTGTCCACCTGAAATCATTCTCTGCCCTTTGAGATATCATTAGTACATCGTAAGCACGGCACTACATGAGCCTTCAGAGCAAGAAATGAAATGCCAAGTACATTTGATTAGAAAGTCTCAGCATCTCCTGGGGAGAAAACACACTACAGTAATTTGGAACAAGCAAAGGCCAGACCTGTGTGTACTGTGGGTCCACGCTTGCAGACAATTTCTATTCTTAGCTGTTCTTCTGGAAAAGCAGAGGAGAGACAACTGGCCTTTTACCTTAACAGCAGCTTGAGAAAAGGAAAGGCGTCCACGTATGGGCTGAACCATACAACCAGCAACTCCAGGCCTATCTCTGCAGCCTGCCCAGCACTGGGCAGCGGGAAAGGCAGAAATGAGAGCTACCTGGGGTCCAAGTTTGACAGCTGCTGAGGACTACCTTGGTGGCTGGGGGCACAGCAGCCCAGTGGTGCCAGGAGTGGGGTGAAAAGCCTCATACTAGGCATGGCAATTGGAAGGCTGTTGGTAGCACATTTGAAGGGTCCCTCTGCTCATTCCTGTAGCAGGCAGCAAGCAGTACCAGCCTCAACCTCAGGCTACTGCTGGCTGCGACAGGCCCACCGGGTCCCAGATGGCCATCACTCAGATGTGGAAGGCAGCCATTAGCTCCCCTTGAGATTTCCTTCACAGAATCTGAACTAGACTGGTACATGTTTCTGAAGGACAGGCAAGCTGCTCCTTTCAAGCTACAAATGGTTATTTTTTTCTTCAGGAAAAGTATGGATTTGGCTGACCATAACATTGCAGAAATACATATCTGCTACTCTGGTATGTGTGTATGATTTCTATATCTTAATGTTGTTATAAATTAATACTGAAGTTTTTTTCTCCAAGCATTTCACTTTCCTAGCCTGTGTACTTTGTGAAGAATGAGAGCCCATCCCATCAAATGAAAATTAATGCACATTTTGTAAGGATAAAGATACTATGACTCAACATTTGAAAACATTACCTGATGCGTAGCTTTTGTATGGCTTAACATGTTAATAACAGTACTTCAAACCTTACGTTATTTTAATTTAATGCTTATGCCTGAAAATAGCCCCTTTCAAATTCAGTTGCAGTAACATCTTTAAAAGTAAACTTTAACTTAATTTGCTGCACGTACAATTATCCAAATAAGTTGCATAGTTTAAACAAGTTCAGTTGTGCTTTGTAGCAGAACTCACAGTAATTACTCATCTCTTAAAAACATGATTTGCAGATATGAAGTTGATGATACATTTAAGCATTTTTGTGACATCTAGACACCAACAGGACAAGTTTTTGTCACTCCTCCACTGAACTCTGCTGTTTGTAATACCTCACCCTTACATTGATTTTAGATCAGAGCATGGACATTTAATGGACACATCCAAAATAATTATAAACACAACTTTAAAACTCCTTTGTTGGGAGGGAAGAAACAAGAACTTGGGTGGTTCGAGGTATCCAGCCCTCAGGAAGATACTATGGTTGTTTGCATTAAGCTTTGTTGGTTTTATCACATGTTACATTTAGATTAAAAATAGAAGGCACAGGTGTTTTACAAGGCGCCGTAATTAAGTCAACCAACAAAACTAAATATTACATTACCAAGCCAGGGGTCTATATCTCAGCAGTGACTTCTTCCAATGCATTTTCATTTGCAAAATTTATTGCTTCTGAAAAAGGGCCAGGGTATGTCTGTGCTGCTATGCAGTTCATTCCTTGTGCCACACTGATGTCTCCTCGGGAACTGAAGGTAGGGCAGGATCGAGTTCGTGCATAGTTTTGTTGGGGTCCAGCTTGGCCAACCATCTCACTCACAGTGTTTAACGGCGAAGCTCTCCATCTTCGCCTCTGCAGTTGCTCTTCTTTACACTTAATGGAATACCAGGCCAGGAAAATAAAAAAAAATCCCACGAACTTGAGAGCAGCTGCCAACCCAAAGTAGACAAAGCGAAACGAGGTGACATCGTATTCCCAGCAAGATCCTTGTACACCACAGTCTTGTTGCCAAAGCATGCATGTGGTGTCAATAACAGCCCCAAAATAAATGGGAGTGGGAATGTAAGCTGAAATAGAAACAGCAATAGAAATAATATGTGTTAGTATATAGTGGAAAACTTCTAAGGAAACCATATGCCTTAGCCAAATAGCATGGCTCAAAATTTTTTGAGATTTCTACACTGATGTTCTGACATGAACTGTAAAACCTGCAAAACTGGCCATCTGATCTTCACATCAACACTACTTATCTCCTACATGAATTGTACTACAAATGGGAAAGAATTCAAGCAAAGACGGCAATGCAGCAGCACCTTACAATACGTACTGCTTCAATCTGCCATCCCCAGACAGTTCTTCTACTACACATTCCTCAAAAGAAAATCCAATGTTGCTCTCAGAAAATAAAATAAGGGAGAAGCATAAAATACAATGTTATCTCCAGAGCATTACTTGTTGAACATCCATGGCCTATAAACTGGGGAAGGATGGGGGCTGTTGCTTTTAATTAAGGACAAAAAGCCACAAAGTCCACAAAATATTTCTCTTACAGATGTGATGAAAGCTGTGAGAACACAAAATTTTCTTCTGAATAGATTTTCCTCAGAAACTGACTTTAACTTCTAAACCTATTTGAATGTTCCCGCTTTGTCCCAAAATGCAATACCTTTAAGACAAGATAGAAACATCCCTCCTCAAAGCAAACTTCCAGGTGCAGCTATGTGGGCTTCTCTTGTTCCCTTCAAGTAGTCCTTGATTGCTCTAGTCATATGTTTCATAGTAACTGAACACCCGGAGTGTTCTTTATAGGCAGGATTTTAGAAGTTCAAGAGCTTGAAAGAAACTACTTTGAGGAGTAGAGTTTTAACATAGAATCATAGAATGGTAGGGGTTGGAAGGAACCTTTTATAGTTCATGTACCTTTTTTGCTTTGAAACATCTAAAATCTGCCATTAAGTAACAATTTCTTCTTATTTTTAAAACACAAAAAGCTATTATTATTGCTGAGAAAAATAGAATTTTGTTTCTAAATAAAGAAAAAATCTTATGAAATAATATTTAGTAATTAAATTTTTAAATAAAATTTGAAACTGTAAAAATATCTCCATGCGGAAAAAAATGTTCTAGAAGTCAGTTACAACAAATATATATAAAATCAAATACATTCTTAGCTACGGTGTTTTCAGAAACTATTGATTTTACATTGTTAATACAATTAGTCAGGCAATTAGTTGCATATTTTTGTAATTTTAGTACTTTTGTGGTACATTTAAGCTAAACACAACAAGAAATTTCCATAAAGAAATGCTGAGTAAATATAAGACTTACCAAGAGTTCGTAATAGAACAAATTGCATTCCTAGTGCAAAGGGCCGCTCTCCATCTTCCACAGACCTAGCAGGCCAAAAGAAAACTCCTCTGAACAAACAGGCATAACAGATAATCATTGTGGTCTACCTCCTGGATTTTTTATGAGCTATAAGAAATCTTTGTCTAAACTTCTTCCGTTTACCTTCTAATATCACTGTCTCATTGCTATGAAAAAATAAAGCCAGCCCTTGTGTCTCTGTTTAATCAAAAATCGCAATCATACCTTTTAACTTTTCTTTACCTATGTTGAAGAATATGATCCAAACCCATTAAGGAAATGTAGATAATTCATCCAAAATGTTTATAGTTTCTTATGCTAGTTTCATTAAATTTCTTGCTTTATTTTCTTAACTTTTTTCAGATAAAATAGAATTAAAGGAAAACAAAGTTCGTAAAAGCCAGACTCAGGTTCTTTGTATAGCAAAAAATTCTTTGGAGTTACTTCAGGAAAAAATATCATAGAAACATTCAAATAGTTGCTTTACACATTTTAACCCTTCTTTCCTTTCCCTTCCCTTCTCTACTCTATTCCGATTTTTCTATCTTCCAGCTCATCTCTATCTGAAAGGAATTTAATTCTTGAACTCTGAGAGCTCTTCAGCTTCAGATTCCAAACTAAACCAACATCTTTAAAGCATTGTCTTTGTGTTATCAGTAGGACTAATAACTATGGGTGTGCTTTGTAAATCTTAGTAAATAATTATGTCATCTTCCTCTAATTCTTCCTCCTCTCTTTTAACAGCAACATATATTATAACAGTACACATTTATTTTACCAGTAGACAACATCGAGTTTTTTCAGTTCACCTTTAAAAATTGGATAAAGATATTACAGGAAGTGATAATGTTTATCAAACCAGATGGTAGAGACATAAAAGGCCTATAAATAAATGACACTACCTTTTCCTACAAAGACTGTGTTGTTCTCTATTCTTAAATGACCACAGTGACAACACTATTACTGCTACAATTCAAGTTCAAAATTTTTGCAAAGAGAAAAAGAGAAGATTCCAAAAAAAAGGGCATGTGTCAGGAATAAGCAATTTTAAGGAAGAGAAAAAGATAATTTTAAATACTTTTTTTTCATTTGCATTTGAAAATAAAAATCATTGCTCTGAGAAGGCTGAAAACTCCTTCAGGAGTAATCATTGTCTTACATTATGCTTTTACTTGTTCTCTCCTTACAATGCCTAGAATTTGCTAGGCACTTCATGTTTCCTAAAGTGGATTATCATGTTACATGTTCCATTCACTTTTTAAGGATATATAAGCTTGAAGAAGTTTGGTTGCGTTGCACCAGTCTCTTCTGACACAGGTAGCAGTGACAGCAGCCACTGCAAAAATACTTAAAATATCATAAATACGCTCTCACCTGAGTGTCACTATGATTGCTGATGGCTGGGCACATGCTGTTATCAGAGTAACGATGAAGAGAAATATCAAGAAGGGAATAAGTGTGTTGCAGGTTCGATCACACTTCCCAGAAATAGCGTAGCCGTTCTCATTCAGGTAGGTTTTGACAATCACTAGTCGGAGCTGACTGCGCTGGCCCACTGTTGGCGGAGTGATCACCTGGCGACTCTGGACACAGGCACATTCTGTGTAATTTCTTACCTGTGGAGAGCAAAAAAGAACATTACCCCATGAAAAAAAACATGTAATAACGACATTGCACAGAGATGTGGCCCATCAGTCCCAAGGTACTTTTCAATCAGGAATCTTCTACCTCCAGCATCATTACTCCAAGTACAAACAACGTTACCACTCCAAATGTTTTAAAGGCTGGACAAAGCTCTCCATGATGAGACTGCTTTGCCATTGCTTTATTTGGCTGAGTTTAAAAAAAAATGAATCTGGAATATTTTTTGAAAATTCTGCTGAAACAAATCAATCACTTGTGACACGGAGGCGGGAGAAAAGGTTTATTTCTACTGTATTTAAAAAAACTATGAGTAAACACTCTATAAGCAGCACTGACAATACCATTTTCTGGAATTTGGCAGGCTGTTGACTTTTGCATTCAGGAGGTGTCTTCTGCCCTCTCAATGGAAGTCTACCCAGACTCGGCTCTTTAAAGTAATAAAGTGCACCTGGAGCCCAGGATCTTCCAGTTGGATGTTGGTGTTGATGTGAATGTGGACAGGAGCTAAACCAGAGAACTAGGGGAAAGCAGAGACTTAAACAATGAGACTGGAGGACATGTGGGGTTCCTGAATTGACAAAGAGGCTGCAATTCAGATGAAGAGACCGAACAAAGTGTCATTTCATAGGCAAAGGGTACCATGATTTGAGCAAAGTCAGTAGATCAGAAATAGTCCCATCATATTTATTCTCCTACTGTTTTCAACTAATTTAATGGTGAAGGGGTGTGCAGCAGGTCAGAATACTCAAGCATTTCAGAAGAAAGGGGTCAGGACCTATGTGATGTTACAGGAGGGAGGTTTTGGTTTCAACGTTTGCATTCATAAAACCTAGGATCATAACTGCACAGATGTTACAAGATCACCTTAAGGTTGCAAATTTAAGCACTTAGTCATCAGGAAATACCCAAATTATGGCTGCTTGTCAACTTTAATGTATAACTTTGTATATGTTCATGCTATGAGGGAGCCTTACATTTTTTCCCATGGTATTGAGCAGAATATCTTTACAATGTATCAATTTACCCACTATTTTACATTCCATTTTCCAAATGTGGCTTTGGAAATCCAAATGGATTTTTCTATCACACTCACTATCACAGCTTAACTCTTTCAAAACAGAGTAATTTATCTTAAAAACAGCTATGAGATGAAGTACTGATGTTGTTATCTCTATTTTGTAGCTAAGTAACTGAAATAAATCAAAAGTTTCATAAACGTGGGTGAATAATTTGAGACAAATGGGATCTTTTTTTCAGAACACCTTCCACTTTATACAACTTGATATATTCTAAATGTAATTTTTCATGCCTTCGAATAGAGATTTAGGCACTCAATGCTTCTACAAATGGCACTTCTGGTTATTGCTCACGTCAATCATCCAGAATATGAAGAATACAATATTAATGATCAACTAGGAGAAGTTGTTTTTTTTTAAGTCATTGGGGAATGAAGGCAATGACAGAATCCAGTTTCCCAAGGCAGTACCCTACTCTCTAATATCACATGAATATTTGCTTTCTTCCCACAGTGCTTCACCTTCATCTCCTTATTCCTTCTAAATGCAAATGCCAAATATGTAGCCTACAGAAAATAACCTTCTTTACTACAAAATCTTTGTTCATCACCAAAGAAACCAAGTCTATGCACTAAATGAGACACACATGACACCACAGAAATGCTAGAGTATAGAAATATATCTATAACACAGGTATGAACTATACTCTGGCATATACTCTCTCCTTTTATCCTACTTCAAATTTTTTAATGGTTACTTCTGAAAATACTGTATGTAATCAACTGAAATTTAAATATTATAGGTTAGCAACATTTTGCATGTTATACAGTGGCACTAGCTTACATTTGTTTTTAAAAGTACCTGACATAAAGTATTGTTTAATGAAGAAATGTGTTTTCCTACAAAAGTTAGTCCTGTTCTATTCACCATTAGCTACCAAGTTAAAACTTCCAGCCATGAAGGATCTTTCCTTAAGTTGTAAGAACAGACAGTATGTTTCAAAATCTGTAGTGAAAAGCACATACTCCCAAAGTACCTTCCTATTAAATAAATTAATAGTGTCAGTTTGATATCAGGTGAATTGTAGCAAATTTCAAACCTGTATATCAATTCAGAAAAGCACAAATAAGACTTACATAGACACTGAACGTTAACCACAGGCTCACACCACAGACTTTTCCATGTGGGCCAATCTTCTACTAAAAACCAGTAAGACTGAAAAAAACCCCACCCTTTAAAGGAAATTAATCTGTTCTCTGTGCCATCGATGTATGAGACTGCATTTTAGATCTTTGACCAGTTGATCTGAGAAAGCAAAGAGCTGGATCTAACTTCTTCCTGCTTCACAGGCTGGTTCAGGATTGCTAATCAGAAGAGTCATACATTATAAATAAGCTTTCTAGAAAGCACAATCAAGTCCTGAGAAAATCAATGTTTACATTACTTCCCAACTTTCTTAATTACTCTTCTTTAAATGATGTTTCTATAATAGAAGAATTTAAGAGTTCATTTTTTGAGCAAAACAAGCATGACCATAATGCTTTGTTGATATTTAGGCGAGATTCTACTTTTCAACTATTTTCCTGTACCTAATCCCAGAAGCTGCCAAATTTCCATGGTGTGATTTTACCAGCAGGATGTCTTTTCCAAGCCCAGCATAACTGAGAGACTGGGCTGTAATGGAAAATGTATTTCCAAGAAAGAAAGTGGATTATTTACACTATTTAAGTTCTCGTTACTTGAGTTCAATGACAGTACCTTCATTTAGGCTGGAAGAGGTTTAGATAAAGGGTAGAATGTCAAATCTGTTTTACTAGAGTGGAATACCCAGGCAGTCTTTTACGTAGCCACGCAAACAGAAGACCTATCAATATATTGGTACAGATGGAACAGCTACTTACACAAAATGATGAGGCTGACACAAACTAATGATTTTAAACAGGCCACAGCTAAATTTAAACAGGGGTTTAAAACACTTCTAACTATCTGAAGAGTTGTTCTTACTTTCATTCAGAGAGGGAGACAAAAAAAACCACAGAACTGCTCTTAATAGTAACATTGATGAGCAGCAAGACTGTGTGAGCTTGTGCCTCAAACCCGTGCATAACTGAAAGAAAAGAAGATGGGACCATGCAATAGTGGCATTATCAACCTTTCAAAACACAGAAAGACTTACGCACGAATCAGCTGCAGAGCAACTTCTCTGAAGATTGTGGGGTGTGTGCTCACACTAGAACAGAGCAGTCTTTGGTTTACATCAGTCCCAAGGGTCTACATCAGTCCCAAGGGTCTACTCATGTGTTGGTTGGGTGAAGCACTTACCCCTGTGCTGTGGTTTCCACCATTGATGCAGCCAGCCAGGCAAGGATTAAAATACGTTATTCCATCTGATCCACAGACAGGCTCATACTCATGAATCTTACATCCGCAGTTAACATTACAGCTCCCAGTCAGATTCCTGTGGGCCATGGCAAGAGTGGGACTGAAGAAAGGAAAAAGAACATGCTAGTAGAGCAAGCACAAATATCCAGGTGTTTACGGGGAAAAAAACATCCTACTCAGTAACTCTAGAACTGAAAGCCAATTATCAGAGAAAGATGACATTAACTCAAGCTTATGTTCATTATTTAAACAATACAGAAGAACACCCGAAGCATTCCTGCCATCAACTAAAATCATAATACAAAACTAATACCAAAGTTTAAAACTTGTATCTTATTTGACTAGGTAACAGTTGTATTTTTCCCTGTTTGGGTTTTTTTCCCCTTTAAGAGCTAAGATACAACTATTTTATATCTATATCTCTCTTAAGCTACAGGAAGTCATTGTTGATGTAAGTATTATGTGAACAGGTCAACACACAACAACAACTGTTTAGAAAACATAATGCTTGTATTATTTACAAGTATATGTGAAATCTACAGGAAACTCTTTAGATCTAGAAGAGTGCTATGCTTTTACTAAATGCCTGTAAAACAACCACTTTTCTGGACCATTCCTCAAAATTTTACCAAAGCCCAATTTTCTAGGTCCTCCTAAGAAGGGTTTGTTGGTAGAAATTTCAAAGCTGAAGGACACACAGACACACACACTCCAAAAAAAAGGCTCTGCACTATCTTTCACTACTGCTCCAAACAAACACGTGGCTGAACCAATCTCAACTGTCACATCAGAGAACCGCATCAGCTCTTCACTGGCAATTGTCATGCTAGCCTGGGCATGTCCTTACTGCAAGAGGAATGTGCAAAGGGACCCCAAGCAAGTCAGCAGCCCATGGCAGTCATCTGAGCTCAGTGGCTCATGTAACAAGGACCAAATGAAGCACTACACTGAGACGGCTACTGGTCTCTCCCAATGCATGCTCTACTCCAGCTAACATCTCAGCATGGCACATCTAGGCCTTGTCTGAAAGAAGATGGTCATTCAGAAGCAACTTTGGTCCCCTCAAATGACACTGTCCTGGGTGGTGGGCATCCCAGAGCAAGTAAAATATCTAAGACAGAACAAATATCCTGATATCCTGCACTGCCAAAGGGCAGCCAGTACAAATCACCGAGTGTCAGTGTGCAGCTCATGGCTAGAAGCAAGATTTTCTAAACATATAATCCCACTGCAGCTCTACTTTACTGTATTGATTGTACCATTGCAGCTCAATCCAGAACTGATAAGTAACTTAGTAACAGCAATGGCTGCATGCATAAGATCACAGACTTAAGATCAGAAGATGATAGGGAAAAAAAAAAAAACCTGATCAAATGGTCCTTTTTGCTGTCAGTAGAAAGAAATCAGCTCTAGATACAACTGGATACAAAGGAGGAAAAGCATTATCAGGCACAAATGCAACCTCATTGAAAGAAAATAATAATAAAAACTCCTATATAACTGTAGACACAAATTCTGATTATAGAGGAATAGAGTTAAAAGGAAAGAGTTTGAGAAAAGAGAAAATGTTCACAAATTAAAAACAGACTAGCCCAGTAGCCCAAACTGGACCCAGTGTATATAGAGCTAATATTCGAGGATGTAAGGTGTCCATCTCTACTATCGAGAAACTCCTCATTCATAAGTAAGAAAGTAGATGATGATCATTTTGTATTTTTCTGACAAATAAATAGTCTGAAAATCCATTTGCTTTTAATGGGTATTTCTTTTTGCAAACCTCAGACTAGTTTCTTAAAAGAGCTACTATAATACCTTTGGCCCTTTCAGTTACTGAGATTGCCAAGATGAGTTCTGCAGCATCGCTTTTTTTTCTTTGCTGGCTAAAGACTATAAATAACAATGAAATAACTCACATCTAATATTAACTGATCTAATAAAATCTAATCACATTTACTATTATCTGAAGGCACTATGCTGGAAGGTCTAGGCATAAAGTATTATCTTTTATCCATGCAGTTACTGAATGTGGAGCACAGGTACCAAAGAGGTTCTGCTTAGATATATATGCAGACTCACCTTCAAATGTAAGTTATTTTCTACTGTCATTATTCAGCCAAATTATAACAAATTTGACCTTTTAAATGGACCATGTTTCATTTATACCTATTTTTACTGCACTTGCCATGCTCTCTGTCTTGTTTCAGGTTGCTAAATTAATCTAATAAGTGGAAAAGCAAGAGTCTGCAGTGTGGTTTATTGCTGGATCAATTTTCTGCACCTCATTTAGAATTTCATCTGGACTTAAACTACTGCCAGCAGCATGAATGCATTAAGGCAATTGAAAAGTTACCTGAATGACCTTATTCAAACCAATCTATTTCCAAGGGATAGTGCTGGCTGAGGCTAGGGATCCTAGTTCTTATTTCCTAAATACTTTTCTGTCTAAAGAAATCACGATTTCTTGATTCTACACCTGTGCTCCTACTTCATTGCACAAAGAGATTCCAAGTCACTGAAAGCAGAAAAGCAGCTGATATCCATGTTTTCACCTGAAGCTTCCTCCTGTTACTGAGGAAAATACTCATTTTATTTATGTTACTTTCTGTCCTAGCTGCACTCCAGAACTATTTTGTATCTCAAAGTAACCAAATGCTAGGATGCACAAGTATTTCAGAAGACAGATGGCCAGTTTCAAGCCACTTATTTTATGGGCCATAATGTGCCATACCTAAACTTGAATGTTTTTTGTCCTACCAGGTGCCAAAGTCAGAAAGGCAGGTCTGAAAAGAATCAAGACAGCTGGCACTTTTGGAGCTCGCAAAAAAAATTAAGAGGCAGGGGCAGACCCTCACCTACAGCTTTCTTTACAACAGCATTTAGCAGTGACAGAGCTGAGCTAGGACTAACCTTAACCTTAAGCTGAACTCCTTAATTCAGCGATTAGGCTCTTAGAAGTTGGGAGCACACAATCTGCACCCTGACACCACACAAACACTGGTCCTGCTACAGACAGCTCAGTGAGTTCCTACGTATGGAGCAAAAAGCTGCCTCTTTTTGCTGATAGCCTTCTCTAAACACACCACTCTTCACGGATTTGGAATAGATCTCTTCTGAATTGGAGGAGGAAGCTTCCCTCTTCTTCACTGACTCTGTAGTTACCTAAGGTGGGAACCAGGTCCTTCTCAACCTAGAGGAGCTCAAATCTACATCTCCTCATCAGCAAGATGCAGAATGGTATCTCTTTCCATCTTCCCTGATTAATCTGAATGTGATATCAATCCTGTCCATGTCTCCTTTGGTGTGTCATTAGCTTAGTTTGGAAGATTACTTTGAATACTCCATGTGCCATCTTTCCCCAGTGTTTCACAGAATGCAAGACATTGTGGCTTATGGTTGCCCAGGGAAATGGCAGAATTGCCATCCCTGGAGGTGTTTAAAAGATATGCAGATGAGGTGCTTAGGGACATGGTTTAGTGGTGGATGTGTCAGTGCTGGATTAATGGTTATACTCGGTGATCTTAAAGATCTTTTCCAACCTAAATGGTTCCATGATTCTATGACTCCAGCTATAATCACTCTGGCCTCAACCCACACAGTGGCACAGCTTCCTGATCTTCTCTCAAGAGGCTGGCTCTGCCTAGCTCTGTGACACAAGGTTGTCCCTCCTTCCTCTTCCTGTCTGATACTTTCAAACTAGTTGACATTTTTTTCACAAATGGAAGTGAAAAAGTGTCTTTCCTTGCATCATTTACCCAGTAATCCATTGATTAGGTACGAAAAATCAGCTCCAAAGAATATTGAAGCAATCTAAGCAAAGTTGAATGTGATAGAGGAAAGGTTGCAGGAGTGAAATTTAAAGGCCTTTTCCAGATACTAGAATACACAAATGAAAATCCTCAACTCCAGGAGAAGACTCTGCTCTTTGCCTTCTCACACTTGAGTGATATATAGAGCTGCAGGCACCATTCTATTTCTGCCTATGGTCTATGTGCAGTCCTATCCAGAAGACCTGAATTTCTGAGAACAAATGTCAGTATGACGCCTGCAGAGCCTGCAAACCCACACAGAGCTAAGTACTGAGTTCTACCGGGGCAAGAGTATTTGCACATGCGCTGTAAGAAAAAATCTTGCCTTGGAAATTATGTTGGTATGCAAAACCTCTCCACACCAGGCTCCACAGTGCAATATTGAACTAACTGTGCTACCTTGTTTGCCCTGTACTCTATATTGCTCAATGGCCACTGCTGTTTAAAACTACCTCAAGTATCTCTGCTTCAAGCAGATCAGTAGATACTCAGGGAATTCTAGCATCTCCTCAGCCAGGCAGGAGCTGAAGTGGAATCTGGACTGGGTCTGTGGCTGCATCCTCAAGATCCTCTACACACACATGCTCACAGACTGTCATGGCTGCAAAGTCCTACAAAGTCCGCTCTTTGCTTGTCTTCACATCTGTAATGTATGGCCGGTCCGCTGTAAACAGTCAGCATCACACTCACTGCATACCAGCTATTCCATGGACCACAAGAGATGTTGTTCTGCTCCCACAAGGGATGTTCTGCTCCCACCTTCTACACCCAATTAGATCAGGAACTCGGCTCAGGATCCACTATACACACAGTTACTGTCACCCATGTCGTCTGTCACCTCATCTCCTGTCATTAGTGACACTAAGCAGTACGACTGCTGCTCAGTGGCTTCCACTTGACGAATTTTTAACTTATTTATATGCCACTATTTGCTGTTGCTGAATATAGGTGTTTTTGCAGCTGGGCACTTTTGCAGCCCATCAAATGTTACTAAGTAGCTCTTAAATATTTATTGACTGTCTACTGATCACACAAATCAAGTTCACGAATTTAGCTCTTGGAGTTACTTTACACTTTGTGGTCTAGTTGGACCTTAACCAAATCCTTTCTGAGTGTTTTCTTTCTTGCACCATAAACAACCAAGGCACAGTTTTAGAAACAAGTTGCAGCTTGAGCAGGAAATTAAATCTCTAGGACTGATATTGATTCTGTCGCCTTCTCATCTATCCACGGAAACTTGTCTTACTGTATAACGCTGGATTGTGGAACGCAATATGCAGCAACATGTCATATAGCAACAGGCAGACTTTTCCAGTAATCTCTCAACAGATTAATTTTTCAGACGAAAAATATGTAATCAACAAAACATTCCTTGGGAACATACTGATTTCAGCAGCATAGGGACTGAAGTTTTTCACACCAACAGAACAGGCTGCATTTTTTTTTAGTTTCTCAAGCTCCTCATCAGTCTGCTGAGCTGGATGTCCCAGCTGAACAGCTGGGGTAAGCAGGAACTGCTGAGCCTGCCTTGGGAGATCCTCGTGCCCAGATCCCAGCTGCCAGCAGGGCTATGCCACCCTGCACATGGACAGGTCCAGCAATAGCCCGTACTGTCGGGAAAGACAGAGCTCAGGTTTCCCTTTCCGATATCTCCCACTCTGTGAAACCCATTCTTCTGACCTCTTATCCTACACCACCTAAAATCCTTCTCAGTGGCAGATGTATCTTGTTGTTCCATAGGCTGGAGAGCCCACTGCTGGCTTGTTCCACTTACATAGCTAACTTACTTCAGCTGCACTGCTGAACATTACAGTGACAGAGGTTAGGAAATCAGCTTAAAAATAGAGGTGGAGGAACTCAGGTACGCAAGAAATGAGAAGTATGAAATTGGAAATCAAACTGAGGCCACTGTGACAACTTAATCTCAGAGGCATTTTTTCTGTTTGCACCAGAAGAAGCCTTAAGTTTACAGATACACAAAGTAAATATGCTCAGATTAATAACAAGATACTGCAAGCTGTGTCTCTCCAGCTTTCATCCCCTTTTGTACCTCATCAAATCCCTGTCAGGTTTCTGTGGGAGATTTTTTGTGTTGTATATAGTAAATGCCTTGCATGCAAAGAGATTTTCTTCTTTGTTCTCTCAAGAATATGTGATACAGAAAATCATCTATTAACTCTGCTTCCAAAAGCTCTTTATTAGGCAGTTGCAAGGGGTTTATAGAATTGTAGGGGTTGGAAGGGACCTTTAGTGATCATCTAGTTCAATCCCCCTACAGAAGCAGGATCACCTAGATCAGGTCGCATAGTAACATGTCCAGGCAGCTCTTGAAGACCTGCAAGGAAGGAGACTCCCTCCCTGGGCAGCCTGTGCCAGGGCTCCCTCACCCTCACAGTAAAATAGTTTTTTCTTAAGTTTAAATGGAACTTTTTGTGTTCCACCTTCAATCCGTTACCCCTTGTCCTGTTGCTAGATAGCCTAGCAAAACGGGATGCCCCAATTTCCTGACATCCATCATTTAGGCATTTGTAAATACTAATGAGATTCCCCGCTCCGTCTCCTCCAGACTAAACAGCCCCAGTTCTCATAGCCTTTCCTTATACAGAAGATACTCCAATTTCATGAACATCTTGGTGGCCCTGCGCTGGACTCTCGCCAGAAGTTCCCTGTCCCTCTTGAGCTGGGGAGCCCAGAACTGGACACAGGACTCCAGATGAAGCCTCACCAGAGCAGAGGGGGAGCAGAATCTCCCTCAACCTGCTGGCCACACTCTTCTTGATGCATCCCAGAATGCCATTGGCCTTCTTGGCCGTGAGGGCACGTTGCTGGCTCGTGTTTAGTTTGTTAGCAACCAGGACTCCCAGGTCTCTGCAGAGTTGCTCTCCAGCAAGTCAATTCCCAGCCTGTACTGGTGCATGGGATTGTTCCTCCCAAGATACAGGACTCTGCACTTGTCTTTGTTGAACCTCATGAGGTTTTTCTCATGCTTTCACCTTTATTACCTTCACTGTTCACTTATTGTTCTCTTTCAATGATGGGAAACTAATGAAGGATGAAGGAACTGAGATGCTGGGGACATGAGATCTCTACTGACACTTCTATGTAACCTCATTTTCATCTCATGATCTACCATATACCACAAATGATTTCTAGGAATACTTCCCATAGGAAAGTATCATTTTTTTTTTGAAGGTACGCATTTTTCCAGCACTAGGTTGAACCAAAGTACTCTACTAATCCTGTCTTTTGACACTGAGGCTGCCTATTCTCCACAAAGGAAAACAGAGCATTGATTCCTGGATTACTGCACAGCACATTGCAGATTTACCTGAATGGGTCAGAAAGAGCAGGTTCTCATGGAAATTGCAGCAAAGATGGTGAGCTGGCCTGCAGGACAAGCAGCTTAGTTTCAATGCCCCCACTGCTGTAGACACACGGGACATCTGACAAAAAGCCCTGCTTGTTTCTGTGAGTGCAGATGCTGTCAGCTTGCAGAGATGCTGTACCTGAGCTGCCAACGACACCTGTCATGCAGATGCACACTAAGAGAAGCGAGCCCTAAACAAAAGCCTTTCCTGAACTACTCTTTCAATTCCAAACACTGATGTTGCTCCCTTCATTAATAAGGTTCAATCACAAGTTTGGTGAACGTGTATGCTTGGACAAAACCCAGAATCCCATCTGACAAACTCTATTTGTTCACTTCTTGGGGGACACTGTTCTGTGTCTCCACAATACTGGTAAAGCTAATAAAGAGGAAACATTTATCATGCGTAATTAATGACAAAAGAGACTCTAGTTCCTACTTTTTTTTTTCCTAAATCCTGTTCTCATCTCTATTACTCTGTGGGATACTTGTGGTATGGGAGTAAAGCAAGAAAAGGGAAAAGCATAAGGTGAGATTTTAATGGCTGGAGCTTTCAGAGCTGTGACCTGTTATTTCAGATACTCAGGCATGGACAGAAATCTCATTGTGTTGGTAGTGAAAACACATATTGAGGAAAAAAAGGTGGACTCTCTGCCCATGAATCTACAATCTAAATGAAATGCAGGTTTGTTTTTTTTTTAAATATACCTGACTATATTTTGCTAACATCTAAACAATTAATTGGTTTGCACATGGTTTTATTCATACTTATTTAGATCGCTAAAGTAACTTAGAGGATCAATGAAATACACAGGAAATGAGATAACTCTCACCACGCAATGTCTACAATCTTAATTTTGGGCTACAGGATAAAAAAGATTATCTTAATTTGATAGCAATATTTATGGTTTGGCGTTGAAGTACATTCTGGATGGTACAGAACTGCAGCCTCCTTGTTGGCAAGCAGCTGGAATTGCAGCAATGATGCAATTTTTGTGTAGCTGTTAAACAAGGGACCCTCTCACTGTGTTAGCTGGATTCCTTCTTTGTTGTTATTGTTCTGATCCAATTAGTCATTGCTTTCAAGTTAAGGTATCTAACTGGCTGACTGGACTGAAAAAGATACAAAAACAAAAGAAACCCAAAGTGGTGGTACAAGAGGACGAATAGAATTCAATTTTTTTTTATGTTAAGTGTCTCAGTAAGTCAATTGCACACTTTAATTAAACCCTAATTGCACCAAAACAGAAAGCAATCCAAAAGGGTCTATTTTGATTCATTACATACCAGAAATGTGTGAGATGGAACTGAACTAATCCAAGAATCTGTCACTATGACTAAGCTCCTCACAGAGTCTTGTTTAATTGCTTTATACCACAAAATATGGAAGAGACAGATCTAAAAACAATCAAAGCATCTGACTTCTGGTATTTCCCTTTTATTCTGCAATGGTGAGACCACATCTGCAGTGCTGGGTCCAGTTCTGAGCTCCCTAGTAAGAGAAACATGGATATACGAGAGAGAATCCAGTGAAGGGCCATTAAGGTACTGAAAATACTGGAGCATTTGTCCTCTGAGGAAAGGTACTGAGAGAACTGGGATTGTTCCATTCGGAAAAAGAAGGTTCAGGGGAATCCCATCAATGTATACAAATATCTGAAGGGAGGGTGTAATGAGAATAGAGACAGGCTCTTCCCAGTGGTGCCCAGTGACAGGACCAGAGGCAATGGGTACAAATTGAAAAGACAGAAGGTTCCCTCTGAACACCAGGAAATGCTTTTTCACTGTGAGGGTGACCAAGCACTGGCACAGGTTGCCTGGAGAGTCTGTGGAGACACTCAAAAGCTGACTGGAGAAGGAGACAATTCTCTGAATCAGGACTTCCCATTCAAATGCTGGTTATAGTGCAAGAAAAGAGATGTTGTATTATGGTTTGACATAAAGCTCCTTACTCTGTGTTCAAATATCAAACGTGCCTTCAGAGACAAAGCTGGGGCATGGAACAACATGTTCTAAAATGATGTATAATACAGAGGTGCCCTTGACCTTCCTGATAACAAAACTGCTGATGACACACCAACAACAACAGAACTGCTTGTACTCAACATAAAAGCAAAAAATCCTTGCAAATGTATTCCAATCTGTGCATGCCTTCAGGTCCCAACAAATTTCTCACAGCTGGTATAGTCAGAAAAACACTAAGTTATAAAACATACTGAATTATAAAATAACATTTATTTCTGTATTAACTAAAACACAGTTTATCCTTCTCCTCTGTACTTGTTTATATCTCAGTTCATCAAAGTCAAAAACTTACTTTTGAAATGTAAAAGAACAGTAGAATTTTGAGCATGTTTGTCCAGAGGAGATTCTCCTGCAGGGTATGACTACACTGCCCAACACAGCTGAGATCTCTGGGCTGCTGTGAGTGCAGGGAGCTCAGACTTGGCATAGCCACATTTATGTAGACTGCCATGCAAGACATTCACTCTGAATCAAGTAGCTATACTGCTTCTGCTACCCCATCTAACCTGTTGAGATGTCTTTGATGTCCACACATGGCCCTGCATTGCAGCTAGAGAGTAAAGTATGTGCTTATTAAACCTCAGAATGAAAGCATGGCTTTTTCTTTACATGAACAATAACATTCTTTGATGTCTGAGTTAAAGAGTTGCCTATCAAGTAAATGACTTCAAGTTATGAAATGATTGATGATGATGATTAAGAGAATGTTTATCATGTCAGATATTTGAGATGAATTTATGTGTAGTGCAGCTTCCTTGTTATCATTTTGGTAATAACTTTGGATTTGATCTCTGCATTCAAAAAAAATCATATAGGGCTGGGGATGCAAACTCCTCAACCATGCTTTATAACATGCTGGTAATTCTCAACTTCTGACAACATTATAGTCTAAGCATACAGATTTTTACACTGATTTCAAAGAGTTTATATATCTCAGCATTTCTGAGAATTTTACCACTACCATCTTTTACTTCTTTTCTCAACAACTTGATGAAGCTGGTAAAGAAGTAGTGCTACTGCAGACTTTCAGAGGGTTATGAATAAGATGCCTATTTCAATTCATTATATGTATTTACTGCAAATGATATTACTTACCCAAAAAAAAAATTGAAACTCTCCAAATTCCAGCATGAAGGGTATGTGTTACCTAGCAATATGCCTTCAATTTAGAAATACATTTAAATTAAACAGCGCTTTTTCACAAACAGAAAAGAACAGCTTTCTCATTAGCCAAGTAGGGACACTCTGACTTGCCACACAGTTCAATTAATTGCTATCTGAAATTTATTTATGTTTTAATTCCTAATAATTTTCATGCTTTTATCTACACCCATTGGCTGTCAAAAACTTCAATAGAAACTGGACAATCAAAGCATTCCATCCCCTTTTCATCCTCATTTTCTCATTCTTCAGCCCACTATGCTTAGATGAGGATATATAAGCATGCTACTCCCCACGGCCTGCCTCTCAGCGCCAAGCTTTAACTTCAGGTATTGAGAATAAAAAGGAATCAACTAGATTTCCATCAGCTCATGACTTTCAGTTGCTGGTTTTCCTTGCTCTAGGATTAGGATGTGACAGCAATACAGTAACATCCAGCAACACACAATATAAAATGTTCCATGTGTAAACAGTGCCTATTTTCTTTCTTCTTTGCTTCACATTTTTCTTCTTTGTTTCTTCACTTGGCTTGCTCACTACCTCACTGTGGGAATTTTTTTCCCAATTTTATCATCTCCTTTCCTGCTCCACACCTCTGCACTCTCTGTCCAGAGCTGAGCCTCAAAAACAAGACATTCAAATGGATCTGATACCCAGCAGCTGACCATAAATAAAAGACAGATGTTGCCTCGGACGTAAAACCAAGGGGAAAAACATTGCTCTTGGAATTCTTACTCTGTTCTAGTGTTTAACTACATAAAGAGGCAATTTTGGGTTAAAGCTAATATAAAAAACAAGAAAGAAAACAAAAGCTTATGATCAGGCTTCACTTTCCAGTGAAACACCTTCTCACACCTTTAATCACACTGTCTTCCTTCCAAATATCCACCTCTCTTTTTTTTTTTTTATAAATGACCTTCCACACTTTTCTTAATGCCACAGGCTAAATCCCTCACAATACCTTTCTACATCCACATCTTCTTTTTCATGACAGTTTTCTTCATTCTCAATATATTTTTAAGGGCTATGATGTAGTCATTGTCTTGATGATGATTCAGTAAGTGCTGCAGGGCATTCATACAACCAGTAAAGGGTTCAGAAGCAGCACATGCCAATAATGTTGACAGCACATATTCAAGTGAGTGCTCTCAAATAGGGACTGTAGATCTAAGACACTGTTGTCATGATAATAAACAAATCTGTTCAGAAATCATCTTTACAATCTCATTAGTATTTTCACTTTTTCCATGAACAGAAAATAAAATATTTTGAAACCCCCACTAAACTCTGAGCAATCTACAGAGGATACTACTCTTATTTGCCTGTAAAAAATCACTGAAGTCCATTCTAATGAGCTTTCCCATCCTCTGGAAAGGGGAGTTATTACATAAACTTCATTGCAAACTAGATGTTAAACCAAAGTGCCACATAGTAACAGCATGAGTTTACATCACAATACTCACCGAATTTTTGTTTGAACATCTTGTTTCTTCAGTATGTCAGTCATCAGCATGTTTTACATTTCTTTATCAGGCTATATTGGAAAGAGCTTGTTTTGTTACAGATGCTTCCAAGATACTTACCCAGTCGTGTAAGGTATATTTATTCCCCCTAGATTAATGCTTTCACATCCAACAATGAAGAGAGTGGAAAAGCACAGCAGAGATACACCACTGCAGATCATGGCCAACTTTGCAGACTCTCTTGCACCAAGTTTCAGTTTTTTTATAATATAGCCGCCTAGGACAATACCCACACCAGCACTTGGGACAATGATCACACCTGCCGGGAAGAAATTTGAGCAACATTAAAACAAGGCCTATAGAAATGGTATAAAACATAAATATTGGTTTCATCTCCTAGTTAGATGACTGCAAATGCTGCACTAAGATCTCCATTGTCTGATTCTCTGCTAGCAAACTGAGTCAGGCTTTTCAAATCTCTGGAGTGCTGTCAAAGAATTAATAAAAGCCTCCTTATGATATTACCAGCAGCCAAAGCACTATGAGAGAACTATTGTACTTACAAGCAGAAACATTGCTTTGTACTTATTTTAGAATGGAGAGAAGGGCTATATATTGCTCCTGTTTAACTACTGAAAATTTGAAGAAGCCCAGATTTGAATGGGAATCTTCCTCTTCCTGTTCTCATTATTAAGTCTGTTGAAGTACAAGCATTAACCACAGGCAGGACCCCAGAAGCCTGCCCACCTGCAGCTGCATGCGTGAACCTGGCCACAAAGTGCGTTATGGATATTTTTATTCAAGCTGAATATCACTTTCCTACATCAGCATCCCAATTCATCTCAGAAACAGCCACGTGGGGTTGACCATGTTGAATGAAATTAAGATATTAGAATACAGTATTAGGGTAAGTTTAAGACATAGAACATGTGCTTATGAAATTTCTGCCATGCTGCTCCTGCAGTTATAAAGTGGCAGTTCAGCAACATGTCACCAGGCTGTCCTCACTTGTTGGAGCCTGAGGTGGTGTTAAGTCAGTGAATGTCTTGCACTTCTCCACTTCCCTTGGCTTTTGCTTCTCACTGACATGTGAGACAGTCTTTAAATTAGTTCTTTACTAATATAGATGCATTCCACATAAATATGGAATTTAAAGAACTTTTGGCAGATGCATCTCTGAAGAAGGAGCTAACCTTTATAATTCAAATTCTTAAAGGATGTTGGTCTTCTTTTTAAAGAAGCCAGTAAGAGTATCACTTGCAAATATCTTCAACATTATTTCAAAGGATTGTCAATCTCTGTTAATTTGTCAAAAGGTGAAGGAGACATCATATTTATCAAAGTGTTGAGATCATAAAAGTCAAACTAAGAGAAAAAAATAGTTGCTGCCTTAATTATACTGCCATCACCCACAGCATTATAAAATAAAATGTCATTTCCTGTGTAAGACTCTTAATAATAACCTTTCACAGAACAAAAACCAGCCTTTCTCATAAGAGCAGAAATTAAATGTATAAGTCCCAGGAGAATTAAACAATTTTCACAAAGTTCAAAGCTGTTATCTCTCTTGAGCTGCTACAGCTCTCACTTTCAATGACTGAATATGAATGAGGGAAAGAAATAACGCAAATCCTTTCAACTTGCACTGCAAATGTTCTCTCTGGGTAAAAGTGGTAGCTCAGGCATCTGAGCTCACAGGCATGACCTGCTCTACGAAACTCACACCCATGCCGAAGGCAGATTGGCATCATTTGCAATGCCTTCTAAAACACCCCTGTCAGGTGACCCAAATTCCACAGACTAAATCCACAGGTACATCAGTTTATGTGAACTAAGGATCTAGCCCACAGTAAGGGCTTACTGACAATAAACTAAGCTCAGTATTTTACTCTTGTTCTTTCCACCTAATAGCTGTGAGTTCTTAACCTCTTTTTGAAACAAATTTGTCTTTTCTTTCTTAAGCTATTGAGGGCACAGATATTGGAAAAGCCTTTCACTGAGAAAGAAAGAACTGAGACACTGTGTGGCTATGTCTAGTACCTTGTCAAAACTGAGCACATACAATATTTTGTGAAGCATTAGGTTAGTGGTTATTCCACTAATGAGTTATGGTCCCCTGCTGTGATCATCCATCCTCTGCCACACATGAAGATCAGAACATGAAAAATGGAACATGAAAAAATTGCCTGCCAAGGCTCGCTCTCATTTATGAAGATGGAGTGGTAAAGGAAAACCTACACAGAAGAAACAAAAAAGACCAATTTCTCCATGCAAAATGGAACAGCTGGGAATGGAAAAACTCTCTCTCTAGGAGAATTTAGAGGGGCAGGAGCAGATTTTGCTGTTTGTGGTGAAGGCAGAAGAAGGAAGTACTCATACCCTCCTATGTGTTAGGAAGTCTGACAGGTTCTCTTGCCCTAAGTACAAACTCTTCCTCCTTATGCCCCTGCTTTTCTGCAGGGGATACGAATCTGAAGTGATGTACTGTCACAGAAACGCAGCTACTACAGTGCACTTCCAGACGAGCTTCCAGGTCAAAGCAAAGCATGCACATTTAATCAGGACATGCATTCTTCTTTTTAAAAAGCCTTTAAAGGAATAAAGCTTAAAAACTGATACTAAGCTGTTGCACTACACTCTCCATTTTATAATGACAGTTTGGCTTACAGAAACTGTACATGAGCTAAATACACTCCTGGATACAATGCTCTGAGGCAATATCAGCTTTCAGTCAGCAATTTTCAAGCTTTGTCCTTTTTGCTGTTGTCAGGATGCTGCAGCACTCAAGGCTTTGCACAGTAGCAAAATATGATCTTAACAGCTACTAATAGTCACAACAGAAAACTGCAATGTCTCCTAAGCAGGCTACCCTTCCAAGGGCATACTGTGGAGATTTTCAAACCAATTCAGTCTGATATACATATTACACCTTTTCTAAAACTAAAGGTAGATCCAATGCATTTGTAACCACTTCAGCGGAAGTTGCTAGAACAGTGCTTTACGATATCTATTACGTGGTTCTTCCAATTACAAATTATTTGAATTGTAACTCTCTTTTCTGCAAGTAAATCTGCCACCAAAGCACCTGAAATTTTAACCTGGATTTGTATAAGATCTACCTGTAATCTAAAGTCAAAGTTCTGGGTTGTTGTGGGTTTTTTTGTTTTTTTGTTTTTTTTTAATTAAGAAAGCCTGGAGGTTAAACATCAGCTGTTCTACACACAGAAAACAAAACTCCAAGCAAGACTAGACTGTAGCACAAGCTGCACAAGTTCAAGGCAAGAAATTTGGCACATGGCATTTTTGCTGATGATCAATGCAAGGTTTGTTTAAATACAGAAATAAATTGAGACTCAATTAAAGAACTGCTGCATATGAATTGAGACAGAAAAACGACCAATAAAGACTTTACATCAGTCACATGAAGAGATTCAGCAAGTGCATGTATTCAGCTAGCAACGTACATATGAAGTACAGATGTAGCAACAGCAAAAAAACATGTATGGCCTCCTTTTGCTAACCAGAAGTCTGGAAATTTGACATGTCTTTTACTATATTAGCCAGTAGCAATCTAATACAGAATTTCCAAGTTTCCTTTTCCCATGTTTCCTACAAAAATAATATAGAAGAATGAACAACAACTGCTGAATTTAATGCTTAGTTTAGGAGCTGAGGTTGTGGAAACAGTGCTCACTTGTCCATGCTGCAGATATAGCCTGAACTATTTCATCTACTGCTTCATTTTAATAGTCTTTTATCAAGTAATTTGTAACAACAAAAACAACAGATGTTAATAGGTTCACACTCTGGACAGGGTCACATCACTTCTTCCTCCTTTAATGTACTGGCTGTTGAATATTTTGTCTGGCAAGAATGTTTCTGCTTTATTCTGAGAACAAACCAAGTTACAGAGTAGCCATCCCATCAAGACTCATTACAGTAAAACTCCTATGCGTGTGTAGCTACTCTAAGCTTCAGATAGAATCACAGTCCCATCAATCAATGTTTCCTCCTTATATACAGAAAACAAGGACTTCATGCCCTGAAGAAAATCTCATCCCAGCAAGCTCTCAAATATAAGTCACCACATGGCACTTATCTGACATTTCCCCTCTGCACTCTGGAAATACTCCTCACATTTCTTCTAGCCACTGCAGGTGACAAATGATTCCTGCGTGAGGGCTCTGTGTCTTTCTCTCTTTCTTCTGCTACTTTTTGTCTTTTCCTTCACTGATGATTCACCCCATATTTCAGCCCCATTCCCACAACTCAATCTCCACTCCTTCATTTCTTCTCAGACATAATATCTGGAAGCATGTGAATGCAAAGAAGTAATTTGCCTAGCAATTAACATCTCTTCTACATGGGAAGCATTATGGAGAAGCCAAAAAGATGCTTATAAAGACAAGTTGTCTTTGACGCAGGCAGAAGAGACACATACAATGTAGGTCCCCAATTCTGCACAATATTTCTGCCCCTTCCCAAGGGAGGTTCCCCTTGCCACACAGCAGTATGAAGCTTAAAATTTTGTGGTTTGCAGCTCTGTTAGAAGCTGGACTGGTTATACATTGCTGCAGCATCAGTGGCAGTGTCACTCATCAAAAGAAGGGTCTCAGACCTGAAACAACAGGTGAGAGAGGATTTGGGGAGCTCCCCTGACTAGACTAGGTCATTGTGCACTCAGTTTTATTAAGTAAATGATAAGAAAACCACCAGTCTGGAGGAGAGGGATAACTGAAGGATAGGAAAGACAAACAACTCATTATTGGGGAAAACAGAAAGATTAGAATATTTTAAAGGTTGAAAATGAAGCAAAATTCACAGAAAATAAGAACAGCTTTGAAAGATCTTTTAAGGCACACAAATTACAGCAATGCTGATGGGTTTTCTAGCTTGGTTTTGTTGCTATTCTTCCACTTTGAAGACCATCAACACATTGGAAAATGTCTGACCAGGCTCATACAGAAAACCATAGCCTTTTAACAATACAAATGTGTTCACGTTTTACTAAAGATATACAGCAAACATCAAAAACCAGCCTGAATATCTAACCAAATGTACAAAGCAGGACTCAATTACCTGTCCTAACAAACACGGTTTTGGTTCATTCCTACACTGACTAATTTAATTAGTCAAAGAACACCAACCCTTGCAAGGTTACACTACATGGCAATGCCTTACCAGTGTAGATGCTGGCATTAGAAGCTGGGATGCCAAACTGTGACTCGATGAACTTGGGAATGAAGGTAATAAAAGCTGTGACAATGGCACTCTCAGCTGTGTATGACAAACTCACAAAAAGGAATGTCATGTTGCTTAAGATCCTGACAGCTGCTCTTGGAAGCTCTATAAAATGACAAAAATTACAAACGAATGTTATAAATGAGCAAGAAACAAAAGCAAACTGAAACAAAACAAACTGATTTTCTTTGAGATGGACTAGCAATAATGGCCTGCTAGCATCTGGCTACATTTGCCAGGTGGAAAGGAGTGTGCATTGCTGTCTTCACTGTCTGCTCTTACCCTATCTCACTGCAACACCCCAGGGCTTCAGTCCCACTTTTCACAAACACAACTGAAGTCTGTTTTAACAAAGTCATATGAAGAAATGGGGTCTACATAGCAACATTGTAAAGTTAAAAATGAACATCAATAAAATGTAGTAATTTCGGAATTATTCTGATGTATTATTGTGAATTTTTCCATGATATAACATATATCACACTGTTGAACCAACAGTACTGAGTTTTGCACTCCACAGGAAGAAAACACATCACATACTTCCCCTGTAATTCTCTGTTTCAAGGACTATGCCTGGAAAGATGGAATAATAATGTATTTTTTTAAGAGAACAAAAAGATTTTTAAGTAAACATTTTTCTACATGATTTAAAAGTATTTACAATAGATGCAGACAAAACATACCAAAAAATGTCAACAATATCAATGAATCTCAATGTACCTTACATACAACTCAATATTCTCAGAAGGATAAAACAATCAATTAAAAATAAGAGCCCAGAATTAATTTAAATTGCAAAATTATTCATAGATGTTGCAATTATCTTCCAAACAAATACAAAAACCCCACAAAATTCAGCACTGTAGTTAAAAGAAGCACTTAAATACTTCTAGTTCAGTTCTGAAGTAATTTCAAATCATCATCACAAGACGATGATAACTCTATTCAAAGCTTAACTTTTTTTCAGATTTGATGGTGTGATTTTAAACTTTTTTTTTTCCTTGAGGCTTCTATCAAGATCAGATTTTTAGTTCAAGTATTACGTCAAACCTACTAAGGTATTTTTTCTTCTGCTTTTCACTTTGTACAGAAATTGAATGCTGCTTGAATCAAAGCCCATTAAATCGGATGACAAGAGTGTCCAAAAGCAACATGTTGAGTAAGAACTCCTGAGTGAGAATTTTATTGACGTTAAAAGTTGGCAAGTCAAAAATCTCTCTCGCGTTCTGCACTGACTCCAGTAGGTTATCTGTATAAAAGCAAACAGAATTTAGACTCTTGTCATGTCAAAACTTGTCAGGCTGCAAATTAGCACCTAAGTTGTCTGACTGCATCCAATCTTAGCTTATGCCAGTCATCAAAATTTGCACTGAATTCATTATGAGTACAAGGTTTATTGTTTTAACGTAGTCAAATGCTCTCTTGCCGCCTCTACGAAGAAACATATTAAATGCTAAATTCAAAATTTTGTAGAATTAAGTAATGAATAAATCATATTAAGAAGCACTCATATATTTGAATCTTACTTGTTTTTACCACCTACAGTTTTGGGGTTTTTAAATGTTTGGCACTTTTTGCAACAGAACAGATAGAAACAAGATGACAGGAGTGTGAGACAATATCAACATGAATATATGGAAATTGTAATGCAACTTACTAAATTACAGTAGCAAGTACAAAGATAGAATAGAATCAGTATTTATTGGCAAACATGCTGCATGGTTAAAACAGAGCTGACCAAATTTTCCTCATTGTTCAAAATCAAGTGAAAGAGAGAAAACAATGAAATATCTACAATACCATCAGATGACAGCCCTTATCAGCTTTGGCTTTGTGTCCATTTCTGGATTGGGTTGGATTGGATTAGTTCATGGTGGCTTACATGCAAAAAGAAACCAAAGGGCAAGAGCCAAGATACGCTAACCCAATTTTCACAAAGCTTCTGAGGTAGATGGATGATGCAGTTTAAGGAAATGTCTGCCATAGGGCTGCAGCAGGGCAGGTGTAATAGGATTTTCCTGGGGACAAGGAGCAGGACTGAGCGCTTCTCTGCCTGCAACGGTGCTAATGGTTATGACCATGCTGCTGCCACTGCTTTGCCAAAGAAGTCAGGAAATAGAAAGAGGGAGTGCCAGGATCGCTCCTGCTGGAAACTGAGCTATTTGGTGACAGCTGCTCACATGTGCTGACAACATGAGGAAGAAAATGAGATGGAGACTTTCAGAAGATTGGACACCACTGAGAGAAATATCATTTTATTAGGATGATGAATTAAATGTTCTTTGTAGAAATGAACTGGAAGTCCTTGGCCAAGATCTTTGCTAAGTGCATTATTTTAAAGGGCCCGGTCCAAATATCATAATATCCAGTTCAACTTTTCCTGGTAAAACAGAGCTCCAGTAAAATGTCTGGTTTAGAATTTTCAGTCTAAAGATACTGAAGAACTAATTAGGTAAAGAACTACAGAGATAATGAACATTTTGCTCTGATGTTCAGTTGTAGAGCTGTACTTGCTGTTGCTTTCTACTTCTATCTCATCTGAGCACTCAGTCTAAAGGTCATTATTAATTTCAAAACTCATTAGTATTTTTAAATTAGATTTCTACTGATAAATACAAAAACTTCAATGTCCTGAAATAAGCACAAGTTCTCTTACATCTATTTGAACGATTCTTCAGGGAACAGCTCTGCTGTTTACTGTTATTTTTGGCATGAAATAAAACAGTGATTATTCCTGCAGGCTGCACTAATACAGACCACCTGCAGCAGTTAAGGGTTGAAGCTTCTTGTGATTTATAAAGAAAACTTCCTAGCATACAAGTTGCTACATAGGGAAGAACTTGTAAATAATAATACATATTCAGAATTAGGTTTTCCCTGATTTTCTCCCATGATAATAGTCCAATCCTGTGTGACAGAACCTATATTACACTTCTGAATTTTAAAACATAATAAAAAGGTGCTGTAAGTTTCTTTTATCTTTCAGCCACACTAATTCTAGTAAAAAGCAAAAATGCTAAGAATTTTAATGATCTTTTGTACTACACAATCAATCATGCATTTAAAACATTTGAATGTCATACTATTTTATGTGACTAGCCATAGGCCTAGGCTTTGATTTCAAGGCCATTAATAAAACCTGTCAGGATCTGATTATTAGGAGGTCTTCAAAAAACACCTCCTGTTTTTGCAAGTGTGCATCTGAAACAAACCTGTGAGAACTTGCAGTATCCCTCATTCTGTCATTTGAACAAATAAATTTTTATTAATGTTTATTACCTTATCTCTTTGTTATTGTTTATTATCTTTATCAATTACATTCCTAAAACTGGAACGATCTTTTACTGTATCTGCAAACATCTTTACACTTCTGTGAAGTAATTTAAATCTTAAACGTACATCCTTCCTTTCTCTCTTTCTTTCTATTTCTCTAGCTCTTTTTTCTTTCCCTCTTTTTCTTTCTCAAACAAATATGTAACCAAGAGGAAATGGGAACCTGCCTTGCTGGACTGGGTGGCTAGTCTACTGGCTATTTTCTTCCTTTTATGGTCTTTGACAATATTTTTTTCTCTACTCAGTATTCATTTTCACTCACTGGACCACTGCTTAAATCATGGTAAGAGGAAAAGTATAAGAAAAATCTGCAAACAATTGAAATATTTGTAAATACTCCTCTAAGCAAAAGTCTTAAAGCACTGTAAACAGAATTTCAATTAAAAACTTAAATAATTCTGTCTTCACTTTCTTTTTACATTATTTCATATATTTTCTTTTATCCTTGCTCTCATGCTTCTAGCTCAAGGTGATGCAATGAATACAACCAGGGGAATAAACCATATCAGTCTAGAGCACTGTCCTGTTTTAGTCCATCAGCGAAGAACTTTGTAAGAGTGACACAGATATTAACTACAGGATCTCCCTTTTGCAGGGTCTGCAAGACTGGCCAGCACTATCAAAGTTTGAAGGACGCCACCTCCACACTGAGATTTCAGAGGCAGCTTCTGCTCTGGCGCAGTACAAAGCAGATTGAAAATTTGAGACAGAACTGATTTATCAGAATGGAAATGTGCATTTTCATAGACACTACTTCAAATATATTCTGCATGGAGCTAATCACTAAACCCTAGAATAATATTTTACCATGTATTTCATTCCTTTTTCTGCTCACATACCATTTAAACAACCTCATTCAATTTGATTCCTCAAGCACTTTGAGGATATGCCTTAAGTACCTGGGTGGTACCCGGATCACTGAACAGCCCCTAATATCCCATCAAGTGTAGTTAAGTTCAGACTCAGCTTGATCTGATTATTGCTTTTGTTAAGTTGATTTAGAATATCTCCTCCAGGCTCCAGCTAACACCACTCATCATTGCACAAGACACTGCCAACCTTTTCTATTTTGAGCTCTTCAAGATGGCCTAAGAAGACGGAGGCAGAATCCCCAGCCCATGGTCACTGAACTCTGACATTTACAGTGACCAGCAAGTACACATACCACACACACCTCCCCTCTGCTCCCCCCCTCCACCCCAGACCACTGCCTCTTCCTCCTCCTCTGATCCCTGACAATTAACCTTCAGGTTAAACTCCAACCCCGATCCCTGGGGAAGCACTGCAGTGTGGTTACCCTACAGTTACAAGCCCCTTAGGACTTTGTTTTACCTTTGCTGATGTCCTGACAAGTATTATTATTCTGTCTCTGTCACAGATTGACTAGGGAGAGCATTGGACAGATGGTAGCCATGAAAATAACAGACAGGAATATTCCACATTTAAGACAGGGCTGTACATAGGGACAAAACTCTAAACATTAAAAGAAACCCACAAAGATTACAAAATATGTGTAATTAATTAATACTCTTCAGATTAAGTCAGTACATTTTAGGTAATGCATACATTTGCTTTATTTAGTCTGCTCATTTATTCAATTGCACAGTTTCATTATAATAGTAAGTAAAAAGGACTGTAGATAGAATTTCCTTGGTACAAACCCCTAAGGGTATCCATGTAATAAATGAAAACAGTGGTCTTGTCTGCTCAGGTTCATGATTTATCTGCATGTATGGGATTGAACTATTACTTCCTCATTATAAATCTCCTCTAGCTCATGTTATCTATAGTATCTCTATTCCTCTCCAAAAATACATCTGATTTTTTTCCTCCTCTGAACTGTGTCAGAAGTATTCTCCTTCACCTTTTTTTACTTGCAACATAAATAAGAAAAGACCAAATTCCAAGCCCTTGCATATCAAAACATGGGAAAAAGTAAAGATGTATCTGTATTTTTATATGATCTCAGCTCTGTTGTGTGCCAAAATAAAGCTTGGGTCACTGAAGATGGAGATAGCTTCTTCAGCCTATATTGGCAGCTATTGGAGTAAAAAAAGGATCTCGGTCCTCTCCCATTATGCTTTTTAAATTCCTTTTCATCAATCTAGAGAACTAACTTATGTGAAAAGAGCACATAAGCAAGACAAGAATCATTTTGTCCAGCTTCCCAGGTAAGATAACATCATATCAGTAGATCAAAACAAATTCTTTTCCCTGATACCTTTCTCACCAAAGCTGCACAGATTTTACAGATTTAATGGCACTGACCCCTGTCATGGTAGACTATGACATCAGTGATATTTATTAGTGCAGGACAGAAGATGTGACCTACTAAATCATCTGTCTCCCGGCTAATGCTTAAATGGAGTTTCTGTCCATCGTGCTATAAAGAGATGAAGCCCTGAAAGTCAATGGAAAGCATAAAATGTACATAGCATCTCAGAAGAAGCAATGCTAAAGGACTTAGACACATGCAATCCTTTTTTTTCTTCCCATTATAAACGAAATTACCTCAATTGAGAAGCCCAAGGTATAATCTCATTCCATAAAGCCCACATAAACTTGAAAAATAATTAAATGATAGTGCATTCCTGCTGCAGGCCCTCTTTGCTAGGGTAAATGACACCTAATGGGAAAGCTATTATCATCTTACAGCAAAATACTCTATGTTATCTCGATGCGTTTGGTATCTTTCCAACACGTGGAATACAGTGCTACTTTTCGCTGTCGCACTGGTGAAGTTTTGTATATGAAAAGCTCTAATTTGGTAGTTCTGTTAAGATATTAATACAGGATTTTGTAGAGCTTATGGTACACAATTAGGCAGACACAAATCAAAGAAACACATGCTAAAATGAGATATATAGAAGTTTTCATTTCTGTGGAAAAAAAGCTACTAGGAACATTTTCCTAAGAGAATACTTGTTTTCTGTGGATCTGTTGTTCTTGTAGTGACACCATGAGTAGCTCTGAACTACTGTTGCTAATTGGAGACCAGTGAGTTTGAAGGCCAAAAAATCCCCCCAATTAGCTTTATGTATTAGAGTGAAAGCATTATGTATAAGGACTTACAAATAAGGGGGACAGAGTTTTCAAAGAAGGTAGAAAGCAATACACTTTTCTCATTTCTCCACAACTTTTTTGTAGGTAGTTTGCAAACAAAGGCACAACATAGTTCTGAAAGATCTAATATTGCTGGTTTACCTTGCTTGCCCTATGCCTTAAGATGCTTGTTTGTAAACTAGTAAAATCACCACAAGCAAATTCTGGTCTCCTATTTTTACCTTACTTCCACAGAATTTAACAGTAACTTTAGGTACCCTGAAAGTACACATGTAATGTAAATCAAAATCAATATACAACATATGGGCAAACATTACTTAGACTGGGTTTAATCTAAAACCTTGGTTTGGTTTTGCTAAGCCTTACCTACTCAAATACAAAGCGTGATCATAAATGTCTCTCCAAAAAAAAAAAAGGAAAAAAAAAAGCCAAAACCTATCTGTTATTATATCCTGGACTGAAACTCAAAGAAAAAGTAACATTACATGTTCACATCAACAAACAAATGCTTGAAGTTTTGAGTTCAAATTACATCTAATGGTACAAATGACATTTCATAGTTTCTCCTAGTCTCATTGCATTCACCAGGCTACCACAAAATGGCACAATCAGTATTCCTGTCACAGAATCTGAGGATACAACAGCATTGACAACACAACAGCATTCAGGTACATTCATTCCTATTCAATACCATAACACTGTTAAGCCTATATTGTCCACTTCATATGTACATGCTTCATACTAATTAATTTTTAACAACACTGTCCCTCCTCCCACAGCATTTTACCAATGATAACTACTTACTTTTGGATTTCACATTGACAGTTTACTTCTTGAATAAAATAAAAACCTCTGTTACTTGTCAATCTTTTGATTTCTTCTTGCTTGAAAATTAGCACAGGTTTCATTTGTCCTAGCTTTCAGCATATAAACAGCTTGCAATATGAAACAGCCAGGAAATGTGTATGAAACATTAGTCTTCCTCCATTAACTTACCCAAATGCATGATTGTAATTGAAATCACACACCAGAATTCTTTCTACTAGTTTCATTTATATTTTACAAGAGCATTTTATTCTATGAAGGACAGCTTAAAGCAAGTATTACTGTTATAAACGATACAGTGTACAAATATGTTGGATAATAGAGGTCCTATAACTACAGGAAATAAGCTACTTGCTTGTTACAGGTGCACATGAAACATTTCTGTAATTTAAGTAACTAGATGTCTTACATTCATCACTGCATTATCTAATTTTAGAGGATGAATATCTATTTATATGCCAATAACAAAACATAATATTAAATACAGTATGCCAAAACTCTGTCTCCAGTTACAGCCAAACAATCCCAGATAACCCTGGATACAAAATTTTAAGCAATTAAAAATAAACTTCACCTTTAACATTCTTTCCAAATCCCATGGAGGCAGGAACTGCAGTGTCTGTTTGTATTTTGCAATTTGTTTTCTCTTTCATCACTTCATCATCACTTGAAACATCATCAGAGTTCATCTTCTTTTTCTTTTTCTTTTTTTTATGTCGAGGAGGGAGCTTTTTTGGAAAGGTAAACATGGGAAATATCACAAGGAGCATCGCAATGGCACAAAGGAGAAATCCACTCCACCTAAGACCAGAAGACCGGAACAGAAATGAAAACCAATACATTATATGAACTTAAAAAAAAAAACAAACCAAACCAAAACATAGTGATTAATACAGGCTGTACTGGATGGAAAGTCATATTTGCAAAATATGGAATATTGACACTGAGATTAAGGGCTTGGAGTGAGGAAGAACCTTCACTGCACTAAAATCTTTAATTAGAAGATGTTTCTGTTGGCTTGTCTGTTGAAACATTTATCCAGAACCTATCAAATATTATGACATAATGTCAGCTTTGAGTTGCTGTATATTTTCACTTTTGCTAGTTATTCTGTACCAAGTGGGTGTCAGGAGGTTGGGGCATCCTTTTTTTTCCTACTGTAGCTAGCAACAGGACAAGGAGTAATGGGATGAAGCTGGGACACAAAAAGTTCCACATAAATAGGAGAAAAAACTATTTCACTGTGAGGGTGAGGGAGCAGTGGAAAAGGCTGCCCAGAGGGGTTGTGGAGTCTCCGTTCTTGGAGGTCTTCAAGATCCGCCTGGACATGTTCCTATGCTACCTGGTCTAGGTGAACCTGCTTCTGCAGGGGGGTTGGACTAGATGATCTCTAAAGGTCCCTTCCAGCCTTACCACTCTATGTTTCTATGAAGTGCCTGAGAAATAATGCTCATTTTTACTTTGCCTTTCTTGGATAATTCCTAGTAAAGTATTCCTTTGGGAACATGAGAAAAGTTCTCCGTGGCATGCAGAGATACAATGTTCAGATGGATACACGAGGGCTAAACCTTTTCTGCTCTCCAGCGCCTCTCACTGCCCTGACTGTCCAGTTCTCTCCCTTCCCAGTGAAGAGCTCCCAAAGCCTGATTGTAAACAACTGATAGGCTGGAGTTCACACCAGTTTTTGCCTAAAACAGTGCTGTTTCCTTCTATGATCACAACCTGAAATATCCCTTCACAAAGAATTCCTTCTTCTTTCCCTTTCTTTTAAGAACAGTGATCCCTTGGCTCAAACTTATATGACTTGGGACATATCCACAGAAGGGGCAATGTATGGGATGCCAGAAAAGTGTCCTTCAGACTCCAAGCATACAGTTATCCTCCCTGAGGCCAAGAAGCTTAATGAACTTTTACTACAGCAACACAGATGGGCAAAAGGGCCTTACTAGAAAAGAATTAACCTTCTGCAGTTGGAAGGCTGCCAGCAGAGTATCAGATAACACAGTATCTCCTCCAAGTTCATCTTGCAATGAAAGACTAGTTAGAAATGTGGATGCTTCCACAAAGAAGGATAACCTCAGAATTCACCCAAAGACTTCTTCCCAGGTACTGAAAGTACTATAATGTAATTGTACTGTGTTTATGGGCTGCAGGGGTGCTTCTGTGAGATGCCCTCATGTCAGACAGAGCCAGTTACAAAACAGATTCACCACTGCCCAAAGCTGAGCCCATTAGTGATGCTGGTGGTACGTCTGTAGTAGCTTATTTAAGAAAGGGTAAAAAATGCTGCACAGTAGCTGTGTGAGGCAAGTGACAGGATATGAGGAAAACAGCTCTGTCAACATCAAGGTGGCAGAAGAAGGAAGGGCCAGAAGTACTCCAGATGCTGGAGCTAAAGTCCCTCATAGACCCGAAATAAGACCAGAGTGTAACTCAGGTTCTGCGGCAGCCTGTGGAGATCCCGTGCTGGAGCAGGCTCCTGGCACAAACTACAGTCTGGAGAGAAGCTGGGGCTGGAGTAGGTTTGCTGTCATGACTTGTGACAGTGTGGGGGACTCATGCTGGAGCAGTTCCTTCCTGAAAGACTGCACCTCACGGAAGGGACTCACACTGGAGCAGTTAATAAAATACCATCTCCCATTGCAGGGACTCCCCTTTAAGCAGGGGAAGGGTGTGAGGAGACAGAAGCAGCAGAGTCAGTTCTGAACTGACTGCAATCCCTATTCCCCTGTACCACTCAAGGTGGAGGAAGTAGAACAGTCCGGAGTGAAGTTGAGCTTTGAAATAAGAAAAGAGTATGTGGAAAGTGTTTGTAGTTTTGTTTTTAATTCTTACTATCCTGCTCTGTTATTAACTGACAATAAACTAAATTTATTCCCCTAAGGCAAGTGTGTTTCATCCATGATGGTAAATGCTGAGTGTTCTGTCTTTATCTTTTCATTGTATTTTTTCCCCTGGTCCTTTTGAGGAGGAGGAGTGACAGAGTAGGTGGGTGGACACCTGTTAGCCAGCCAAGGTCAACCCACCACAGTATTTGGAAGTTTCAGCAAAGTCAGCCACATTACTGCAATATCAAACCATGACAATGAAAGACAAAAATTCTTTGCTTTTAAATCACAGTTTACAAAACAATTTTTATGTTTTTCGTATATTTGTTACACCTTTAAAACAAGGAAGATACAGCATGAAGTTACATATTATGTATTTGTTCAAACTTTATGCATTTAAAAGTACTGAATAGACAGGATTACTTGCACAAGAAACAAAAACATTTGGCCTCATATTTGTAATACAATTGCACTTTTATGCACTGTAATGGTTTCTGTGATAAAAGGTTATTCAAAGGCAAACACCAAATAAACAGACACCTGTGACACCATTTTTGTTAGAAAGATTGTCAGGGAAGCTTTTGTGAGGTAAAACTAAGTGACTGAAAGACAGAAAATCCCCCATTCATTCATTTTAGCTGATAACATAATGGATTAGAAACCAGACTTTTAGGAGGATTAGTCATCACTATCAGATTAAATTGTTAGACTGTATAAAAATGTAGTAACATCCCCTTCATGATCTCAAAGGCAGAAGCTGCAAAGGCATTAATCAAAGAAACAATCTGTGGCAAGAATATGCAGAAATCTGAAACCACCCACTCGGTATGAAACAGTAAAGGAAACAGGGCCTGTGATGTAGCTCCAGATGAAATTCAAATCCAAAGGGACCATTATGGAAGCATACTGAGTGCTGGAGATGTCACAAATGCAGCACTGGATGCAATTATCTGCACCATCTACACTTCACATCTTCCTGGAAACATATCAAATAGTTGGAAAATAGACAAAAGACACCATCAAAAATAATGACATCCACAATGGGAAATGAGAGGTCAGAACACAACCTGGATTAATTAAAAAGCCTTTGACTTTCTGTCTTCTAAAAGTCGATGAAAATATGCAGGAGAATACCTCAAAGACACTTGCACAAGCCCTAGGACCTCAAATAAAACCAATTAAAGCTAAGGAAGGACTAGATAGTGCTGGAGAAGTTTCTTTAAACTTCTTGTGTGGGATGCCAATTAAAGACTACAGGGGAAGATCCAAGTATAAGATTCAGAACAAGGCAAAAACTCAGAGAAGTGTCAGCAAAAGAAATTTTGATTCAAATCATATGACACTACCAAGTGCTACTCCACAACTAATGAAATCTTTGTATAGCTCATTAATAGTTCTCAAAGACAACAACGCAAGCAATGATATCCCTACAGTTACCACATTTGAATAAAAAGCATTTTTAGGCAATTGAATAAAAAGCAGTTTTAAAACGTGTGATGGGCTGGTTTAGATAGCTGGCCTGTAATTTAGCCCAGAGCACCTACAGAAAACCCAGACGTGCCAAACCCAATAGCGCAAACTCAGGATCTGTGAAACTCACTGAAGAATCAGATCAGAGATAACCCTCAGAAACAGTCTTTTTTTCATAAGGTTTCAGAAGAGATAAACCCAGTTACCTGTCCTGCACATATGCAATACACCCCTTAGAAAGAAACAGTGTAAGTAAAAAGCAGGTTGCAGTGAAGACCCAGTAAAGAGTTTTTGGACTCTCCCTCGGCTCTTGAGTTCAGACCCACCTCCTGTTCGGCTGGGGCAATCTGGTGCCTCTGTCATCACTATTTAAGGATGGGAATTTGAAGTGCTTGGCAGGAGGTGTAAGGGTGGTACAAGATGGAGGCTACCATGTGGACCCCACAGTCAGAGAAGGAGAGAGAAGCACCAGACCAGAGACCCCTCTGCAACCTGTGGTGAGAACGCAATTGTGCCCCTGCAACCCATGGAGGGCAATGGCAGGACTGAGAGCCACCAGCAGCTCCATGTAAGTGCACCCAGACAGGCAGGAGACTGTGTGAGGAGGCGGGCATGGCGCAGGTCGTGCTGGAGAGCCTGCAGGCCGCAGAGCAGACCCACATGAGAGGCAGAGAGGAGCTGCAGCCTTTGGGATAAATGCATGTCGGAGCAGCCCGTGCAGAGCTGCCATGTGTGTGAGGCACCCCATAGACTTGCAGGGAGGACTGGTGAGGAGCCCACCTGCCCTGAGGAGAGACAAACAGGAACAGACTGACTGAAACCCCCATTTCCCTGTCCCCCTGAGCCGTTCAGCAGGGGAGGAGATAAAGACATCGAGGTAAGGGCTCTGAGCCCCGGAAGAGGGGAGGGGTGGGGAGAAGGTGGCCTTAAAGGGCTGGTTGTGCTCTTCATCATTGTACCACTCTGTGTTGTTTTATGTTTGTAATGTTTTGGGGTTTTATGGTTCTGCTTTAGTTGGTCTTTCCTCACAGGAGATATGTTCCCGTCCCCTGATCATCTTGGTGGCCCTCTGGTCTTACATATTTGGCTGTGACAGCAATTCATGTATATGCAAGCTAGCTTTAAATATTCACAATTTCAGTTGACAAGTATTGGTCTGATGCTGATTACCAGTTCTGACATGTCCTTAAAAACACATGGAATGTAAGAGTTATACAAAGAAAAAATTTTTAATCAAGAATAGTCAAAGCACATTTTTGACACTGCACTACATTCACAGGACATTTTTTTTACTGTGAGATAAGTTACATGAGAACACCGAGTAATTAGCCCCAAGGTCACAGATTAACTGAGCACTCAAGTTTGCATTTCTCTTGCTGAAAATTCAGCTATTTGGTCCTCTGCAGAAATGCTCTTGGACTAAATGAGACAATTAAAGCAAACTAAGTCTTCAAAGGTTTAAGGACTCTCCAAAGAGGTAACTTTTCATATCAAACTGTCATAAGATAAATAAAAATGGATACAAGCTAGCTGCAACGGCACAGTTACAAACAGTAACCCAGTGCATGAGTACTGACATTGCACTCTATAACTACAAAGCAAAGGTCCTCTTCTGGGATAATGAACTTAAGTCTTTTCTGGACTCGTCCAAAAACTTCAAGGCAGATTTATGAATTATCCAAGAAAAGATAGTTAAAGCCTCCTCATGACTTCCTTCCTCAAAGAGACTTTTCAAAGGAGGCCACATCCCAAAGGCAGCCTGAAGACATGAGCTAATAATTAAGGCTGTTACATCTCAGCACTACTCAAGTCTACTATTTAGTAGAGAAGAATGCGACAGTTTACACCATCTGCTGCCTAAACATACGCCATTGAGAAACAAGATTGGAGAGGCCATGTTCTGACTCCATCCTATCTCCTTCTCCTAGACCAGTGTAAATGAAGTCTACCAATTCTCATCTGGGTAACAGAGCTCAGCATTTCATTCTCCCTGCTATGGAAAAACAAAGACGGGATTAATCTACCTTTCATGAGGAAGGGCTTGGCCCTTGGCAGCAGTGATCCTTGATGAGCTCCTGCAAACTAATATACTGCCCTGCCATCCATTTGCTGAGCGCTGTCAGTCAGTGCCCACAGCAGTCATGGACAGTCCTGGTGCAGCCAAAAGTAGGAGGTTTTACATTCGACATGCCCATGAGCTTCTGTGGCAAACACTTCCTCTCTGTCAGAGTCTAGTATATAGTGATAGACAGAAACCTCCTCTTCCTTGACCTCCTTCTAGAAACTTAAATAATCCCTCAAGGGCCTCCCAATCTGTCTCAATTCCCTATCAGAAACTTAGAGAATAGTTTTGAAAAAGCCTTGATCCTTACCAGTTTCCAATGAATCGAGGATCACTCTGGTCAATATAAACAGTTGTCCTAGGATCCACGTAGAAACCAATAAGAAGTCCTCCTAGCAAGTATCCAGCTGCAGGACCAAGTGCTCCCATTACATACATGATGGCTGAGGAAATAAAAGGTCAGAATCATACATCAATAAAATAATGTTTCATTACTAATTGACACAAAATCTGAAAGAAAAATACACTTATTAAACTAGAGCTCTTCAGAGCTCTTTTTTGCAGCTTTCAAAGACAGCAACTTCTCCATAAGAGAATTACTGCTTTATGTTCATTTGCAGGCAAATCATGGACAGAAGTATATACTACTCTGGTATTCTGGATGGAAATCACACTTGACTTTGACAATATTTTTCATATTTGGTAACATATTTCATTTGAATCAAAACAAAATTTAATACATAATAAGAAATATAACTATGGTAAGCAATCAGCAAAGCAAAGGGTAAAAATCGGGTAAGACAACAAAGTGCAACATACCAGTTCAGTTACCATCAGACTAACACTGGATTTAAAATAATCACCAAAGTTAAGAAATGAAATATTCCTACACTAGAGATTGACAGAATTATATTTTTTATCTGTGTAGCCACAGACTTGCCCCTGTTTTATACACTGATTCAGCAGACCACATCTAATGTATTTCCTGAGAGATTCCTATCTTTTTCAGAACATTTGATCTTTTAAATTTAAAATTTTTGTGTTATTTTAAAAGAAATTTCCTAATTCAAGAAGTGGCTAAAACGAAATTTCTAAACTGCAACCATATAGAAACACATTTTACGTTATCGCTACCTCCACACTGGGTGACAGCAAAACTCTGATCACTTGGGATAACAGAGTAGGAGATACCAATACAAGGCTCCTATCTGCTGTGTCTTCTACAACACTCTTCAGAGAGCAGTCTCCAGTCCTGATCCTTCAGCCATCCATACCAGGGCAAAATTTAAAAAACATAGCAGCTCCCCTTTGGCTTGCATGCCAGTGCTGTCAGGAGCAAAGGAGAGACAGATGCAAGGAAAGGTGACATCTCAGAGTGGGACCAAAATGCAACTGGTCCTGGGATGCAGGAAATTTTTCTGCATCTCTCAGCAGAAGTATAGTTGTGACACACCAGCAGAAGCAGACAAAAACATCTGGTCTATATGCTGATCAGGTTTTGATAGACAGATAATTTAAAGGCTGTCATTTGTCTTGACCTTAAATCTTGCCCATTCCAGTCCTTTCCTATTCTACTTCTGCAAAGCCCAAATCAATTTTTTAACTAAGTCAAAGTAAGTTACCACAATCTTAAATTCAGACACTTTCTATAAGATTCATATGATCTTGACCACACCATCAAGACCATTTCCATCTTCTTATTCACCTACTCCGTTTCATTTGTTCCTTAATGCATCCTGCAGTACTCATCCCTTTTAAGATGCTTCTGCCCTGCTTGCCATACTGTCTGGTTGCAAGCACAAAAGGCAAGGAGGGTGGTAAGGGATGGTCTCTGCTATTCATTCACATGTCTGGTACCACCACTAAAACTCAAGCTCCAGCAGCATACCACCACCTGCTCAGCTGCTGCAGACCCACTAGCACGCACAGCACATGAAAAAAACACAACTGATTATCTAATTCTCAGAAAACACCATCTTTGCCACAAAATCTCTATCTCCACACAGTTTCTGTGGACCAGTCACTCTCCATGGCAGTATGCAGACTTCATTCTTTCATCTCACACTCAATCACACATGTTGCATCCTAGACTGCAGCAACAGAGGAAGGATTGAGTGGTTAGAGCTTGGGTTTCTGTGTTACTAGTTATAGTAGATTACAACTTATAGACAAAACAAGCAAAAAGAAATCACTAAATCAGCCTGATTAAAGCAAAATAACTTGTACATTTTCATTTTATGTTTTGAAATAAGAAGAAAAATAACATTCTCCTGAATATGGTGGCTGCTATCTGAGAGCTATCTTGCAGAGGGGGGGAAAAAAAACAAACAAAAAACAAAAAAATCACAGAAGCTCCCACAAAAGGTACACTGTCTTTAGCAAAAAAAAAAGCTTTCAGACTACAAATTGATTGATTTATCACTTTTAAGTTACTCTTTTTTATACACATTATCAGTTTTTCTGAAATTGGAATTTCAAGTAGATTTTTCCAAAGTCTTTTTTGAATAATAGTTTCCAGAACCATATTCACTATTTAAATTTATTCCAATCATGTTCCCTCGTGGATTGATTGCTAACAATTCTCTGTATTCCTAAAATGCTCCATTAGGCATTGTAACACTGCTGCTCAGCAGTAAGTGGTTAGGGAAACCTCACAGTAACTGTTATTTGCAAAATCCAAATCATGAGAATGGAGAACAAAAAAAAACCAACCCTCATCTACTATAACAATTTTTTTTCTATAAATGTTTGCTTGGAAAATTAACTCAAACAACTATGGCAAACTCAGGTCTCTGAGAAGTTTATAGCGGAGACACAAAGGGAGTAAAAGAGTGACCTAATCTATTCATTTCAGTATTCGGAAAAAAAATACTTATGCTGCATGTATTCAGCTTCAGTTCCACCCATGAAACAGGCAAAATGCAGCAACTGCTTCAGCTTAGAAGCACTGCTCAAGACAGTGTATTTTGTACACCTGGTAACTTCAAAAGGTTTTCTTTGCAAGTAGAAATACTGTACAGAAAAGACAAAAACAACAGTGTACACTGTGCTCCATTAAAGGAGGGAATGCTGTCAATACTTTCAAAAGTATTTTAGAATCACTGTATACTATTCAGGCTTCAAACATTTTTTTTTTTTTTAATATAACAGACAACATGTCACTTTTTGGATCTTTCAGAAAATGAAGAGCCTCCATGTGCCTCATCCAGGGCAGGAGGAAACCTGTAAGCAGATCAGTTCCATAATTGCCATTTTAAGACACTTTGCAGTACCTTCCTCAGCACCTAGTAATTGTCACAATTGGAAACCAGACAGCAAATATAATAAATTTATTTGAACTTCTAGGACTAAAGATAGAGCATGGCAGGTAAAATATTTTAGTATTTCAAAATTAGGTACTTGAAAATATCTGCCAACAGACCTCCAAACCTTGCTGTGCCAGTGAAAGGAGAGTCATCTCCAAGAATCACCCTGGCAGGCTACTCCAGGGTTCTGGACCCTTGAAATTCTGGTCTCAGCCCTCACAGCTATGCCCAGGAATAAAGAGGTTCCTCATTGCCTAACAGGCCACCAAGATTACTGGATGATGTAGAAAGAAAAATAAACTGGAAATAGATTCAATCATGGCGCCATAAAAACTGAACCCACTTCACAAGTTAAAAAGTCTATGGAGAACTGTTTCCGCTCAGGTCACTAGAAGATGTCCAGCTCTGGACGAAAAAGGTCCTGAAATATGTAGATGATGTAGGAGCACTTTCCTTTCAGCCCCCTGCCTGGCACTTCAGTTGGCTCTTTCAGGTCCTCTCTCTTTGGGCCATGATCTGGGATCTTGGTCTAGGCAGTTGCACTGATTCAACAGACAAGGAGTTTCAACAAGAGAGATAAACACTTATCAGGAGACATGATGAAGTACTGCAATGTAGAGGCAGGCCACATGCTATCCAGATGAATTTTTAAATCGCACTTAAGGAAATCCCAGATTTGTCTTTTAGCCTCACAGCCATAACCGTGACTGATGCTTAGATTTGCAAGTTGCCTTCACATTTCTTAAGTCATAAAAACCTATAGTATAAAATCTCCAATGATAAAATACAGATGATGTACATTCTACAAGTTGAAATATGAGTCCCTCTAGAAAAAATGGTCTGCAGGTCACCCACTCCCAGCTGAATTAGAGGCATCTGAGAACTACTGATGACATTCAACACAACCAGATCAGATTGAACCTTGCAAAAAGCTTTTCCCCAGGAGCCTGTCATAGCTTGCTGCTGCTCTGATGTACGATCTCACATCTTCAAATCAAAGCACAGGTTAGCCTACTAAAATTACACAGTATTTAAACAAGACAATTTCAAAGACTTTGCAGATTCTTTAAAGTTTCCCTTTTCTCTACAGAACTCAGTGTTGCAGGGAGAAGTTTGCATTAGCAAACACATCTTTTCATGTGCATCTTCCCTTCCATGACAAGGGATAGATTGTCCCAGCCCTCCCAAACTTGGTCTTCCAGATCATAGCTCTACCTCCGATATAGGCTGTGGATAAGTAAAAATATCCTAGTTCAGACACAGTTAGTTAAGCGCTCATTTGCCCCCACGATATCCAGCAACAGATATTTTAATTCCTTTGAAGTTTTGCACCTGAGGAGCTTCTCTGTCCCACTGGCTATGCCCTCAGCACAGCATATTATCTCAGGCACAAAACCTTACTAGCAAGGCTGTCTGGCTTCAAAACTGCAGCTGGCTATGACTATTAAGGTTTTGCTGCAAATGTCCATCAAAGCAACAGTAACTGAATTACAAATGCAATTTACCTACCAAAGCAAAACAAGATTAAGCAAAGTCATTCTTCTCCACTGAAAAGTTTATCCTGGGACACATTGCAATGAATGCTGCCATTGTGACAACTTTTGACAAAATGATAATGTTGTCTACTGCTGTTATTCCTAGGAGATTCTTCTTCAACAGAAGAAAGCTTCACATACAGCCTATAGCAGTAAAATCTCTATGACTGCAAAAGACAGACCAAATCCTCTATAGGTCTGAAAATCCCTGTGTTTACATCTCATATGTGAAATAAAAAAAAAAAAAAAAAAATCTTTGGCAACAAAGTTATCTACCCACACTGTCAAAATATACTGAGCCACAGACCATAAAATACTTTTAATGTCCTCTTCCTCCTCTAATCACATCAAATGACAACTTCAGTATGTTCTGCATATGGGAATACATAACATACATCCCTATGGCATCCTCAAATGCATAGTGTTAGCCCTCCTGTTACATGCCTGTTTATACTAGTAATGCCAGTACCAATTAAAATCACAAGCATCATATTGTGCCTAGATGAAGATGAGGTACACAACATTAGCAGTCTACAACAGGCTGTCTGGGTTCTAAAAAATCCACTTTAGTTTAAAAAGGCATATATTGCTCAATCCCTCTCATCTACCCTGTGTGCACACACATGTCACCACACAGAGTTTATCAGCAGATGAGGGGAACATTTCTGAAAGATCCCATTGTTCAAACCTTGGCAGCATGTCACCATAGTACAACTGTTCATTTCATACATGTGTAAGGCAAGCAGAATTTGACCTTTATTCTATTTTCAATGAAAGTTTAGAAATTGCAAAATCCTGCAGAAGCTACAGCATGCATTCTGGAGGTTTTATATCTGTATGCATGTTTCTTCCTGTCAGAATAGCATGGTAATTTTAATAGATTTTGCAGGATACTTTTAGTGACATAGAAGTACAACTCTTTTGTAACTGTAGATTTCAGATTTTTACTCTAGAAACTTAACTGCCATTAGCATGATGGTATTGAATGAGAAACAGAGATAGAAAAGATAAAATTAATTTCCCACAGTTATGGAGTAGACTGGGAAGCCCAAGAGCATAACTTACTTCAGCAAAGCATTAACACAGTACCCTACCTGCTGAACAATGCTCATCCTGAAAGATCAGCCCAAAGGAGGAGGGAAAAAAAAAAAAGTCACGTGAATTTGCAAAAAAAAGCGTCATGTTTATAGGCTACCTACCTACAACCTGAGGAGTGAGCTTTAACAGAAAAGGTAAGATGAAGTTTCTGTAATTCTGATGGTGTCTCAATGTGTCACAAAAAAGAAAGAAGACAGTCATGGAATCACAGCCTGGAATTTTACAAGAGAAATATTACCATGTTATGGTACTACAGTATTCTCTGTAGTCTTACTGACAACACATTTCCTTGGAAGCTGAGCTATCCTGTCTCTGGAGAATAAGCAGTGGGATATTCCTCTAAGGTACAGAGTAGGTTTTAATTTCCGCACAAAACAAAGCTGACAGGCAGAGGTTTCAATGGGGAATGTGTCTCAGCTCTCCTCTGTTTCTCTCATGTCCCAGCACTGTGATGGAGTAGCAAGCATAAAGCAGCTTCCAAAGAAACATCACTCCCAGTCATAATGGTGTATTTACCTTGCCTTGTCTAAATTGACCCACACAGAAGCCACCCAAAAAACATGATATTTAACCACTCTTTTAAGCTTGAGGATACAAAGTTGAGAGGAGTTGTAAGCAGAAGCCAAACAAACTTCTCAAAAGCTTTTAAGTCAGGAAATCAGTTCACTTCCTTTTCTTCATGAACACACAACCAAGTCTATCTATACATGTTTAGGATATTTTCTTTAATGTGGTTATTTGCTCAGGAAAAAAAACATGCTTTGAGCATTATTGCAGTTCAGATAACAATGTACAGATCAAATCTTTAAATCATTTCCTTTCAGAATGTATTAGTGTTACCATGACTTCAAAAGCCTCTCAGATTCAGTGCTCCACTTAAAACAATGAATAGAGCAAAAAAGCTACTCCAGTAGCCTCCCTTGACCTTTGCACACAATATATTTGTTAATGTTTTCACAGGCGGATTCTATAGATCCAGGAGACAAATTTATGGAGGAGCATAATTTCACATGCCTCCCATGCAAACTGAAGTGAATGGTTCGGCTTACCATTCCATTTAAAAAAAGCTGAAAGTTAAATTACATACAAATATGTCCAGTGACTTGCCAATGCCAGATGGAAAGCATTACATTTTTACTTTTATCTTACACATCTATTACTTGGAGATAATTTGTATCAAAATAGGTATCATTCCCTGGCTTAAACAGCTAAGCCGCCTCATGCTTTGTATTCTCCATTTGTGGTCATATTCTTAAACATTACAATCAGTTCCACAGGATCCAAGCCTAACATCACAAAAAAAAGAACCTGGAAAATAAGTCCAAAGAAGGCAAGATAAAACAAGCTGTTTATCCCAAAATGTACCTCTCATATACACTTGTACAGCAATGCTGCTCCAAGTCACTTGCTATGCTGTGGAGAGATAGTGCCTACAAAGCACCTTAAGCCAAAATTTCAAAGCATCTTAAATCCAAATTTCATAGACTCAGTACTTGTCTTTAGGTTACACTATTGTGTGTGTATCCAATATAAAATCTGAAAATGCTGAGACTACCAAAGACAAAAGGTCTGCACATGTTACTTAAGCCTTAGAGATACTTGGCTTAAGAAAAGATAGACCCAAGAAAACTACTCCAGTGCTAAAAATTGAGTCTTTATTTCTTTACTCCTAAAACCTGAGAGATGTGGAAGTAGAAACCCAGGAGGCAATTGGGGACTGTTCCATTACTTAGAAATAGCTATTTTGTTTCCTCAAAATCTGTCTTTTCTCTCTTTATACTCATCTATAAATAAACATTTGCTAATAGTATTACCAAATATGACCTGTGGTGAAAAAGATGTATCTGCTGTACAAGTTTAGTGAAAACAGCTACAATTTCCAAGTGCAGTTTCCATATCAGTGTAGTTAACTGAATTCAGACACCATGTATGGGGAAATTCTTAAACTAGAAAATTAAGTAAATCAAGCTTTATCAGCTTTATCAGTTTTAAATCAATTCTAAGGCGAAAAACTTCTGGTAATGGTATTCCTAAAGCACACAGCTATCTCCAACTTTAAGCATATGGGAAGTCCCCACAGATGGGAATGGTTCACATAACAAAAGATAAGCTGGTCTACACTTGCATGATCAGAATCTAAACTGAAAACAAAAGTGTTCTAACATACTTTCCAAATACTGAGAGGCATTGGTCCCCTAAACAGATGTTTTCTTAAAAACAAAAGTGTCAAGAACTGCTTACATATATGAATACAAAAGCAATCAAAGGAAGCCATCTTCCTTAAACCTCCGAGATGTTTTTCCACACAAAGGGAATTTCCACAAAATGTGAATTTTTATTTGGAAAATGTGCTATTATTGCAATTTAGCTCTCAGCCTGATGCACACACTACTTGTGCTCAACACAGTGAGTGTCCAAAGACACACCAAAAGGCAATAGCCAAGAGCAAAGCTTTATCTTCAGGAAATCAGTTCTCAAAAAAGCTCTGTTAGTATGTTGCATTATATACATAAGATAACATATCCCAAGAAGGTCACTAGCTATGAGTTCCCAAACCCTGCATTATCAAAAGAGCACGTTTCTTAAAAATGTTTCCTTTTGTGAATACCTTCAACTAAGGGAATTTCCCATTCATTCAAACACTGAAAGCTCAATCCACAGTAGTGTTTGTATCATCCACATTAACTGGATCCTTTATGCTAAAGGGGCTACTCTCACAAGATAAGTATTTCCTACTTCTGTCCTATTACTCGGTGATGTTCTTAATAAGCAGACATTGAAGCTGCTGCCTGTCTTTCAGAGATACTGAAGCAACCTCCTGACTCATAGTTATCCCTTCCGTTAAGTGGTGCCAAATGGTTAATATTTCACCCCTGCCTTTGGTTTTTTTAACAGTTTGGCAGTTGAGGCTACACTTACACATTTAATTTTGACTAGGGACTATCCCCCAGGTACCTGCTCACAGTCTCTGTTGATCTTTAGTATTGCTTCTAACTAAACTAGTGAGGCTGGGTTGTTCATTTGCATCTCATTCCCTTTTCTTTAGGTTATCGTAACTGAAAAATATATAGATGTGAAAGCGGAAATTAGGCCTGCAAGCAGATCTCAACAGACAGTTCACAAATAAGTAAACTGAAGAAAGAGACTAAAGTATTTTTAAATCCTGTGATTTAAAATTGCATTGAGAAAGCCCAGATCCAGCAAACACAGACCAGAAGAGTATCTCAGAATATTTATAACTGCCCTAGCTTAATATCATGTTCACACAGTCTAACACCCTAAGCAGACAGGAATGTATTGTCCAAGTCGTCTCATTTCCTTGAGCTAGGAGAATGCATCCACTCTTGGAGGAAAATCAGAGAACAGTTTGGTGAGATACACCAGGCACAGGACCAGAAGTTAGAATATGCCATCACACACCATGAAAAGAACCAGGAGTATGGACCAGTTTCTAAACAAAATCTATGTACATCAAATACCTAATGTCTATGGATCTGGGCTTCACTGGTTATTGTGCACAAACCACAAGAGGGACAGGGAACTTCCAAAGAGAGTCCAGCGCAGGACTGCCAAGATGATCAAGGGACTGGAGCATCTTCCTTATGAGGAAAGGCTGTGGGATCTGGGACTGTTCAGCTTGGAAGAGACTGAGGGCAGATCTCATTAACACAAGTATTTGAAAGGTGTATGTCAAGAGGATGAGGCAACAATTTTTTTCATAGTGTCTAGTGACAGGACAAGGGGTAATGGACAAAAGTTGGAACACAAAAAGTTCCACTTAAATGTAAAGAAAAACTACATTACTGTATGGGTGAGGCAGTCCTGGCACAGGCTGCCCAGGAAGGTTGTGAAGTCTCCTTCTCTGGACATTTTCAAAACCCATCTAGACATAGTCCTGTGTGACCTGGTGTAGGTAGACCTGCTTTAGCAGGGGGATTGGACTAGATGATCTTTAAAGTCCCTTCCAATCCCTACCATTCTGTGATTCTGTAAAACCAGGTAATGGCACATATAAATACCCGATTTTCAGAGGCAGGTTTGACACATGCTTTGCATACCTCATCATTATCCAAAACCAGATCCTTTGTGCCTAGGAAAGAAACTGTGAGGAAGAAAGAGATACATCAAATATCTACTAAAAGGGAAGGTTTGGTATTGATAGTCAAAGAATTGCTATACATACTCAATTTTCATTTTGCCCCACCAGCAAGACAACAGAGCAAAGAACTAAAGGGGGAAATTATTTCAATGGTGTTCTCCCAGAATTAATTTCCTTTCAAAAATTGGTTTCTGCCTAGGAGGCACAGGTTAATTATAAAAAATGCTGGTGATTGCTTTTCCCTTGACTACTTCTCACTGACAGATTGCAAAGAAGGGCAAGCCAAATAGCATTTCTTCTTGTTTTCTTTGCAAATTGGGCTTACATTTTCATCTTTCAACCAAAACAACAGGAATTACAGTTCATTACTCATATCTGACTGAAAAATTTGCCTGTAAGCGAAAGCACATTATTCCAGTAATTTGAAGATGACCCTAATAGTTTTATTAATATTTATTGCATTGCTAAAGGAATTTTCCTATTTTCAAAAAGGCTGAAAGCTGCAATAGCCTCAATAGAAAATAAATATTAAATGACAATTGGTAAAGTGAAATGTGGATTCAAACTGCCATATTTGAAACCATATTGAAAATATTATTACAGGCCAAAGAGTATGAAAAACATTTCCATCCATGTGTAACAATTATAAATAGCAGAGGCTATTTATTTTGGCTGCAAGACAACACCGCTCTTTTAATAAAACTTCCAAAGTTAAAAGATTTCCTCTTTATTCTTATAGGAACAAGCACTGTTTAGGCAGTTTCACAAAACTATAATCATGCTGAAGTGTTTATTTCTGGAAAAAAACTTGAGCTTTGGGTTCCAGGTACAGATCTCTCTTCTGTGTCTCCATAGAGGGATCATAGGATAAACGTAAGAGTTCATTCAACATGTCTGCTTGGAGATCGCAGTTTTTTTGCTGCAGCCCCAAAATTAATTTCTTCACCACTGAAGCACAGTCTTCATATTAGCAACAGATGGATAATGAAAACAACAGGCTTATCCTGTCTTCTCCACCACTGCCCACAACAAAAAAAGCTTTTGGTTTTGATGCAACAGCAAAACATTTTTATTGGCTCTAAACGTAACTTCTAGCAGAATTAGAGCAAAAGAAATAAAACCACCTAGAAGGAAACGGTGTTTATCCAGATCTTCAACAGCCAGGTATCAAATCTTAGACTGATACTATCTAAACAACAGTTTTGCAGGGAACCCAGGCCATGACAAGCCTGGCTATAGACAACATGGCCTTATTATCAGGCAGAGCAGAAGAAACTTCTGTATTATCCCTGTGTCAACACCAAATACCAGGACCACTGTGAGCTTCTGGGCCATCACTTGGATCCACTGAACTCGAAGATTCCTGAGATTTAACACCCCAAATTAAAGAAGGAATGACCCTGAGTTAGGGAAAGAATTATCTTCACCCTTGTATAGGCATCCCAGCCTAATGAGAAATGCCAGCAAGACATGCCCCAACCACCTTCTTCCTTCCACATAGTTGGGGAGCTAATGGGTGCCTCATGGAGAAACAAATTTTTCCCCAAGAGATCCTGGCATTCTGGACAGAGTCTCCTGAAATAGGACAGAGAAACACACAACTGCTGCTGTTGGCCCCTGAAAAGGCCCTGCTAAATCAGATAGCTCAAGGGACGTGAATTGACAGAGATATAAAAGAAATTTAGAAAAAAAAGAAATTGAGACCTCTGAGAGTCATGGAAAAAAGAGGGGAACATCGCTTTGGAAGAATCCGGAAGGCCCTGTTTTTGCTTTGGACAGGAAATCACCACAAAGATCACTTGTTAGTTTACAAACTGGTTCTATAAATACATATGATTGCATAGATATGGTCCCAACAGAAATTACTGTATGACTGGCATGGAAAAGTAGATATTCACAAGCAAAGCCAATAATCAAATAAAAATTATGAAAATATTTTGGTTTGACTTCATTAAGTACTGTGTTTTACATGAGTTTGGTTGGTTTAGTCTACATATCGAGTAAAAATAATGTGATTATTTTTAATGCTAACCTTTATTCCTACAGAGAGGTTAAAACAATGCAATATAAGTTAAATATTTCAACCTCATAAAAAATAAATCATTTCTTCTACATGAAAAAATATTAAATCAATACATCATTAAAAAAAACAAGATTTAATTGAATCATAATTTGCCAGAGCAAAACCATCAGAACATCTCTATCAGTGCTATTTAATGGCATAGTTTAAATGGCAAGTATAGCACTGAAAAAGCAATTACTCTCACAAAAGGTTCTCCTTAATGGTAATATTATGATTACATTTGTCTTCCTTTTTAAAATAGAAATTGTCAGGGCTCCCTTTAGAGCACATTCCTCATCACAGTAAGATATGTTAATACATTAATAAAATACAGAAAGAAGCATTGCTAACTTGCAGTGTTAACATTTCCAAAACAAAATGATTGCTATCATGGAGGTCTTTCCAAGATATTTCAAAACACCATACGTAGCTGATTTACAAAAACTGGACAATTTTAAATAAGCTGTAGTTACTATCCTAAAAAGGTAATTTAATTATTCAGCTGACATGTTTAGGGGGAAAATGGCCAATATCCTTTTATTTTGACTGCATTTTCTTTAAATAGACTGTTCATTCTGTTTCTTTTTCACTCCTGTGAGTACAATTAGACATGACAGCTTTGTTTCTCAACTAGTTAGATTGGCAGATTATTAAGCATATTGTTTATTTCCAATAGTGAAAGATGCTTTCAGACTTAGCAGACAGATATTAAAAATGCGGTGGCTAGAGGCTACATATAAATGACTTCCAGCCAACTTCAAGCACATTTTCATAGCGGTAACTTTTTTAACAGGATAATTAACTTTATTATATTCCTATGGATGTTGCAGACTCTCTGTAACTGCATTTCACTTTAACCTAAATGGTTTTCTATAAATAAAGCTTTGTATAAGGATAATGCTGTAATAAAATACGATTCAACACAGATGCCTGAGTGAATGAACATAACAGTCCTTTCTAGACCAATAAACCATGAAACTATCCCACAAATTCTCTTCTCATCTTTAACACAGCAGAACTTGCAGACACGGTCATCGTCCTTTTTAAAGAAAGATGACAAGACACAAGGAACCTCTTCACCTTTCCTTCCTGGACATGCTGCCCACAGACACCTCCAAAGTCCATATCCAGGTAAGGGAAGGACCAGAGCTGTCCCTGTGCCCTTTATCTATTTCACCCATTTATCAGTGGAGCATTTAGCAGAGGTAGCCCCAGAACGGGTGACATCAGTACTTGCTGCAGCAAGCAAGGGAACCTCAAGGCTGTCCTGAGCTACCATGGAACATCCCTCTCTCCCAGGTTGACTCAGAGAGCACCAAAGAGCAAGAACACCCCAGAAAAACAGGAGCTGATACTGGTATCTGAACACATAGAAACTACTCAGACAGGTTGAGGAAATAAGGTATGAAGTACTAAGGAAAATAAAATATATTTCATTAGTTTGATTTCACATACTCAAGCAATTCAGTGACCTTTTCATGCTAGTATGTTTGTCCATTTGCATCGCTTCTCATAGAGAACATGGTTTGGGTTATTTACATTGGGAAGATACAACTGGAAGATTACACTTATGTACACAATCTGTAAACTATCATAACTTTCAATTAGTTTACCACAAGCAAGCTTTTTGTTGATACTTTAGGCTTATGTTTGTAAAGTTAAATTTCAGCACTAAATCCCACTGAAAGTCAGATCCTTCGACTTTAAGCTCCTTGGAAAATCTTAACCTCAGTTATTAAACTATTCTGATAGAGAGAGAGAGATTGACAGGGAGCTCCACAAAGAATGATACTGGAGTTGCTTGGAATAACTACGATTGCAAGTGTTACTAATGGTCTTTGCTGTCAAAGCTTTTCCAAGTCTAATGAAAATTGATCTGGCATTCTTCCACTCTACGGGATTTTTTAATAACGTGACAGAAAAGAGATGCCTTCACACACTGGTGGACCCTTAACTACATTTTCAGATTCATACTGATACATTTGCCTACAAAAAGCGTAAGCATGCCACTCATAGGCAGAGAAAAAGTGTAAAAATGTTAAAACACCAAAAAATGTGAACATCTAGTACTCCTTCAAAGGGCAAATATAAAGCATGCAATACATTTCTATATTACATGTTATACTAATTACAATTGCAATCCATTGCACTAGTAATTTTAAAAAACTATACTATCATGACATGAATGTATGACAGTACAGACTGAGTTTCAATACAGCAATCACAAATATTTATTGAAAAATACATATATTTGAAGATCCAATGTAAGCCCTAGCCTTGTCTCCTGTGAAACAACTAAAGGTATAATGTGAAACCTTAAATAATAAACTCTCTTAAATTTTCAGTCACTGCTTAAATCATACTTATTTCCAATAAACTGCATAAATAATTAACAATGACATATTTGCCTTAATAACAAAAATAAATCTGGGTATCAAATTCCCTTGAACTTATAATAATGTGTATATTTATGAGTTAATATTACATGCTTAGATGCATATTTTTATACCATTACACAAATAATTATATTTGACATATGCTTCAGCCCAACGTCTATAATAAATTTTTAAAAACAGCCAAGGTTTACAAGTGTTCTTCTGCCATTAATGCTCACAGTACACTCAGAGAACACAAGCGGCTCAGACAAAACAGAACAAGTTAAAAAAGGGTCCTTACTGAATTTCTGAGAAATACAGACCTTCATGCACTGTAATCTCTTATACAGGTCAAGTTCTTCAGCTATTATATCAAATATTTCATGGTAACACACATAGAGTACAGGAATCAACCATCACACGGTAAATTTCCTTCCCTCCTCAACCAATCAGCTCACCCACAGCATCCCTGAGGGTTGCACTGTTGCACTGGAGTGACACACCCCTGTCTAGAGGCTGATTCTAAGCCTCAAAACTGTGTAAACCCTTGTCAAACATTACACAGCTGCTCCACTTGTGCTCTCAAACAGCACAGCTATTACTATTTTGCTCACCATTTTGCGAGTGCTTTGCAGAGATTTTCTGAGCCAGAACCAAGATTCTTGCTGGATCAAGCACAGTTAAATCACCATCTGCTAACTCACATAATATACCACTCAGGCAAATGTTTCTTTCAAAACAGACAAATGATAGTAACACAGCATTATGCTTTTCAAACACTGAAACTGTTGGGAAAAACTTAGCAACCAAAAGATCAAAACACTACAGTGAAACACTAACAGATATGACAGCAGAATCAGACATTTGTTCTTAACAAAAATAGCTGAATAACCCTACTAAAATGTTACTTCCAAGTTTCACACGTGAAACAATGTGTAGAAAACTCTAACAGCAGGCTTCTCCTTCTCCAGAGAAGAAACAACACACCAGGTATCACTCCAGGCTCCTACCTTTAAGAGATTTAGCATTTTGCTAATGACACTGCCTTTCCTATCGGCTTGTTGGTTTTTTTTGTAAATCCATCCCTTTATTTCAGCTTTATCTTTTTAAGTGTACAGAAACACAATTTTCATTTAACAGAGTATTTTTTTTTTTAGATTTTAGTTTCCATATTATCACAGAAAATATGCAATGTTTCAATCAGAGAACTGGCTCAGAAGATGAACTAAAAAAGCAAACTGTATGCATAGCCCTAAAAAAGAAAACAATACATAAAAAGCTTAGATCACACACTGTTTTCCTTTACATCAATATAATACAGAAAAAAAAATTCCACAGAAGCCAATGAAGCATCTTCAGATTGTTACAGGAAGAAACAAAAATAAAAAATGGCTTTCTCTCCTTCTTGCCCTGTTTCAGAAACATCCTAAAGACTCCCAGGTTGAAAAGAGGAGTGTTGATTTGGGGAAAAACTATTTACCACCTAGTTATTCAGTAAGCCCCCCTAATTCAAACATTTTACATGCCATCTTTACCACTGATAACTCATTCCACTCAAAAATAGAAGGCTTTCATTTCTGTAGATTTTTTTTTATAGAAAAAAAGCATTTGCATCGATTTTAAAATGTTGTACTTACTACTACAGACTTGTCTAATTTCCTCTCCAACGTCCTCCACTAGTATGGAGCCACAGAACAACCTTCCCAGAAGTCCTCCTGCCAATTACCCACACAACCCTTCTCCCATGCCTCAGGCTGTGGATGTCAGTACGTAATTAAAACTTCAGACACCTGTGGTTGAGAAGTGTAAAGGAAGACCAAACAATCATGTTTTAATCCTAAAAGAATGGAAGCTATTCCTCCTCCTACATGTTTATTTAAAGGCCAAAACAAACAAATAATAAAACCAAAAACAACATACATATGTGTTCACAGCTAGCCCTGTGACACTGCAAATATGAACTGCTGCAGAGAAATACCTCAACTTTGTTTACGAGTTGAATGAGAAAAGACAGGCTGGAAAAAAAAAGCCTCTCCCCATTGCTGTTTCTTAAAATTATGTTACTTCATTTTCTCTGTCTTCCCATTTTATTATTTTTTAAATTAAAGTTCTTAGACCTTCCATTGTAAGAGTAATATAATATATTCCGAAACAAAAGAAATACCTTATTAGGTTGTAACATCCACCTCCCTATGTGCTACTCAGTGAAAGGATAGTACTGAATCTCAAAGGTCATTCTGCACTGTTCCTTTTTTTTTTTAAATCAGATTCACCATTGCAGTATCCAAAAGCAGATTACAGTACTGACACTTTTCCACAAATTTGATTTCTCCTGGTTCTCAGAAACAAAAACGAAATGTTTGACATAAAGCAGAACATGGCAAGTTTGGCAGTCCTGGAGAAAAACTGGCTTCTCTGTGCAAGATGCTGAGGACATGACTTTTTAGTAAGGCCTCTTGTGACTGGGCAAGAGGCAATATTTACAAACTAAAAGGGGGTAGATTCAGACTACATATAAGGAACTGCAGTTTACCCAGAGAGGTGGTAGATGTCCCCATTCAAGGTCAAGTTGGATGAGGTTCTGAGCAGCCCTATCTAGTTGAAGACTTCTCTGCTCACTGTGCAGGAGGGCTGGACTTTTAAAGTTCCCTTCCAACTGAAACTATTCTGTGAGAAAAAAACTCTACTGCCTAGGAAAGAAAGGGAACATGCCTAATATGGGGGGTGATCAATTCTGTATCATCTTTTTTTTTCATTTATCATTTCTTTTCAATATCCAATATCACATAAAATATAAAACCAAACAGGTTTTATATTTAGCTGCTACCCTATACAAGCATTTACATTAATGAATATTGTATTACTGTTAATTACAATATTACCTTGCAAATTTGTATTTGCAAACATGTAAGAACCTACTGTTACCTACAGTATGGGAGCTTCAAACATTCACAATAACAGAAGGAAAAAAACATGCATGGAAAATATTCCACTGCAAGATGTGCAATGAGGATTCCAAATATGATATTAAAGAAAAAATCCTATGTTCCAAAATACTTTTTAGTATTCATCTAAACACCCCTCAGTTCAAGCAAATCTATGACCAAAGGAGTAAAAATTTCAGACAGTTGTTCAAAATTCAGATGTTTGTTGCAGTTGCCAGAGAAATGAAGCCAGGAGGCTTGTGGTTCAGCCACCTCGTGTGACTGTCCAGCATCTGCAGGCTGCTGCCCTGGGTGCTCCTGAGAGCCAGCAGCTCCTCGGGACCTCAGCTGTTCCCCTCCTTCCCACCAGGGCAGGCAGTCATAAGCAAGCTACAAGGAGATAAAGCGGGATGAACCTGGCCCTACCAGTGGTGGTGAGGGAGATTTCTCACAGAGCAGCCACGTCAGATCCACGCTGTAGTCACAAAACCCTTGAGTCCAACACCAGGGAAGTGGCAGCTGCCCATGTTGACAGCGAGAGAAAGGAGCGGCAGCACACCATGCTGACATGAAAACACATCTCCTGGGTGACAAAAACTAAGAGACAACCATCAGGGAATGGTCTCCAACTCCAATTCAAGTTAACACTAACCCTTTTATTTGCATTATATTAACAGCACGCTGATGCTATTAATGGTATACAGAAGCCTGTAATTCAGAACTGAACTCCTTATTGTTCATTTACCAGACCTGTAAGCAATTACCATGGTACTAACATTCAGCTGGGGAGTTCCACATGACTAAGGAAACAAAGTGCTATACCCTCCAAAAATCCATCAAAATAGGGAAATTATTTGAATTTCTGTTTCTGTTCAGCTTTTTTTCTTGTGACATAAATTACCATTACACATTGTGACTCTAATACAGTACTTTTCGTTTGCTCCTCGGAGAACAAACAGCCTAATTATCATGATATGTAACTCTAGGACCACAGAGTAATGTGCAATAAGAATATGTTAATCACACAACACCTGCAAAATCTGAATATATGTAGTAACAGTCAGTGCAATACAGCAATATATTAAATGCAATGTGATATGGAAGCTTGCTCCCAAAATGAGACGATAAAGCTATTTATATAGATAACCATAGGTACAAGAGGTGACACAGTGTTACTTTAACACAGGCAATCTCTAAACAAAACTGAAAGGTCTGTGGATGGCCCCTTACAGTTACCTAAATTGTCTGTGATTACAAGTATTCCTCAAACTGGATTGTATTAGTGCTCCTGCACAAAGAGTATATCATCACAGAGACCATACTTTTAGTAATGCACACTGTTGAACCTCATCAGGGAAACATTTCTAAAATGTCAAAACAGGTAAGCCTAAAGCCACAGAGATGCTATTCTCAGTGGAATCAAATGGAAAAAATCCTACTCTCCAGACTCCTGGAGTCTAAACGTTGGAGTCTTAACAGGGAAAACAGGAGCAAGAGGAGTTACACAGAAAGTGGTCTCCAAACCAAATGGGACATTACTTGTATTTTCCACCCAAGAATAAACAGAAGTTGAAGTGAATAATAAGAATTGAGAATTAAAAAGCAAAAATGCATCTCAAAATATATGCATCTCAAAGTATAAACTCATCGCTAAACATTTTTCCATCAAAAGTACTTTTGCCATCAAACTCATTAATAAAAATGGTATCTGTTCCCAAACTAGTTTCACAATGGAAAAGAAACCCTGTTTTATTTTTCCCTAATTGGTTTAGTGACTTGATAAATGTTTAATAACTGATAATGCATTTTCATTACTTCAGACTACTTGAATAAATTTGGTGCAGAAATCCCAAGAGGACTTGTTAGCTGTTTAAAAAAAAAGCTTTACAGATCTCATCCTACTCCCACTCAATATCAGGTGTGCCTCTTTATCCTCAAGGGGAATATGAATGTGCCACAGTTAGTAGTGATTTATTAACTTTTTGGAAAAGCTTGTCTGAATTTGATGTTCATTAGATGCCAGACTCAAGAACCACAAGATGTAGTAGCAGTAGCCCATCGTGACTCTGGCCTCCATAAGCACAAAAGCATTAGTACTAATTAAACGCCTCCAGACCTTCCTTTCTGCTCTGACTGCGCTTGCTGTAGACCTAATTGCTTCCCTCCTCCAGCACACGCTTATCGTGCCTGTCCTGCTGCATAGCAGCCAACTTCATGTTTTCTAAATGGGATGAACAGCCTGCAGATAGTAACTCTGATTGCTTCAGATCTTTTCAGGGTGCCTAGTAAGACAGATGAAACACTTTATGCAGACTAAGTGATCTTACAGTTTCTCTTAATCTGAATTTTTTGTAACAGGGAATGAGCTGAATCATAAAAATCTCTGTGGCCTTCTTAAAGCAAGTGCATCAATTAGAAAGATGAAAAGAAAGGTCTTGATTGCATCTGACATCACCATTGTGAAACGTTAACATTTGCAACTGGAGAGAAGGACTTAGTCAATATCAAGCATTAAAGAATCTAGGAAATACAAATGACAGATATGTTTATCAAAAAAACAGCTCTGAACTGATGACACTGACTTGTGCTCTATTATTACTTGCTTCACAATCCCAAGTAAGAGGATTACTGTCTATTTTGGCACTATGTATAACAGCAGTATACAGCACATCACCAAGGGGTTATACAAAGAGGCTGCATGGTATCATCACACCCACACATATATTCTTCAAGTCAAATCTCCTACATCAGAAAACCACCAGCTGTCAGCTCCCTGAGCTCCCCATCATTTTGTTACTCAAGAAAATGAAGGGGAAAAGTGAAAAAGTCAAGAAGCCTATTGTTTTCAATTTAACAGGAGCACCATATAGATGAAATTAAAGGTAGAACTGTTGCATTACCTTTTTTTGTATGTCCTCGGGTTACAAAAAGAATCACGTTTCTCATCACACTCTGTATCTTGATTCAGTAGAAAAGCAGCAGATAGCAGTTTTAAGAGCATCTAGGGACACTCTGACAGTCACCATCCCTCCTAATGCTGTGCTACTAATTATTGGGATTAATCCAGCACTACAAGACTTGCTTAGCCCAGGAGTTGTACTTTGGAGAAATCTTAATGCTCAGACCACGGAATAACTGATCTGAGAATCTTATAAAACTAGACAAGGGGAATTCACCACATTCCTGGCACGCTAATATTTTTTTCCTGTCAGGCATAATTCAAACAAAAATGCAGTTGGCTCCAACTGTAGGATGCCTATCTGCTACAATAAACCTTACGACTATCTAACTATCACTATCATTCAGCAGTCCTCTCTCACTCTCTGGACCAGTTACATCTTCTCATCCTACAGAAAAGTGGTCAACCTCAGCCCAACAGTTAGTAAAAGATTTCAGACTGCCAACTTGGGCAAAATCATTTCTCACATATTCTGAAACTGTCACATATGACAGATTTCTACTTCAGTCTTTTTAATACTCAAGATAGGTATAAATACACAGCACAACTCTGACAAGTGAAACACGAGGTTTTCTTGAAATTTTTCCCTGCATCAGACGCATAGTAAGCTCTTATTTTTGTAGGATTTAAATTTGGAGTGTGGGGATGCAGGGGAGGATGAATAAGGGAAAGAAAGTTAATTATAGAACGACTTCATTATCAACAGCTCACTTTCACCTTATCCAAATACTTAAAATAGTACTGCTTACCCAAAGGTATAGCTGCTCTAACAACACCAGTGTAAGAACTCTTAAAATTATATTAGTTCATATATTCCTCTATTTTTTTCTCTAGTACATTGAATGTCTCGTAGACCAAGAAGGCAGATATGTATCAGTTTTAAAGCTTTTGTCAACTCGTTTCCCATCAGTTGACCTTTCCCGCTAGTCAATCAGTTTTCCTCATTTCTCATAGAAGGCAGATCTTACAGAGGCAACTCTAAATACAGAGGGCACTCTTAAAATTACACATCTTCCTTCTTCCAGAGCTTCCAGGGAAGCCATGAGAGTAAATATATGAATACTATTGCCTACTTTGCTTCTACAACCAAACGAATTCACACCAGCTAGATATATCTTCTGTATGCCATTGTAATTACTGTCCCATTAAAATATTCAGTTACTGAAGTCAATAACTATATGGAGCTTCCACAGATTAAGAATGCAATTGCCACTTAGGAACTATAATAATGGAGTACAGCTCCTCCTTCAAGCATCAATTCAGTCCTCATCTATGGCTAGAAGAATTATTTACAGTATGGCATTATGTTACATGGATACAGTATTGAGTTCAGAGCCTTTTCACTCTCTTTGTGTTAAGAGGACTAATACTCCTCCGAAAACACAATGCAGGTGACATAACAAACTAACATATACTTGTTTCAGACAACCTCAAAATCCACTTCCTCCTTTCAGTCATGTTATTAGTAGAAGAAACACAGTTTTCTGAAATTCCTATTTTAGGCATAAAATATAACTTACCAGATAAATGTCTGAATTTGTGTGGATCAGCATTACTATACTGCAGACTCAAAATCTGATGTGTTCTCTGTATTTCTTCATGACTATAAAATTTCCCTAGGGGATACCCTCACTATTTCTGTCACTAGACAGCTGTATTAAATCAAGTTGACATAAATTGCCCATCACATTTACAGAAATTACAGACTCTAATATTATGCAGTGGTCTTCTGTGCATTTTTTACTTTTTGAAATGGGAAGGTTATTATTGAAGCTATTTGCACACCAGAAAGTTACACTCTCTATTGAACCTATTTTTCACTCATGGGGATAAAGTAACAAACAGAAATGTAAACTCAGATTAAAAATCCCAAAATAGCAAACTATTTTGTTAATTTCTAAACTCCAGCTACTGAAACGGCAAGGATCAATGAATAGCGTGGAGACACACGTAGGGCAAAAGTAGGATATGCTGGGCTAGGGGGAAGAAAAGTATGGGCAAAAGCAAAGCTCCTCTTTTCTCTCCATCTCCAAAACTCCCTGACCCTGCCAGGGACTTTCCTAGACTCCATAGTCACTTAGGACATCTACAACCCTTCCCATGGACTCCACCTGGAATCTAAAGACCCTTCTGGCTCTGCCCCCACCACTGCCTCATATGGCACCAAAGAAGCACTCCCCTACTCCTTCACCTTTCCTGGTTTTTCTTCAGCTGAACAATTTCCACCTAACTAGCATCCTCGGGGTATCCTGATCATTAATTTCATGTGGTTTTAACCTCTGAGCCTATGAGCTGATTCCTTTGGGACCTTTGATGGAACAGGTGGTATTTTCAGTTGTCCAACGCACAGCAAAATCTAATAGGTCAACAGCTGAGCTGAATACATTAATTTCTCTTTAAGAACAGGGAAAGCTTAGCACAGCAACATCAGATAATATCTTACAGAGCCTTTCCCTCAGATATTTTTAGATGCCAATGAGGCTTGCTTGACACATTCTGTTTAACCAATTACAGGTTAGCAGCCACCATAGCACGCTCACCACTATTTCCCTATCCACTTTGGTTTATCTACAAAAAGACATTACTTAAAACTACTTTGGGGAAGACTGGGTATTCAGTTTTTAATCTAACCAGGGACTGAAAAAAAGAAGTAGGAACCAAGGTGAGAGTGAGAGCCTGCATGATACCTGAAGTCAATCGCTATGAACAAAACTGTGACAAACTGAGGTAAACTACAAGTTGAGTATAAAACAGCAACTCAGAATATATCAGAAGATACACTCAGCTAATATATGGATTGTCTGAAATATTCTGACTCTAGAGAATAGCTTCATTAATGCAGAAACAAGATGATACAAAGGAGACTTCATCCAGGATCTACTTTTTATCACTTAGAAGACACTGACTGAAAACAGGTGGATAAATAGTTGACAAAAACTTACTAAATTCAAACAACTGAAGAGCTGATAGTTGGTTTCAAAGCAGCACTGGATTTTAAGAAAACCAATGCTGAGACACTCTTTGAGGCTTTCATTCTAATCCTGTAATCCTGTAAGCACCAAAGATAAAAGGTGCAAAGAGTAACAGTCAGATTGAGGTCTACCATTAGGGATAAACATCACTGCCTTGCAAATACTTCATGTGATATAGTTCATGGTATGAGGGGGTTTTTTAATAATTTTCATTATCAGCTTGTTAAAATTACAAGTACACACCTTTTTTTTCTGACTGCATGTCCTCCAAACTCACAATAAAATGTAATTCATACCACAGTATGATGTTTTCACCTGTGTAATTTATCTTTGCTGCCAAGTAAGTCGTTTACCTAGATCAGAATTAGTGCTTTCAGATTAGACTAACAGCAGCATAAAAAAGCACTTGAATTTCTGTGTTCACACTTCCCCATCTCTCAGACAAGAACAAATTCCGTGGCAGAAGAAAAAGGGAAGAGGAACGACCCGGGCTCATTGGATCTCCCAATAATGCCGTGCAGTATGTCTGAATTTCTGGCCTTTTGACAGCACAACAGATGCCCAAACTCTCAACTGTTCAGTGACAAAGCAGGACACAACCCATACTTCTCCATGCTGCCGGGTGCTGACACACTCTTTCCCATCACAGGAAATGTCCTATTTTTTTTTTCTAGGCACTTGGAAGGAGTTGGGGTGCAGATCTGGCTGATCAAGTGGACTTAGCTGGCATGCACACTGCAGAGTTGTCTGCTGTCCTAACTTTGCTAGCTCCAGTCCATGTGCCCAGATAGTGCAACTGAGCCATAGTAAGAATACCACAGTTGCTTAAATAAAAGCATGGACACCAGGACTCAGAAGGCAAACAGCCTTGTTTGCTCCTTGTACAGAGCCCTTACTTCTAGAGGATCCCCAGGGAAAACATTCTCCTCTTCTGATTGTGACACTTTGATGCCTTCAGATTATAATCCTAATGACTCCCAGCATCACCCGTAGCTACTATGGGGAGTTGCAGAGGCACTTTTACACCTGCAGCTGAAATTCTGACAGATGTGGTGGAGACTCACAGGAAGGCAGGCAATCAGCTTTCCCTATCCTCAGAGTCCACGTGGCACCAAGCAGTATCAAGACAGAGCTAACGCTTATTTTGATCACTATGGTCAACAGAAGCAACAACTGCTACAGGGAACCAGTGAAGCATGTGCCATTTTTGCATGGTAACTTCTCATCTGTTTAAAATTAAATTAAAAAGGCATGTAAAAACAACAAAAAAATGAGTTAATACTTCCCAAGTAATATGGATTTTTAAAGGGCTATCAGAGTAAACGAGACTTAGAATTGGATTAAAAAGAGCACATGAGACTAAAGAGTTTCATATGGTTGAGTTACTCTGCTGCTCTTTTAAAATCCACGGATGAAATCTATTCACTTGTTTTAAAAATTAGAATTTTTAGACACAAGCCTTCAGGATGAAACAGTCAGTCGAGTCTCATTTATATAATTGCCTGAACACCCTGCCCAGCCAAGACAGAAACCTATGTGTCTCTGACTGATGGTAGAGAGAGATCCAGTCTCTTTTGACAGCATAAACACTTTCACAGCAATTAAGTCCTCCCAGATAAGACAGCCACTGAACGAAAGTTAAGGGTAAACACAAAGCATCTCTAATCTGCTTGCAACAGGAGTAGCTACAGTGATCTTTCACAAAATAGTCAAAAGTATCCAACAGACAGCTAAAGTTTCCAGCCCCAGGGTAATCAGACACTAGATCCCAAGCTTTCAGTTCCTGGGAGAAGGTACAAACAAGCTATTACTTAAAGGCCACTTTCACATCTAAGTTTCCAAGCTTCTCAGGGAACCACAGCAGTTTCAGACACCTACATGCTCAAACCAGCCCTGCAGCAGAGCTGACCAGAAGAGAACAGAGATGCTCTCCAAGAATACACCATCTCAAGCTCAAGAAGGTGAAAAGGACACCACTGGCCTCAGAAACAAAATGCTAAGCATTTTCACAAATTCTAAACAAAGAAAATGACTAGGCCTGGGACTTCAGGGAGTTTCAGACCCCTGGATCCAACCCAGTTTTTCTCCTCTAATATAAAAGAGACTATGAAGTAAGTATGTGCATAAGTCTTCTCCTGCTCCTAAGAAGGGCAAGTACATTTTCCCAGTTAATTCAAGTGATGCTTTGTCAATACAGCTGCTTGTGAACAATGACATAGCTCACGGCAAGGACACAACAGGAGAGATGCAGAAACCAATCCTATGGGACAAGACGCTTGTAAGGCAAATGAAGGTATATTACTCACGACATTAAATCCTCCAGGCAGAAAACCTGGGAGGAAAGACTGTCCCCACCTTTCACTGAACTCACTGTATGCACACAGTGCTTACACAGACACAGAAACCCACCTTCTTTAAACGCCTAAGAAAACAGTATCAGGATTATCCTACAAAAATTAAAATTTACATCAATTTACCTATGGAGCAGGAGACTAAAGCAGAGAAGAAAAGTAAAATTTACCTTCCTGTTTCCTCAGCTATAGCAAAGGGAAATGAAACTGCTTTAGTGCTACTTTAAATAATTATTAGGAAATATGCCTGCTGCCCCATCAGTGTTTTAACAAAAAAGACGTTACACAAATGCCAGAGAAGCACAATATTGAACCCTTTGAGAGCTAAATAATCTGTGTGGGGAAACAGTCTAATCCATAAGCGCAAACAGATCTGCAGTCACTCCACCTGCATCCCAAGGTCCTCTTGATACCCAGCTGAGAGCACAGTGTGCTAAGTCAGCAGCTAGCTCTGCCCAACGGAGTGTGCAAATAAAGTATGTGTTTGTACAAAAGACTGCTGATGGGCCAAGTCTTAGCATTAGCCTATAGATAAACCAAGATGTAGCTTTCACTTAGATAAACTAAAATTCTATATTCGAGGAATAAGCTCAATAATGATCTTTTACAAAGGAAATACAGCAAGTAATAAAAAAATGCTAGTTAATATTTTTGCCAATTTCATCTTCAATGACCTTTTGCTTCAATTTTTGATTCATAAAATTCTGCCTCCTCACAGGCATGTTGTAAAAATAAATGTACTATGTCTGTAGGGTTTACGAACTGTAGGGATCAACGCTGAGCAAACCCTGTAGGAAACTAGCCTTTTCAGATATCAAGTAGCAGGAAACATGTTCAATGTAAACCACAAGTGGTTATAGGCTGAATAACAACAATACAACGGCTAATCAGCCGTTTCACTGCTTCCAGATAGTCCCTCCTGCTCAGCTAGAAAGCTGATCCTGCCTTGGAAAATCTTGGTTACCTTGCAACATCCATACAGAGGACCTAATGCCCTTGGCAGATGCCAGCTCCTGACCTCCAGTGGCATCCATAACCCCAGACACAGGCAAATCGAAACAAATGAATCGAAGCAGCACAAAAATGTGGCACTTCCAGTGCAACATCCACGCAACGGCATGTTACGGAGGCCCAGCCTGTTCAGCAGCTGAACTCTGCCCCGGCACCCAGTGGACAGAGGTGGTGGGTTTCTGATGTTGTACATGAGGCTTCTCATTCCAGATGACACATGAATATACGGCTGGATTGAACTAGAAATAAAATAAACACAATGGACATATATACAGACTTTGGGGAAGTCTGTAGAAGACTTGAGGGCTACAGAGAGCATTCAGCTGTAAAAGGCTGGTAAGAAGGTGATGTACAAGCAGAATATAGTCACAGTGAAATGATTTACCTAACGCTAGAAACAGAAACCCACAAATGATCCTCATTGAAACAGAGTCCAAAATATTTTTGAAGCTAGTCTAAATATTTATTCTTTTTCCAGGTTAGGAAAGGATTCCACTTCCTGGGCTCTCAAGCCATTATCTGTACCAAACCCATTTACCCGGGTTTATCCAATTTTTCACCTCTTATCACTATAAAAGCTTTATCTTTGCATTCTGCAATTACTGTTTGTTCCCAAAACTACAGAGTCTGCATTAAATAAAACAGACTTATGACTCTTTTCTTGTATCATATCCTAACCAGCCTATAGCAGTCTGGAAACTGAAATAAAACCACGTTAGCACAATGACTATTAAATCTACTAGTCATTTTGGGGGTTACTGCTCAAAGTCATTCCTGAATGCTAAAATATTTTTGTTAACGCAATATTTCTGTAAAATCTAATATTGGCTTTCTTAGTGTGAATTTTCAAAGTAAATTCCTTTTTTTTTATTACAATACACACTTGCAACAGAAGCAAAATATTTTAAAATTATTCAGGCACTGTAATGACACAAATAAAACTTCCCTTCCCACAGTTAATTTTAAGAATCGCTTTTAAAATTCATGCTCACAAGGTAAATTAACCATCATAAGGCAAACTTAGGTACAAGACAAACTATTGGATCCCTAACAAAAACACCCAGAGTGTTGAGAAAAAAAAAACACACTGTCTTTTAAGTGCTAGAAGTTGACAAGTAGCAGAAACACCATCCAGAATACAAAACAAGACTTGTGAGGTACAATTGGGCTCAAAAATAATTTGCAAATAATTTAATTAATTAGTTCAAAGGACAGCTTGCATACACCAGGCAGCTGCTGACAGACACGCTATTGTATAGCTGAGCACGGAAGGGAGAGACTTTAGGAGAGGACAAAGGCAAGTTAGTGACTGCCCAGTTTTTAGTGCGTAACTTCCATTTTTTATTATCTGTGATTAAGGGAGCTGGTTCTTATATTTCCTAGGCACCTGTTATAATCACGACTTGTTTCCAAGCCTGATGTCATAGATTTTCTCAATGTTAGCATCAGGGCACCAAAGTACCTCTGGGTTTAAAGGCCTGGAGGGCCCAGAGATGGCACTACCTTCACAAGGAAGAAACATCCCACCAGAGAGTGAGCTCACACATGGCTATGCAGGCAGCCCAAAAACACATCCTTGCTTGGCACCTTTGTCCTACTAAAAATGACATACCACCTTGTAAACTGGCACCATGCCACCCTGACAGATGGACTTAAGTGTAGGCAGCCAAGAGACTATGTATAAGCATCAAATATGTTTTTTGAGAGCAGGACTTCCAGCCAGGAATGTTAAAACAGCTGTCCACATTGAGCTTGCATGCCTACACTTAAGAGGATATGCTATTGCCACTCAAGCCCTGAGCTGGATTAACTTGGAAAATAAATAAAATAGCTTCCACAGGCACATAAGGTGAGTTTTTGCAGAATCAGGATTAGTGATACTCAAGGGAGACTTTACAGAACTACTATTAGTGGGCATACCTGCAGGGCTGAAGAGCTCTTCAGTTCTGCATCTCACTAGAACTTTATCAGGTGCATGCCTATAAACAAATGTTTCTCATCTGGACACATCTTTATATACCTTACTTTTCCTTTGAAAAAGAAACATAGAATGGAATGCCAGCACAACTACAAGCAAACACACTAGTGACCTTCCACTTTGCGTTCAATTACACTTTTTTAAATTAACTGTCCTCACTCAGACACACGTATCTGTGTAACCAGAATCTGTTTCACCAAGCTTTCCTCTCTGTTTAAAACTTCAGCTCCCATGACTCCCTCCACGACTTTTTGATAGATTATGCCTACATACATACATACATTTTACATTTTGACATCACCTGCCCCAGTAATAAAATCGTACTGCTTTGAGAAACAGGTATTGCCTAACGCAAGATGCGCGGTGGCTGGCCGGCAGAGCCGTGCTCTAGCCACCCCTATCCTATCCTCGCATCCAGCTGGGCTGCCGTCACCCACAAATTCTCCTCCTCGAGGACATGAAACATTCCAAACCACTGGGAAGCTCCAAAAAAAACCCCACATTTGCTCACATCAACATGCCAAACAATGCTCTTTGTCTTTTTTCCACAGAACTCAGATTTTACTCCTGCCCATCAAAAAATCATCAATCTAAGTCTAAAGTGAGGTTAATCGTTTCCTCAGAATTTCACACTATTTAAAAAGATAATTCCAAGATTTCCAATAGCAAGCAATTTTGCTTCTAGCCCTGAGCAGCTAAAAGACTGAAAGGAGGTGACGGTACATTTTACTTGAGTTTAAACATGCTTTGTGTTCATTTTCATTCTTCTCCCCGTGGACACAATCAGATCATGGGTATAAATCTTTCACGTACGCTGTAGCTGGGTACCTCATCTTTACTCCTCTGAATGACTACACATGAACTTCAACTCTACCAGGGTATTCCCAGTATAGATCAAAGCCGCCTTCAGTGCCTGGCATGTACAGGGTCACACAGAGTCTTCGAACAGCTGCTGGTGTCTCTTACCTTTGTTAATTTTAAGGCTGATCTTTGTCGCAATTAAAAATTATCCGAGTCACATCCTTATAATTTCCTGTGCCCCAAGTGCTTCAGCAGTAGGCACTGTTTTCCTGCATGCACAGTGAGGATTTCCAACCACTGACTTTGCTACCCACTTTGCTGAAGACTTCTCCTCTCACATGGCTCATATCTTTTACCCCTCATTCCTCCCCTATGGTCTTTCTGTTTCCTTTTCTTTCCATGTTTTTGAGGACTGTATGAAATTATCTGTTTGCAAAAGTTTCAATCCCCTCTCTGCTGCTCCAAACTACAATTACTAACCTGAGCAACAAGATGCTTTGCTTTTTCATACTGCCAACAAAGTTGATTCTAGGTTAATCTAAATTTCCACACCTTTCTCAGAGAGAAGGAAGGGAGGGAAAACACTTTGTCAAATGTTTCACTAGTTGAATTAGCAAGGCTGTGAAAACAACAAAAAAAAAAACCACAGATAATACCTCTCTCTCCTTCTGAAAACCAACAGTGCCTCTGGCTTTCTAAAGACAGAGCACACATTGTGTGTGGCTTTAAACGTTTCAGGGAACAGTCAAATTGCTAGTAGAACAGGTCAAAAGAAATAAAAATACTGATTCAGATCACTCATTTTGCTTAATGAAGTAATTATACACAATCCCTGAGTGTATTTGTCTCATGCATGTCTGTTTTACATGGAATTATTACCTCCACGGTTATTCTAAAGCCCAAGTAAATTGAACTGTAAAATGGTAATGCTGAGCATCCGAAACCCCTTGGCAGCTCTCTTAGCCCCGTTAAGTGCCTCTCCTTATTTGAAAGGAATTTGAAGGAGCATGTGAGGTTCATTCTGACAGAATCATGTAAGATACTGATGCAAAGGCTGAGAACAGTCAATCTTATGCATTACACAAACTATCAAAGATGTATGGCGTTTGTAAACATGTTCAAACTCCCCAGAAGTCTGGCACCTAGTTTTCTGAGAAAACCCTTTCTCCCAACATAAGAACGACCATCAGAAGACCCTTGTGAATGCCAGATGCCAGACCAGACTCTCATTTTGCTGTATCCCTTGACTCTGAAGGTTTTGCCATTTTATCATGGCTGTTTTAAACTCCGAGTTGCCAGATGATATCTCAATGCCAAACAAAATTCATTGCTAGTGAAAGATAAATGAATGCTGGAAATGTAAAACAAAACATGCCAAAAATCTCTCAAAGTGCTTATTGACGTTTTCATCAACATTATAGAGACTCCAGGCTAAAGGCAAGCTGATCAAAATTCAAAAATGTGAAGCTTCTGTATTCACAAGAAAAAAAAAAAAAACAACACACTTAAAGGGATACAGCAAACTTCAACATTGCCTTCTGCAAAAGTCATGGGCCAGGTGTTGGAAAGCATTAGAGAAGCCAACCTTCTCTGCTGTCCTGCTCCCCGTGCAGGAGGGTGTGAATACAGCCACTTACACACGTGTTACCTTAGCTTCACCCGTTACCACTGTTCACCACTCCATAAAACGTTTTAAAATAGTAAAGCATGGCAATTTCACTTCAAAAGTTCACTTCAGAAGGAAAGGTTAGCATAGATGCCGTTCAGAAGCAAGAGGGCAAAAGTACCTGAAACTGGTCCCTCAGAAAGATCTGGGGTTCAGCCTTCAAAGCACGCTGGTACTTAGGTGTCTTACCTAGGTAAAGCGAGGCGTTTTCTTTCTTGACGTTGTCATCCAGGTAGGTTGGTCCCAAGGTATAGATGGGTGTCGAGCCCATGCCAATGAGGATCTGGGCACAAATGAATAAAGCTACATAGAGAGAGTGGTCGTTCCCACCAGAGTCCTTGACGCAGGCCGGAGAGTCCCACTGCTCTTTGGCAGTGCCATTGCCAGTCACACATAAACCCTCGTTACTGATGGAGGAGTTCAGTTCCTGGATCTGGTACGGCGGAGAGATGAAATGAGGTAAAGAGAAGAGTGCAGCCCCCAAAGCGATGAAGAACCCCCCTACCGCCAGCCACAGGGGCCTCCGTCCGCGACCCCCGAAGTAGCTGATGAAGACCACCACCACCAGGCTCCCGATGTCGAAGCAGCTGACGAGCAGCCCCGACTCCGAGCTCTTGAGGCTGTACCTCCGTTCGATGGTGGTGATGACGCTGCTCAGGTAGCCGGAGACCATGAGAGACTGGATGAAGGTCAGGAAGCACATGCACACCAAGAAGAAGCGCGAGTCCGCCAGCACGGCTCGCAGGCAAGCTCTGCCCGGCGGGCCGGCCAGCGGCAGCGGCGGCGGCGGCGGC